>LPNX010084289.1:0-85103 GCA_001517045.1 Pseudotsuga menziesii | reverse complement strand
CAACCTCCCCCCCCCCCCAGAAAAAGAAAAGTCAAGAGAATTTTAATTTTGGAAGTAGTGTTTTAAATACCGTTGCCAAAAGTTCAATTCTAATGACTTTTGTGGATGGAGTTTAGAAGGACCGCCCCTAAATAAAATTTTCAAGTATGTTCTCAATATCCATCCTCTCAAAGACTATTGAAATTTATCACTAATTACTGTATAATTGACCCCTAATTACCCCCAATTAACCACTAATTGCACCTAAATGTCCCCTACTTGACCATTAATTACCCCTATATAATCCATGATTTCTACTAATTAACCCTTGATAACCTTTAAATGACCCCTAATTTTTCCAAGGAAAATATCATGGAGATAAAAACCCAAGGGATGTTGCTAAACATACATAAATGAAATATTCTCTAGTAAACCCATCGATGTATACTAGTGTGCCTCACACATAAGGATTCAAAATGCACACATGACGCCATGAACCTAACTAAATGCCCAACATCATGGGAAATTATTGGTTTAGGTAAGCCCGTGGGATTAAGTGGCCCCTACTTACCCTTAATTGACCCATAATTACCATTAATTAACCCCATTTAACCAATAATTGACCCCTAATTACCCCAAAATTAACCCCTTATCAACCCCTAATTACCACATCTCATGACCCAATAATTACCCATAAATGACCCTTAATTATAGATAATTCACCACAAATTACCCCTAAATTATCACTAATAAATCCCTAATTACCCTTCATTTACCTATAACTACCCATAAATGACCCCTAACTCCACGTTTGGACCAAGTCCATCACATAGGCCTTATAGAGGGAATTTATGGCTTGTGAGTGGGATATGGTGGCAATTTTGGGATGCATAACACCATGAATATTTTTTTACAACTTGACCATGGTTTGGGATTAACTTCTAGGGCCTAAGTTCATGTTGTTTCCCCTAGTTCTCATCGGTCATGTGTAGCACCCTAAACAACCACACATGCCCTACATAGGAAATGTTTATCATATGAGTGAGATATGTCCATCATTTTGAGAATTAACATACCAAGGACGGTTCTGATGCCCATGCCATGGTATAGGGATAAGCAGAAAGGAACTAGGGCATAACTTATATTTATGAGGGGATCACATGGCATGTTTTCTCACTTGGGGAATCACACATTCCCATAATACATCATCTTTATCCTCCAGCTTGATATGATGGTGATTTCAAGGTTCAAAATACTTGATATGTTTCTTGGGGATAAGGGAATAGTTTGGTGAAAAAACCCAGGTTCTAGCCCATGTAATCTATCCCTAAGCATTACATGTCATGTTTGGGGCCTTAAGACACAACATAGACCATGCATATGCAATATTTGGTATGTGAGTAAGATGTGATGTCACGTTTGAAGTTTTAGTACACCAAGGATGGTTCTCAGATACCAAGTTGTGTTCTAGGGTGAAGTTCCAAAGTTTTAGTCCATAACTTGTGTCTTTTGATTTCAACCTTGCCATAATCCTTCATATTCTAGATCATGCTCCATTTCCAAGGCTATATTTTTTCATTGCATACCTTATGCCTCAAATAAACCTTGTACTCTCCTTCTACTTTGTTTTAGGCCCACACAAAAATGAATTTTTCTCATTTTATCCAACATTGCAAAAAATGTGTTTTGTAGAATATCCAGTCCTCTTTCCATACCCCAAACAAATACCCTCGGAACTCTAAATTCTCAACATATTTTAATCCAAGTCCCACATTCCTCTCTACTCCCCGCCAAACACATTAGAAATGTGGTGTATATTCCCTGCATGTAGGGAACAAATCAGATTTTGGAATAATTTAAATTATGTGAAGATCCTATTCAAGGATTTAATCCCACTCTCACCTTTTTACTATCACCAACAAGTCATTCCAAGTGATCTCCTGACATGATATCCTATGCCTTCATTAAATTCTTCTAGAACTAGTTGAATCCTCATAGATAATTCTTATTCATGTTTGTAATCCACTACTATATGATTACTTGGGTGATGTATTTTCTCTTCATAACATCCTACCGCATTAACCCCTACAAAACAATCATTCACCAAATTCCTTTTGTTGTCAAAGTTTTTGAGAAGAGAGTTAATTTTTTAAACCCTTATCCTTCTGATGGTTTTGAATATGATAAGGTCTGTTATTTTACCAATGGGATACTTTCCTATTCCCTCCTTCTCAACCAAATACACTCACATGCATTTTACTTTGTTTTTTAAAGTATACTTTTCAAAATAGATAAAATGAAATGATGTTTTTAATAGAAAGTATACCGCATTAGAAATCACTTGTTCCTATATAAATCATTTTTTCTTTCAATATTCTCATATAACCATACCCTTAGCTACAAACCCAAACACTTCACATTGTCTTAAAAATATTTGAGTTGGTAAAGCAATAGGATTTGTATGTTTGTAACCTTTAAAACAAAGCCTCTCTAATATGATGGAAAAATAGAGAGGAATCGTAGTTCCATCAAGGCCCATCATCGTTTGTTTGTGAGTTTTATAGCCACCAAAAACAATCAAATAAAATTTAACAATATTAGAAATTGAAAAACCATCCCATCACACTAAATTCAAAAAACAAAAATGTCAAATTGTGAGGCGCCAAATTTTATAAAATTTCCTCTTCATGGAAGGAGAGGGCACCAAATTTTGTGAAAATTTCATCCCTGGGTACACCTTCCTCAAGCACTTGATTGGAGAGAGATTCGAAGGGTGGACGCTCATGACTGTAGATCTTTCGCAAAGATCGCTTTATCTTCAATATTTTTGGTAATTTTTCTGCACATATTTCAAAACAATGCCTGACTACTCTAATTATGCAAAAGAAATTCTCAGTATGGGGTTTTTATAGAACCATTATAACGTTGATTTAGGTCTGTTAAGTGCTAATAAAGGGTTAAAAAATGTAGAATGAAGTCAAAACTACTCGATTTTTTCTTCAAGTGAATTGCATGCCCTTGATTTTGATCAAGTTTATCACAGATATGAAAACACCGTTCCAAGTGTCTATTCTTAAAAATTGCACAAGAGAGAAAATGATGATGTTCGCATATTTGAACAATAATTAACGGGAAAAATTAAAATTAGGACTCATTCTGGTCATCCATAATTTCTAGTGGAGAATTCCTATGAAAATGATTTAAGTAATGTTGAGTTGTTGCTTTAAGATATTTACAACGCTTTTGAAAAGGTGAAATTCAATGTATTTGTATTTCTTTTGGAATTATTAGAGGCAATCCTTAGTCCCCTACCTTTCTTGAGCCTTGACTAAATGCTCACCAAAATTCCACAACATTTGGACCAGAAATCCTTTTGCAACATATCTAGGAACTGTCTGATTACCACATTCAATTACTGCTTGCTGACCAACATTAAACCCTAAGTATTACATGTTGTAAATGAAGGAGGAAAAGTAGCAGCAAAATTATCTTGATGATCAATAGCTTGTAAATGGTCAGTCCAAGTTTTTGAAGCGTCTACAAGATTGTGGGTGCTTAATAAAAATGGAATTACATTTAAATCTTGAGTTTTTCCAGTTCTAAACAGAAAGAAGATGTCACAAAGCTTAACAAGAATTATTTATGAAACACGGGAATGTCACCTTTATGGGGCTGGGATCTAAATCCTGTTGAAATATTGGACAATACTAAGAGGGGGGTGAATTAGTATTGTAAATTTTCACAATTTAAAACCACTTTTATAATTTAGTTATTAAAACACATAATCAACAAGAACACACAGAACACAAATTTATCGTGGAATCCCAATTGGGTAAACCACCAATAATTCCTATTACTGTAAAATTGTTATTTACAAATAGTTTTTTCCTGTTACTATAGAAAAGAATGGTATTATACCCTATTTACCAGCAACTACTGGAAGGAGCCTAAAACCCGCTGTTTTTTCAGCTACAACTGACAAGATTCTACTACGCCCTATTTACCGCTGCTTCTGCTGGAAGGAGGCTACAACCCCCTGCAGGCCCGTTTCCATCCCTAGCACCACCCTACCACCCTAATATTTTTTTAGTAATCTTCCATATTCCTTTACCCTTCAATCTCTATCACACTCACTGGTCTCTGCTTCTTCTTCTATGATCTGGACCCCAGAGACGATTTCACTCACTCATCCCTCTGTGTATAAATACCTTCATGTTTCTTGTGGACGCATCTCTTCACCATTGCTCAATTTCATTCTTCAATCATGCCTCTTCATGAGAGTTGAATTCCTCATTCTATTACTGATTCATAGAGTCATATACCTCTGTCGTGATTCTTCAAAAAAAACTAAAACATTTCCCTTTTAATCGATTTACAGTTTATTCTTCTAGTCATGTTCTTCCACAATCTCTATTTTTCATATCATCCTGAGTCGTTGATCTCATTTCAGGATTTTTTCTAACTGGATAGAGGATATGTGAATTTTTCTAGATATGATTCCATGATTTCCACTTTCTGCACCAATCGTTCTGCACCGTTGATCTTTTTCGATCTTTCCGAGACCGTTGATATGAGATGGAAATCGGATATCAGTTATGTGACTTTTTCTAAATATCATTCCACAATTTTCACTTTCTGGACCAATAATTCTGCACCATCGATCTCGTTTGAGTATCAATCCGCACCACTGATCTTCTTTGAGCTCTCCATGACCGTTGATCTAAGATGGAAATCAGATATCAGATATGCGACTTTTTCCAAATATCATTCGACGATTTTTCGCTTTCTGAACCAATATTTTTTCACCATTGATCTTTTGTATGTTTTCTGGACTGTCGATCTTCTAGATTTCAGATAGCGGAACTGTGACATTTTCCAAAGTCTTTTCGCGATTCTCTGCCTTCCGTTTTTTGCCTTCCACTTTTCTTCTAAATCGCTGATTTCTTTGCGGGTTCAATCCTGACCATTGATCTATGATCTAATATGGATTGCAGATATTCACTTTTCTTTGTACAGAAATCATTCACCACCATCGATATTCTCAAGATCAGCTTCCCCAACTTTTCTTCATTGATCTGGACCGTCCACGTTGTCAGTAAACTATTTCTCAATGAATTTTTTCTCCCATCAGAACGTTAACTAACTTACTAGTTAAATCTGTGAAATCCCTTGAGGGTCATCAAATCAATGGTAGACTCCAAATGTATTAAACTATATTTGATGGAAATTTCATGCCCATCATAAGTTGTTAACCTCCTGTCACTTTACCTTGACGAAATGTCTTTACCGTCGTCGGATCAGGATCCCCATCAATCAACAACGGACTTCAAATAAGATGAAACGAATTTCATAGAAATTTCATGCACATCAAAACTTTCTTAGACTGTGCAACTTCTCCCAGTGAAATCATTGACGGGATTTGATATGTTTTAATGATCAACCTTATCCATTGATATCGATTCTATTCTCAGCGATTGGTTTTGGATTTCGCAACTCATCGTATGTTTTATCTAACTCGTTATTAAATCAATAAAATTTGCCTTGGCCGTTGATCTTCAACCACCTTCGATCTCCACCACATTATCTTAAAGAACATGGATGAGGTATATCTGTTTATCTCATTCACAACTCCACTTTGCGAGATTAAGTTCCAGACATAGATCTTTCAGATCTATGGATCTTCAATTCTCATCTATGGATCTTCCACTACTTTGCAGATCCTTCTCTTGGCATCAACCCTGTTACTGATTTTCCCTTATCATCAACTATGTTACTGATTTTCCTTTTTCATTGCTGAATCCTTTGACATCAATGATAATCCATGTAATGGATCCTTTGTCTTTTAATTATTTCATCCTGCTACAATGTCTATTGGTTATTACTTTGTCATTCTAAAACTCCTTTGAAATCAATGACAACTATATTCTCAACAATCTCCCCCTTTGGATAAACTGAATTGTTGTACCCATTTTGATATAGGATTTCTTGTCTTCTTCTTTCTGACAACTCCCCCTGTCATCATATCTCCCCTTTGTTAACTGGACTTGGTACTAACCAATGTATTATCATTTATCTTAATATTTCCTTTCTTGCAATAGGTTCTTGAATGATAACTTGAATGATAGATTCATGGACTCCCCCTATCACTATACTTCCTCTCCTTTGTCAACGTTTTTGTGACCTAGTTTACACTTAGCATTACACTGTTATTTTTTTTAATTGTATTATGTAACTTTATCTTCTTCAGAATTATTCACATAATCCTTGGTACGAGATAACAACATGCTTTGCTACAAGTTTGAGAGACAAATTTAGAAATAAATTCCTAAAATTGATAAATATATTTTTTTAAATACCCATTATTCCTTCACAATATTCACTGTTATATTTACTCATCCTAGCACTTTTCAATAAACTAAATTTTTTATTTTTTAGATCAAACTTGAGTTTTCTTCCACTGTCAACAATTTTTATGTGTCATGACTTCAAATTATAAGTGAACATAAAATCCTTATCTTCTATTTGATTGTAGACATCATGGTCTTTATGAATCACACATTTTGTTGTTCTCATGTTACTTCATAGGTCTTACACTTTATCTATGTCAACAGTTAAGTCATGAATTTGTTTTCTTCAGTCTTATATTTTGCTTTTGATTTTTGTTTTAAGCTTGCTCATTTGCTTACTTCTAGGAAATTTTGTTTAGAGTGCATTTTTTGGGTTTATGCCATTAGGTTTCCATCATTTTTTGTTTTTCTTGTGTTCTGAAGGGTTCTATAGGATATATGTTCATTAAAGGTTTCACAAATAAACACTAAGATCAAGGTTTACCATATAAACCTTAATTAAAGTTGAATCAATGGTCAAAAAGCACCTAATTTGATTTTTAAACATTCTTGTAGCACAACAGTTAAAATTTTACACTGGCGCGCTACAAGAATATCGCGGGTGCAAAATTTGTCAGTTTTTACACCAAATTCTCCAATGATTTCGCTCCTGGATGACTAATCACATGTGTAGACAGGTTTGATACATGTTTCATCAAAGATAATCATGAAAACAAGTGTTGGCTATGACGTGAAGGAGATCGTGGCAGTTAGAAGTTAGGGCTTGGCGAATTATGATAGACAGTGGAACGAGGCGAGATTGATGGGAAAGAGGTTCTCCACATAGGCATTACGAAGCTGGTGGAGAAGTGGAATGAAGACAAATTGCTAAGAATCCAGAATTTGTAGTTAAAGAAGGAATTTAGGGCTTTCTCAGCGCGACAGTTGGAAGCAAGCTAAAGACTTGAAGACACCTGGACGGTTAAATTCGACATTCAGATAGTCCAAGGATCAATTTTAAACACCTGCAGCAAGCCGGGAGTGAGGTATTCCGTGTAAACTTGGTCATGGACTGCTAAATTGGGGTTTTTCTGTTAAGGCTTATAATGTTAAATTGATTAAAGAAAACATAAACTCATGTATTGAACAAACTCCCAATGGTGAGAGAGCAGTCTAAAAGGTCTAAATGAACATCTTGGATGTTATTAAAGTTCAGCAGCAATTCAGTTGAATATTATTAGTGCTCTGTTTGACCTAAATTACCCAAGCTCGGTACAAAACATTCCCTGCATTGATAATAGAACTGACTGTTAAAACATCAAAGAAAAACAACCAGGGACAATCCAAAGGAGAACTAACTGTCAAAACTATGAAATCTTGAGAAAAAAGGCTGTTAGGTCATTAATAGGGTCTTAAAATCACACAGAAACATCATCAAGCCTTGGGAGAGTAGATGAAGAGGAGTGGTTAGACCAACAGGGCTGAGCCCACTAAACTGAATTGGATAAACAATTTTCCAGGTTGTGCTCAACTCTTTGAGAATGCTGGATGGTTGGATTTATTTAAAAGGATTGATGGATATAATATCAAAGTTTCTCATAAATTTGCTCAATGTTATAACCAAGATACAGTATCATTTGATACTCTGAAATTCAAATTAACTGTAGAGTTGGTGGCTGAAGCAATAGGGGTCAAGAATGAAGGAGAGCTTTGGTTCAAAAAGGTGCCATTTACCTTCAATGCCCAAAGGTATCTTTTGCCTGGCATTGTTCCATACTGGAGCAAGGGAGTGCTTATCCAAAATTTTAGAGCTGAATGGGTAGAGCCCATCAAGATTCTACAAAGTTACATTACTTGTGAAGGGAGGTATTCTTTTGTCTTCAAGTATCATTTCAGGTTCCTTCAGCACCTTGCTAGTGAATCAAGGATGAATCTCCCTTTCTTCCTGTTAAAGAGTTTGCAGAAAATGTCAAGCAGGATCAAAGAGCATCATGACCACACTTCACAGTCCATCTTTCATCATGGATTGATCAAGCTTATTATCAGCACTGTTCTGCAAAGAGAAGGAAAGACTTGAACCTACTTTCTCTTTTGGTTTGGGTTCCAAATTAACCAGGAAGGGTAGCCTACCAAAAAGCATGTTGATAGGGGACAAACCCTAATTAGAAAATTAGGACAAAAATTTAAGGCTGAAGATAAAAAATGTGTCAAACTTGAGGAAGTGGCAGAACCTTCAAAGGGAGATTATGAATCTCAGCAGCCTTCAGTTGACAGTAGGAGCAAAAGTTTGCTATTTATTAAAAAGGAAACCCATCCTGTGCAAAATAAAGCACCAGCAGAAGCGCTCATTGATGAAAAAATTGTTTTTACAGAAAAGGTTTTAGGAGAAGAAGAAGATACTAAGGTCCAACAATGAAGCACAATTACCATTTTATCTGAAGATGAAGGATACTTGTTGGAAGGAGATGAGTTGATTGTTAGTACTAAGACTAGGGTTGGCACACAAAGGGAGTTCTATGGTCAAGAGGATAAGACAGTAAGGCCAAAGAAAAAGAAGATCAAGGTTAAAGATTTTACCACAGTCATTCATCAAGGAAAAACTTTAAAGATGGTAGGAGAGTTTGCCCTAGGCTGGAGACCCAAAACTAGGCCCAAAAACAAATTGAGGATGAACATGAAAAAGCTACTAAACCCTAAGTTAAAGATAGAAGAGATAACTATGATTGATACTTCTTCTTCAGATGAAAAGATAGAGTCTAGTAAAGGTGACAGCAAAGGAAAGAAATCATTGAAGACAGTAGAAGAGTCCAGCCTCACCGAAACCAAACTATCTGTTGTGTTTTTGGAATTAAGAGGTGAAATGTTGAAGGAACAACAAAAAGATGAAACAAAGATTTCTTATTCAGAAAGAAAGCTGTTGATGGATGAAATTGCACCTATTGAAATAGTTAATCAAGAAAACCCAAGTGTTCATGGTGTTTCTACAGAGCTGTTTCCTGAGGATGAGGACATTTTCAGAAAGCTGAATATCCCATGGCTGCCTGGTGAGCTACAGAAAACAACAGAAGGCAAGGATTTTGACTCAGAAAAGGAAAATTTGCAAAGAACCATCAAACAGTATAATCATCAAATGGAGTACATGCAAGAAACAAATGATCATAGCTAATAGAAGACTTAGGGAAGACATAGAAGAAGTGAATGATCACTGCCAAGAACTTATTGCAGTCTCCAAAGAAGCCCTAAAAAGGAAAAGGAGTACAGATTTATAGTGTGCAGAATTGAAACAGACTGTCAAAATCCTACAGCAACAGAACAAGGAACTTACAAGAAGGATGACAGATATGGAAGCTGAGCAGCAGAAAGCTAGAAAAAAGGCCCAAGCCTTAGATGGGATAGCTTTATTGGTAGAAGCTGCTAAAGACCTTTGAGCATTGTTAGCTAAAACAGTTACTTGTTATGTTTTTGAGAAATACTTTATTTTGTAATTATTATTTTGACATTATCCTATCGATGAGTAGGCTAAAAATAGTTAGGATTTAGACTCTAACTTATTTTTTGAAAAGCAGTATTTAGGAAGGTCTCAAAGAGAAAAAAGGGTTCAATTTTTGGCTGGATTAAGGAGGTCTCTTGACTTATTGATGAGCTAAGTACTTGACTCTCATGTGTATTTGATGAACAAAATTATGAAATATATGTCCCATTTTACCCTTCAGTTTGTGTTTTGGCTTCATTTCTAGCTTGTTTAGCTATACAATTGATAATTTCATTGCTGGTATATAATCTTTATCCTTGTAGTGTTTGTCAGTTGTAGATGAACTTCAATTTTATGTTCTATTGGATACATGGTGTTTATATTATGCATCTCTGTTCTTATTTACTTGTGATTTAGTTCCTATTTGGCTTATGAATGTATTCCCTTTTGTCACCAAACCTCACAACCAGAAAAACCTTTCAAAAACCCTAAAAACCTAGTTTTGTTTGATTAAATATTTGAGATTGTGTTGGCTTGTTTCTTTGTAGTCTGGAAACAATTTCTGGCACAAACATCAACCATACACCAATATTATCATTTAACCTTGATCATCTATTGTCTTTGATGAAGATGGCTTTCAACATACTTCAACATTAGATACCAATTGAAATTTTATGACTTTAACTCCCCCTGAGTATATGATCCCTCTAATGTTATTTTCAGGGTTCTCTTTAAATCATGATAGATATTTAGAAAATAATCCCACAGTCATCACTATATCATTCTTCATCACCTTCATCTTCATCTTCATAAGTGTATTCTTTTACATCTCCATATTTCTTTTCCTTATAAAGGATGCCATTCTTATTTATGGCACTTTTATGCTCATCATCATCTTTGGAGATCTCACTAATTTTTGAAATTTGTGTTTCTTCTTAGTTCTCGTAATCTGACTTTTTCCTCCAAATATTCCCATGAGGTATCCTGCTTACTTGTCCTTTATCAACTTCTATGTTTGTGTCTTGTTTCCTTCTCAAACTTTGATCTTTTCCCTTAGTTCTGCAGTTAGCATCCTTGTGACCAAACTTATGAGAACAATGACAGTATCCATATAAATTCCCTTTATGTTTGAGGAATATTTGATCTTCTTGCTTCACAACTTCCATATTCTTCCATTGTTTCTGAGCTTCTACTAAAACACTCTTTCTTATTTTACATTCTCTAGCCATATGTTCAAGGTTATTATATTTGCAACACTCTATGTCATATATTTGAAGAGGTCTAATCCGATTATGATTTCTTTCTTTTGGTTTGTTACTAGACTTATCCTTCTTATATTCATAAACCTCTCCATAAGCTCTGCATTTCAAGGCTTTATCACCAAAATTATTACAAGAGTAACAATGACAAAAAAAGATCTGTTGATATCTATTTGTCATTGGTCTCTTAGACACCTCATTAGTTCTATCTTTGTCATGAAAGGATGAGACATATTCCTTGCTTTCTTTCCTTTTAACAGGATTCTTTAGTGCATCATAGCTTCTTTCATTTCCACCTTGGTTTGTGACAGAGGAATATTCTTGGATTCTTTATCATTTGATGGTATTTGGATACTTAAGATATCATCTAATATCCTTGAGCTGTTCTCAAACTTTGATTTGATATATTTTTCATCAACCCCATTTTCTAAGTTGAATAATATATTTTTCAAGTTTTTCAGAATCTTGGATTCTCTCCTTGAGTAGAACTACTAGATCTTCTTTGTTCTTCTTGGCCTCTTGAAGCTGGTCCTTCAAGTCCATAATAATTTGATTTGTTTCTTCTTGGTACTTTGACAATGTCTCTTTCAAAACTTTGTTAGACACTGAGAGGGGGGGATGAATCAGTGTGAAGCAATACTTAAAACTTTTCTTAGCTTGTCACAATTAACTACCAATTCATCATTCTACCAATCTCATAATCATTTCATAAACATATCATAAGTATTTTAATCATCAAGAACCACAACAAAAAAGAACACAACACCATATAATTTTGTAATCTTTTTGTATTAGTTTTGGTCCGACTACAACCGTTAGGTAAAATCAGCACCTACTGATATGAAGAGCACCTACTCTACATCCAGGACCCTACCTGGTTTTCTTAGACCCTGCGAAGAAGGTTTTGAGGTATCCTAACCTCAAAAGCAAGACAATCTTGCATTTACAATTAAAGCTTACTGTTACATCAACTCATCAATCACTTGTCTCCTTAATCTACTGTCAACTGTCTCAGCTCATGCTCATCTGCTCATCATCAACGCTGCTCATTGTCTTCTCTGATCATCATTCTTCACTGCTGGTCATCCTCTTCTTGTTGCTACAACTCTGGGTGATACTTCTGAAGATTGTCACCATCATCGTTGTCAAGGGAAGGTATGGAACATCAATTCTTACATATTCTGATTTGTCCTCTGCTCAAATTTATGCCCTCTAATAAGTTTGTCAAAACCTGCGAAATTACTGTTCATCACTGGATTATTTCATCATCAAGATTTTACTGTCACAGTCTTTGTTGTTCAACAACGAACTCCTCTGCTGCACGAGGATCTCTATCCTTCGATCTCTACTGGTTAACCTTTGCTCATTAACCTCAGCTTATCAATCACTGCTGAACAATCTACTTCTGGTCAATCTGCTCATCAACTTTGCTCAATTATTGCTGGTCAATCTAGTTATCATACTGCCTTATGAACAAACTACAAGTACTCCACCCAGGTTCATAACAAGACAAGTCATAAATCAGACTCCTGCCATTCTCCACTTATCATCATACTTACAAGGCTTCATCAGCATCAAGTTTTCTATGTACTTGTATCATATTATCATATCAACATCATGCTAAACCACACCATTGTATCAGCATATTATCATTACA
Organism: Pseudotsuga menziesii; assembly: GCA_001517045.1. NCBI lineage: Eukaryota > Viridiplantae > Streptophyta > Pinopsida > Pinales > Pinaceae > Pseudotsuga > Pseudotsuga menziesii. The sequence goes on along the minus strand of LPNX010084289.1, from coordinate 72,410 downwards.
CAGAACTTACCTTTACCTGTGCAAAATCCCTGTGTATGTAACACCTCAAGAGTGTGTAGATGTGTTGCTGCACAAGTGGACCAAAGCCAATTCTATGGTGTCCTCTTTCAGACTCAGTGAACTCCTTTTGTCTTCAATTCTGGACTCCACGAAGATGCCCAGTTCACTCCACAGATATTCCTTTTGCTGGTGTTTATCCCAAAGGATGAATTTGCTGCAATATTGTGACTGTCATGAAGGCTGCCACTTCTTTACTCGAATCAAATATCACTGTCTGCTGCTATAGACCATTTAGAGATAAAGACTATATATTTAGGGCATCAACAACTTTGATTATCCTGTAAAGAGTTGACTGCTTCTCCACCGAGTCCTTCCTTGAGACAAGAAGACTTCTCTGCTGTAGAACTCGTTCCTATATGATGCCTTATATGACTAAAAATAAAAACTTCAAAACTAGCTGTTGTAGAAGAGCTCAAACGTGACCAACCTCTGTCAGCTCAGGGACTGTATGTATACTTGCACACCTCTTTCCAAGCAGCTAAAACCTAACATACATGTCAAACTTAACTGTGTATCAACCTTGGACTTGCAAGCATAAAAAAATTGAACTTTGGAAGAAACTTGGGCTTGTCTACATGCTGAGAAAGACCCCAACCAAATCCCAAGTCTAAACTATGTGTTCTTACAGACACATTCAGATGTGTTTCAAGCTTGACTATGCATACAAGCTTGCACTGTGGACCAATTCAGACTGTCTCAACTTGTCACATCCTCATCACAACATCATGTCGCTGCCAAGCTTCACAACTATCTCTGTCAACTTCTCTACCATATCAATTTGATTAATTTAATTGGCTGCTGCTTAAACAACTTGCCCTACTATTGTCAATTTATGCTTGTCAACCTTTGCTGACTTGATCATATTTCAACTGTGGATGCTACAACAAGCTTTACACAATCTTGATCCTAAACTATGTATAACCTCGGGCTGCTCAACCTCTGAATGTCATTACACTTGCAGAGATCAACCTTGGGTGTCCTCAAGTTTGCACAAGTGACACTGCCACAACTGCTTCAATTCAGGTTTTCATCATAAGTCTTCACACTTAGTGCATGTCTGCCCAAACACAACAATCTCAGACTTTATAAAAGACCTCAAACTCAGACTGTGTGGATGACCTTAAGTCATAATCAAACTTTGAACTGTCTGGAAAAGAACTCGGACTATGTTAACAGTAGTCTCCTCTCTAAACGCAGAACTGTGAAATTGTCAAAAAAAATTATCCTCGAGCTGCTCCTCAAACTTGGGAGTGTGATTGGAAGCTGGTTGCTTATCACCTCAGCAATTAAAATTCTGACTGTACAAAACCCTTGACTGTTGTAGAAGTTGTCAACCATTGGATGCATGAAAACCTTGGATGCATATTAATGTTGAGAGAAAATTCGGATTTGTTTAAGCATGTGAAAAGGGTCTCCAATTCGAGACTGAATTGGACCAAAACGCGTCCAAGAAAAGGTTGTAACACATTTGGGATTGTTTCTCTCTTGACTGAAACCACCTCGGTTAACTGCTGCAATATACTAGTGCTGCTACTTTTTCTCCATACAAATTGCAGATCTTTTTCCCACCACGAGCTTCACACTTTACTGTTGCTACGAGTTCAGAGCTGATGTATCTGAAATTTTGAATTAAAAAAAAAATTGCTGCTGCAGATTTGAGACAGTTCTGCTGCTACCCACGAATTTCCAAAGAAAGCATTCCAGACTGCTGCTCCTTATCCTAAATTCCTTAGACATCTAGTGAGAAAAAAGAAAAAATCTCAGAGCTCAAATGATTTCCCATGAACTCCCTTTCAAAAGGAAATCGTGAGGGCTTATTTATATTAATTTTCCACATCATTTTTGGGGTTGACCTTCTATAAAAAATATTTTAATTTTAAATATCTTATTTAACTGAGCTGACTTGACATATTATCATTTCAATTTAATTGGAGTCGACCTATCTCTTGTTTTCTTCCAGCGATTAACTTCTTCTATGAACCCACATTAGCTTATTTAGGGCCGACCCTACTATACTTCTTGAGGCTTCTTCAGCGGCATTTTCAAGGCTTCTTTAAGACACTTCAAGGGCTCTTAAATGCTTCATCAAGCCCACAAGAGGGACCATGCATCATCAACAAGTTTCCAAATGTGTCCAAGAGCCATGTTCTTCATGGTCATGTCCTTCTTGCCATGTCATCATCGAAGTGCCATCATGCCACCCTATAAGTGGGAGCACAGACCTCCTCATGCCCTAGAACCATCTCCAAAGGTTCTAAGACCCCATGAACCTTCAAGAATGCAAGGACCATCAAACCACCAAGTGAGGGCACTTCATGGGCTTCTTCAACCACCTTATCCATGCACAGGGACCTCTATGGTCAAGATACATCAAAACATCACATGTGGGTTTTCCAGACCTTCTCCTAGGGACCCATGACATCATCATAGCATGAATGACCATAGAATGGGTCATTAATGCTTCCTCCACCCATCTAGGGCTTCTCCAACAACCATCAAGGCTTCAGGACCATCTCCAGGGTCTTCAACATCTTCAGCAAGGTGGTGGCTTCAATATTCAAGCTTGTGGGTACAGGAACCTTGTCAACTGGGTACAAGGTGCTTCAAGGCACAAACTGACTCTGTAAGGGATCAAGGCACTGCAGGGGGGACTTGGTGGCATCAATGACATCCCGTGGGGCCACTGCAAGTCCATGTTGGCATCAATGACAATTTCATCAACAATCTCCCCCTTTGTCATTGATGACAACAACTCGTGCTCCCCATATGAGCATGCTCCCCTTTTGTCTGCATCTCTCCCTTTGTCTTCATCTCTCCCCCTTTGGCATCAATGGCAAAGGGTGTCCACATACCTGTGTCTAAAATCTCTAACCACTGTTGACTGCTCCCCCTGTCAATATTGTTGATGAAATTGTCATTGATGCCACCCATCTAGGGCTTCTCCAACAACCATAAAGGCTTCAGGACCATCTCCAGTCTCTTCAATGTCTTCAGTAAGGTGGTGGCTTCAAGATTCAAGCTTGTGGGTACAGGAACCTTGTCAACTAGGTACAAGGTGCTTCAAGGAACAAACCGACTCTATAAGGGATCAAGGCAAGTCCCATGGGGCCACTGCAAGTCCATGTTGGCATCAATGACAATTTCATCAACAATCTCCCCCTTTGTCATTGATGACAACAACTCATGCTCCCCCTATGAGCATGCTCCCCTTTTGTCTACATCTCTCCCTTTGTCTTCATCTCTCCCCCTTTGGAATCAATGGCAAAGGGTGTCCACATACCTATGTCTGAAATCTCTAACCACTACTGACTGCTCCCCCTGTCAATATGCACGATCCTAGGACATGTCTGTATGTCTAGAGTAACCGTCCTTTCTCCGTTGAGTTCATCCTCCAGCATTATGAACTCAAGGTGTGCTAAGTTCTTTGAGAGACCTTACACTTGGCTTGCCGTATGGCAGCCATCCTCCTTGCTCTGATCAACCTCTCCTATCTGCAATGGCTCTGTCTTCCTCATCCATACTTGCTTCTTCACATCTGTCCTTTGAGCATTTGTTCCTTCATTTGTACCAGCTTTCCTTGATGAGTTGTCTAGGTAACTTCTCAAGGATTGTTTTCATGTACTCCAACAATATTGAGCTTTGTGCCCAAGGCCACTGCAGCTATAACACCTCATCGTACGACAATGTGTAGTAATGTGACCAACATTGTTGCATGACCAACATCTGACTGAGCTGTTGGAGCTTCCAACACTTCTTTAATAAACTTCATTTCTCCATACATGAGAGTGTCCCTAACTGTAGACATTTTTCTTCTGATCTTCGAATCTTCTTGCTGATGTGTATGGAGTACTCCTACTTGGTTGACTTCTTTTACTGGCACATTCATGGGCTTTGTGTCCAAACCCACTGCAGGTGTAGCATCTCAATGTGTGACATTTGGTAGCAACATGTCCGACTTGATTGCATGTCCAACATCTAACTGAGACATTGGGACTTCCAGCCCTTCTTCTTCCATAGAATCTACAATCCATAGCCTTATGACCAAAGTTAGAACAAAAATAACAATAACCATTGAAGCCACTTTCATACCTAGGACTTTGAACTGCTTCTTTAATGAAGTTGCTTTGAGGAATAGACCTAACTTCTTGTTTCATATTTGAACTTCCAAAGTCCTTGTTGTCAAGTGTATATGCAAGGGGAACAGCTTTGGACGTTGATGGACCTGCTTCTGGAGTCTTCAGAGACCAAGTGTCATCTTCATATTTGTCTTTGTTCTTCTTGTAACCAAGACCATTTTTGTTGAGTGGATATCTTTGGCAATCTAAGATCTTATCTAGGACAATTGAACTGTCATGGAGCTTGACCAAGGCTTCGTTCTTCTTACCTTTCTTCCTAAGACCAACTACCTCCAATTCCAGCTTCTGGACTGTCTCCTCCTTTTCTTCTAGATGACTCTTCAAGATTTCTTTTGTCCTCTTGGCTTCCTCCAGCTAAGTCTTCAGATCATGATTGACCTCTCTATTTTGTTCAAGCTCTTGAGCAGGCTTTTCTGATTCTTCCTTTTGACTGATTAATTCAATCTTTAATTGTTCAATTTCAGCATCCTTGTCTTTCATTTGATCTCACAACTCTTTGTCCTTGTCTTTGAGCTTTAGAAGCAACACTTTCATTGACATGGTCTTCTACTGATATTCATTCAAGGAGTCCAAGATTTCCTTTTTGAACTTCATGAAATCACTCTGGTTTAGATTTACTGTGCTAAGGAACCAATTGGCTCTAAGATCAATATTTAGCAATGTGAGATGTATCTGATGTGTGGTCTTTGATAGCCCTTCATCATCTTCTGCAAGAACCTTCTCAATTTCATCACACAAGCTATCATTATAATCACAAGAATCCATACCTTTATTAGAGTCCTCTTCTTGTTTGTCTTCTTCTTGATTGAGCTCTTCTGGAGGCTTGTTATTTGATTTCTGATATGTCTTTTTAGGTTCTAGTCTTGCCTTCTAATACTCACTCTCCATCTTGAACCATAGGTATTTTTCCAAAGTGTACTCTCCTACACTTTCCTTCACTGATCTGGGAAGTCCATCCATGAGGAACTTCAAGGCTGTAGTGTTGTCCTTCTCCGCTTCCTTCTGTGCAACTGATTTTCCTTTCTTGTTTGATGGAGTGGGTGGATTGATGACAATTTCCCAAATACCAAACTTCTTCAGATAAGCCTTCATTTTTCTCCTCCAACTGAACTAATCTGTAATATCAAGTACAGGCACGTCATTGCTTGATGACTCTTTCTTTTCCTCCATTGTGTCTAAGAATCTCCTTCAAGCTTGCTAGGCTTATGATGAAGGCTGGCTCTGATACCAATTGTTAGACACTGAGAGGGGGGGGGTGAATCAGTGTGAAGCAATACTTAAAAATTTTCTTAGCTTGTCACAATTAACTACCAATTCATCATTCTACCAATCTCATAATCATTTCATAAACATATCATAAGTATTTGAATCATCAAGAACCATAACACAAAAGAACACAACACCATATAATTTTGTAATTTTTTTGTATTAGTTTTGGTCCGGCTACAACCGTTAGGTAAAATCAGCACCTATTGATATGAAGAGCACCTACTCTACATCCATAACCCTGCCTGGTTTTCTTAGACCCTGCTAAGAAGGGTTTGAGGTATCCTAACCTCAAAAGCAAGACAAGCTTGCATTTACAATTAAATCTTACTGTTACATCAACTCATCAATCACTTGTCTTCTTAATCTATTGTCAACTGTCTCATCTCATGCTCATCTGCTCATCATCAACGCTGCTCACTGTCTTCTCTGATCATCATTCTTCGCTGCTGGTCATCCTCTTCTTGTTGCTACAACTCTGGGTGATACTTTTGAAGATTGTCACCATCATCATTGTCAAGGGAAGCTATGGAACATCAATTCTTGCATATTCTTATTTGTCCTCTTCTCAAATTTTTGCCCTCTAATCAGTTTGTCAAAACCTGCCAAATGATTGTTCATCACTGGATTATTTCATCATCAAGCTTTTACTGTCACAGTCTTTAATTGTTGTTCAACAACGAACTCCTCTGCTGCACCAGGATCTCTATCCTTCGATCTCTGCTGGTTAACCTTTGTTCATTAACCTCAGCTTATCAATCACTGCTGAACAATCTACTTCTGGTCAATCTGCTCATCAACTTTGCTCAATTATTGCTGGTCAATCTAGTTATCATACTGCCTTATGAACAAACTAAAAGTAATCCACCCAGGTTCATAACAAGACAAGTCATAAATCAGACTCCTGCCATTCTCCACTTATCATCATACTTACAAGGCTTCATCAGCATCAAGTTTGCTATGTACTTGTATCATATTATCATATCAACATCATGATAAACCACACCATTGTATCAGCATATTATCATATCAACATCATGATAAACCACACCATTGTATCAGCATATTATCATTACACAGAACTTACCTTTACCTGTGCAAAATCCCTGTGTATGTAACACCTCAAGAGTGTGTAGATGTGTTGCTGCACAAGTGGACCAAAGCCAATTCTATGGTGTCCTCTTTCAGACTCAGTGAACTCCTTTTTTCTTCAATTCTGGACTCCACGAAGATGCCCAGTTCACTCCACAGATATTCCTTTTGCTGGTGTTTATCCCAAAGGATGAATTTGTTGCAATATTGTGACTGTCATGAAGTCTGCCACTTCTTTACTCAAATCAAATATCACTTTCTGCAGCTATAGACCATTTAGAGATAAAGACTGTATATTTAGGGCATCAACAACTTCGATTATCCTATAAAGAGTTGACTGCTTCTCCACCGAGTTCTTCCTTGAGACAAGAATACTTCTCTACTATAGAACTCGTTCCTGTATGCTGCCTTATATGACTAAAAATAAAAACTTCAAAACTAGCTGTTGTAGAAGAGCTCAAATGTGACCAACCTCTGTCAACTCAGGGACTGTATGTATACTTGCACACCTCTTTCCAGGAAACTAAACCCTAACATACATGTCAAACTTAACCGTGTATCAACCTTGGACTTGGAAGCATAAAAAAATTGAACTTTGGAAGAAACTTGGGCTTGTCTACATGCTGAGAAAGACCCCAACCAAATCCCAAGTCTGAATTATGTGTTCTTACAGACACATTCAGATGTGTTTCAAGCTTGACTGTGCATACAAGCTTACACTGTGGACCAATTCAGACTGTCTCAACTTGTCACATCCTCATCACAACATCATGTCACTGCCAAGGTTCACAACTATCTCTGTCAGCTTCTCTGCCATATCAATCTGATTAATTTAATTGGCTGCTGCTTAAATAACTTGCCCTACTGCTGTCAATTTATGCTTGTCAACCCTTGCTGATTTGATCAAATTTCAACTATGGATGCTACAACAAGCTTTACACAATCTTTATCCTAAACTATGTATAACCTCGGGCTGTTCAACCTCTGAATGTCATTACACTTGCAGAGATCAACCTTGGGTTTCCTCAAGTTTGCACAAGTGTCACTGCCACAACTGCTTCAATTTGGGTTTTCACCATAAGTCTTCACACTTAGTGCATGTCTGCCCAAACACAACAATCTCAGACTTTATAAAAGACCTCAAACTAAGACTGTGTGGATGACCTTAAGTCATAATCAAACTTTGAACTGTCTGCAAAAGAACTCAGACTGTGTTAATAGTAGTCTCCTCTCTAAACGCAGAACTGTTACATTGTCAAAAAAAATTCTCCTCGAGCTGCTCCTCAAACTTGGGACTGTGGCTGGAAGCTGGTTGCTTGTCACCTCAGCAATTAAAATTCTGACTATACAAAACCCTTGACTGTTGTATAAGTTGTAAACCATTGGATGCATGAAAACATCGAATGCATATTAATGTTGAGAGAAAATTTGGAGTTGTTTAAGCATGTGAAAAGGGTCTCCAATTCGGGACTGAATTGGACCAGAACGCATCCAAGAAAAGGTTGTAACACATTTGGGATTGTTTCTCTCTTGACTGAAACCACCTCGGTTAACTGCTGCAATATACTAGTGCTACTACTTTTTCTCCATACAAATTGCAGAGCTTTTTCCCACCACAAGCTTCACACTTTACTGTTGCTACGAGTTCAGAGCTGATGTATTCGAAATTTTGAATTAAAAAAAAAACTGCTGATGCAGATTTGAGACAGTTCTGCTGCTACCCATGAATTTCCAAAGAAAACATTCCAGACTGCTGCTCCTTCTCCCGAATTCCTCAGACAGCTAGCGAGAAAAAAGAAAAAATCTCAAAGCTCAAATGATTTCCCACGAACTCCCATTCAAAAGGAAATCGTGAGGGCTTATTTATATTAATTTTCCACATCATTTTTGGGGCCGACCTTCTATAAAAAATATTTTAATTTTAAATATCTTATTTAACTGAGCTGACTTGACATATTATAATTTCAATTTAATTGGAGTCGACCTGTCTCTTGTTTTCTTCTAGCGATTAACTTCTTCTATGAACCCACATTAGCTTATTTAGGGCCGACCCTACTATACTTCTTGAGGCTTCTTCAAGACATTTTCAAGGCTTCTTTAAGACACTTCAAGGGATCTTAAATGCTTCATCAAGCCCACAAGAGGGACCATGCATCATCAACATGTTTCCAAATGTGTCCAAGAGCCATGTTCTTCATGGTCATGTCCTTCTTTCCATGTCATCATCGAAGTGCCATCATGCCACCCTATAAGTGGGAGCACAGACCTCCTCATGCCCTAGAACCATCTCCAAAGTTTCTAAGACCCCATGAACCTTCAATAATGCAAGGACCATCAAACCACCAAGTGAGGGAACTTCATGGGCTTCTTCAACCACCTTATCCATGCACAGGGACCTCTATGGTCAAGATACATCAAAACATCACATGTGGGTTTGCCAGACCTTCTCCCAGGGACCCATGACATCATCATAGCATGAATGACCACAGAATGGGTCATTAATTCTTCTTCCACCCATCTAGGGCTTCTCCAACAACCATCAAGGCTTCAGGACCATCTCTAGGGTCTTCAACACCTTCAGCAAGGTGGTGGCTTCAAGATTCAAGCTTTTGGGTACAGGAACCTTGTCAACTGGGTACAAGGTGCTTCAAGGCACAAACTGAGTCTATAAGGGATCAAGGCACTACAGGGGGGACTTGGTGGCATCAATGACATCCTATGGGGCCACTGCAAGTCCATGTTGGCATCAATGACAATTTCATCAACAAACTTTGCTTGTTTTCCTACATTTTTCAATTTCATTAACAACAACCATGTATTGAGATTCTATGTCCACTTCTGATTTCTTGTCTGAATTTGTTGTCCCTATAAATGAGATTTATGCATCTTCACTTTCATCGGAACTATCTTATTTGGAATAGAAGTTCTTATTTTTCTTAAACTTCTCCTTACCCATGGTATTATCCTTATGACAACAAGATTCTTCATGATCACTCTCCTCTTTTTTTTTGGTAAGGACACTTATTGGAAAAAAGTCCAATTCTTCCACAGTTAAAACATTTCAAGGGTAGCTTTCCTTTGTATTTCTCGGTACCTCTATCAAGTTTACTAATGAAAAGAGCATCTTCATCATCTAGGTTCTCTAATTGGTTCTTGGATAGGGATTTAAATGCTGCCTCATTTTTTGAGGGTTCATTATGTCCCATCCTCATCTCATATGCAGTGAAGATGCCATGTAGTTCATCTACTGTCATGTCATCAAGTCATCCCGCTCTTCCATAGTGGATACTTTTGAGTCATAGTTCATTGGCAATGTTCTTAGTACCTTTCTCACCACTTCTCTTTCTTTTAATTTTCCTCCAAGACCTCTAATAGAATGGACAACCTCATCTACTATTAGAAGGTGTTCCCTAATATTTTCATCTTCTTTCATTTTAAGGCTCTCAAACTGCCCTTTATATGTCTGAAGCTTGGATTCTTTGACTTTAGATGCTCTTTCATAGATAATTTTGAACTTATCCTAGACTTGTTTGGCAGTCTTGCATCACTTAAATTTTGTAAATATAGAGTTTGTCAACCCACTCAGGATTTCATTTAGGGATTTGGTATTACCTTCATATTGGCCTAGTTCCTATGGGTCTGTAGGTGCTTGGTCATTTATCTTATACTCTTTCTCGGTTGTTTTCAAACCCTTCCATCCAAGAGACATCGGATGTCACTTCATTCTCACACTCCAGTATGCATAATTTTCTCCTGTGAATAATGGAGATATGTTGGTGGATAAATCTTCTTGTTGATACATAGTTGTTTTAAATAGGATCTACCTTCGAGTGGTTAAACTATGGTGAAGGAACTTGCTATGAAACCAATTGTTCAAATATTGGACAATACTGAAAGGGGGGGGTGAATCAGTATTATAACTTTTCACAATTTAAAACCACTTTTATTATTTACTTATTAAAACACATAATCAACAAGAACATATAGAACACAAATTTGTTGTGGAATCCCAATTGGATAAACCACCAATACTTCCTATTACTGCGAAATTGTTATTTACAAATATTTTTTGCCTGCTACTACATACAAGGATGGTATTATACCCTATTTACCAACAATTACTGGAAGGAGGCTACAACCCCATGTTTTGTCATCTACAACTGACAGGATGCTACTACACCCTATTTACCAGCTTCTATTGGAAGGAGGCTACAACCCCCTGCAGGCATGTTGCCTGCCCTAGCGCTACCCTACCACCCTAATATGTTTTTAGTAATATTCCAGATTCCTTTACCATTCAATCTCTGTCACACTCACTGGTCTATGCTTCTTCTTCTATGATCTGGACCCCAAAGACGATTTCTCTCACTCATCCCTCTGTGTATAAATACCTTCATGTTTCTTGTGGAAGCATCTCTTCACCATTTCACCATTTCATTCTTCGATCGTGCCTCTTCATGAGATATTAATTCCTCATTCTATTACTAATTCATAGAGTCATCTACCTTCATCATGATCCTTCAAAACAACTAAAAAAATTCCCTGTTAGTCAATTCACAGTTTATTCTTCCGGTCGTGTTCTTCCACAATCTCTATATCCGAAATCATCCTGAGTTGTTGGTCTCATTTCAGGATTTTTACTGACCGGATAGTGGATATGTGATTTTTCCAAATATCATTCCATGATTTCCACTTTCCGCACCAATCTTTCTACACCGTTTATCATTTTTGAGCTCTCTGTGACCGTTGATCTGAGATGGAAATTAGATATCGGATATGTGACTTTTTCCAAATATCATTCCACGATTTCCTTTTTCTGAACCAATCTTTCCACACCATCAATATCGTTCGAGTATCATTCCACACCGTTGATCTTATTGGAGCTCTTTGTGACCGTTGATCTGAGATGGAAATCAGATATTGGATATGTGACCTTTTCCAAATATCATTCCACGATTTCCTATTTCCGAACCAATCTTTCCACATCGTCGATCTTATGCAGATGTTTTCTGGACCGTCGATCTTTCATATTTCGAGTAGCGGAACTATGACATTTCCCAAAGTATTTTTGTGATTCTCTGCCTTTCACTTTATGCATCTTCTTTTCTTTTGAACCATTGATTTCTTTATGGGTTCAATCCTGACCGTCGATCAACGATCTAATGTGGATTGCGGATCTTCACTTTTCTTTGTGTGGAAATAATTCACCACCATTGATCTTCTCAAGATTGTCTTCTGCAAATTTTGTTAAATGATATGGACCATCCACATTTTCAGTAAACTATTTCTCAATGCAATTTATCTCCCATCAAAACGTTAACTAGATTACTAGTTAAATATGCGAAATCCCTTAAGGGCCGTCGGATCTAGATCTAGTTGGATCAATGGTGGAATCCAAATGTATTAAATTTTATTTGATGGAAATGTCACGTCCATCAAAATTTGTTAACCTCCTATCACTTTACCAAGTGAAATGTCTTTGCTGCCGTCGGATCAGGATCCCCATCAATCAACGACGGACTTCAAATAAGGTGAAGCAAATTTCATAGAAATTCTACACACATCAAAACTTTCTTAGACTGCACAAATTCTCCCAGTGAAATCATTGATGGGTGTTGATTTGTTTCAATGATCAACCTTATCCATCAATCTCAATCCTATTCCCAGCGATTGGTTTGATATTTCGAAACTCATCTTCCTTTTTATCTAACTCGTTATTAAATTAGTGAAATTTACCTTGGCCATTGATCTTCAACCACCTTCGATATCCACCACACTATCTTAAAGCATATGGATGAGGTATATTTTTTTATCTCATTCGCAACTCCACTTTGCTAAATTATGTTCCAGCCATAGATATGTCTCATCTATGGATATTCAATTATGATCTCTGGATCTTCCACTGCTTGCTTTGGAGATCTTTCTCTCGTCATCGACCCTGTTACTGATTTTCCCTTGTCATCGACCCTGTTAATGATTTTTCTTTGTCATTGTTGAAATCGTTTGACATCAATGATAATCCATGTAATGGATCCTTTTTCTTTTACTACTTTCATCATGCTACCATGTCTATTAGTTATTCCTTTGTCATTCGTGAACTCCTTTGACATCAATGACAACTATATCCTCTACAAGGCCATACCAAACAAGGGCAGTATGATTTTAAGTTTGATGGTCACTCTACTATATTCATTTATTTTTTAATCCATAGTGACTCTTTTAGATACTTTATTATTTAAATCGTAATCACTCTTCATGATGCATATTTTCCTAATCAACAATGGTCATTGTGAATCATCTTTCACATATTTTATTAATCAATGATAGTTACTATGAATCATCCTTCTTATCTTCTATAAACACAAGGAAGGGACCCCATTATGCTAGGGAAAATACTCCATAAGTATTGGTCTACCTTGTGGCTTGCTTGAATTGCTCTTCCATTTTTAATTTTCTAGATTGGTTTATTCTGCCACCAAGTTTTTCTGAGTAAATAAACTTGTAACATTTTTTGTTTCACGATAAATGCCAAGGTGAAACCCCTAAGAAATTCCTTGCATTTTACGGATGTTACCTAGTGTAAACCCATTGGTGTATATTATGGTGCCTAGCCTGGAAAGGACATCGACCGAGGCATGCAACAAAGGAATCCATCCCAGGGGATTGAATCTTAGACCTCCTGTATGAAGGTCATAGCACTCCACCTCTAGAGCTATCCCACCAGGTTAATGTTGCATTAGAACTTGTGTTGCATTTGTGAAAATTCTAGTTGAAATTATGATCCACTTATTATCGGTGCAAACCCAACCAAAAAACCTATTCGATAGGGGTTCCTACTCTGTCGACGGTCAACTAGCTGCTATCTCCCTGAGTACCACCCCAGACAAGTTTTACCCTATCTAGCAACACCCACGAAGCAGATGATGTCTCACCCAAGATGTTTGAGGGAGAGCTGATGGAACCAAGTTTTCGTAGAATAGAAGAGGACTATGGGCATTGACAATTCATCAACTTATCTACTAGATCTGACTAGTTACTTAACCATCAATATAACCATTCATCTTTTCTATTTAAAATATAGAATCATTCATTCATAACAAAAATAACCACATTGTTGTGCAAACAGAACTAAGAAGATAACATTACTCATAAGCAATAAACATCGCATCATAGATCCATGTCGCACACATTCACCATTGGATTTACATAAATAGAAAGATAGAAAAAGACAAAAAGATAACAGTATTTCAGTTCAACCTTCGTCTTCTCATATTAATTCTATGCAATAAATCATAGATCGAAAACAAACAGTGATTCAATTGAGTCTCAAACTCTTAATTCTCATTCTCTGATTGTTTTCACATTTACATTTCTTCTTTTATTTATAGGCTTGCACCTTTACATTCATGGCCCACTTGGACTATTTTCTAACTAACTCTTAATGGATTCTACCAACTAATGACCAATATCCACAAATATGGTCCAAAAGTACAAAAAGTGACATAAAATCTTCAAAATAGTCCGAATCTTCTGCATTGTGCTCCATCTTTCACTTGCGCAGTGTCTTTTGAGCTTGTGCAGCATCTGCCATGCTGCGGAATTGAGTAACACCAAAACCCCTACAAATAGGCCCCCAAATCAATCTTGTGGCTCGCCCTCAAGTGACGTTAGTTGGACATGGTGTACTCATTAATTTTAAGCTTGAAGTCATTGTATTGCTGAGTGATCTCCTTTACCTGCGTTTTAATTTTCTTAGCAAGTTCCTGACTTCCAAGCAAATCCTGCTTTAATGGGTGCTCCACCAACTTTGCATTTGCTTCCTGCTTTCCCTCCTGCACAGCATGCAGCGCAACGACTACTTTCATCGACAATTGGGCTCCAATTTCTTGAAACTCGTGGAGATGGTCATTGCGCTTCCGCTGTCACTCCTGAGCCTTTCCAACTCGTTGTTGTAGCTCCTTTAATTCTATTGACCGTGTAATCGAAAAAATCGGTGGCATTATCCTCAATTCCATCTTCATCATTGCCGATTGGCCCTCGGCCTCCTGCAATTGATTTGTCAATTTCTCGAACTGTTCATCTTGAATGACACCACCGAAAAATTGTGTCGTCGCTTCAGTAATATTTTTGGCCTCCTACTCCATTTCTTCAAATTGTGCCGCTATCTCCTCAATGGCACCCTTATGTTCTGCAACTTTCTTTAGTGGTGTGTCTAGGTAGACCAGAGCGTTCAAAATACTATTGTCCATCTGTAACTGCGCGATAACTTCCCTAAGACACTTTTCCTTTGCTACTGCATCCAACTCCGCAGTGATTTCATGGATGTACTGACAAGCATCCGTAACAGCCTCGTCCACTTCCCCATGACTAGAAGAAAGATGTTCCTTCTCAACAACAAGGAAGTCGGTTTCTTTCTTCAGTTCTGTAATCTCTTCTACAGTCTTGGTCTTTAGCTCCTCTTGTGCCTACTTCAGTGCCGCAATTTCCTATGCTTTATCTATTGTTAATGTTTCCTTTGCACGACGCAATTCCTCTACCTCTTTTTGCAGTGCCTCCTCTTCCTCTTATGACCACAAGTACTGGTCGCTGATATCCTTCAATCGATAGGGCAACTCCTGGTTGGCAATCTGCTGCATGTGTACTAAGGTCTGGGTGGATAACTTATTGATATCCGCTGCAATGTTCTGTAGCTGTTGTAGTAAAGAGTTCACATCCTCTTGTCCAGCGTCAATTGCAGTCAGGGGAATCTGAACATTCCTAACCCGCGTCTCGATGCTAATTGACCCATAGTCTTTCATAGTTGCACTCTCTAGTGCTCGTTTCAAAACAACAATATGTACAGAATCCATCTTGGTCCTTACCTCAACGAATCCTTCCTGGGTGAAATTCTTCATTTCTCTTGATGTGGTATTTGTTGCGTCGTTGACGGCCTTAACAAACCACTGTAGCTGCGCCTCCACTATTGATATTTTGTTGCTGCTCGCATCTTTCTCCATTCGTCTATTAGTCCTTATCTCCTTAAGGTTTCATTGTGCTTCTGGGTCACTCTATGTTGATGATTCTCCATTGGATTTATGGTGTCTCTGCTGGTCAGCTCTTCATACCAGATAGTCAGGTGCATCTACTAGTGGTCCTACTGATACGTTGTTGGCGCTAACCAGATCCCTCCATGCTGCATGACAATCATCAATCATCGCATACAATTCCTCATCCATCACCTTGTAATACATGGGTGACTATTTTTCATCTGGGTTGCGTCGAGCTCGCACATGAATAGTGTGTGGTCCGATGGAAAACTGAGTGATCCTTTGATATTTGGTTGTAGCCTCATTGGATAGTTGGGGAACTTTGATAGCTACTACCTGCAGCTCTTCCCAGTAGACCCAAAAGTGGATCACGCAATCCTCTTGCCTACTAGGCTCCTCGACCCACCACAGGTTTTGATACTTTTCACCTTTACATACCTTAACTGCTTCAACCTCCATCCCTTGGTAATCCAATGGCTCCATCTGGGCCACTAAGGCCATGAGGATCAATATCCAGCTATATGTGAATGGCCGCTCTCTGACCTGAATGGCTACCACATCCTAGTTGGTTCAGCAAGAAGAGGGACCAGTTGATTTGTACCCCTTTTGCGCATTGTTGTGCACACGCAATCACCCCTGAAGTGCACTATATAGGGCAGTTCTTGCAGACAATATTTCTTGCTAAGCTCCTGGAACTGATACATACCATGTGGTCATTTATTCTATCAATGCAATACGCTCTGCCATCATGCTGCAATTCATATGTCAACTTCAATTATGCAACAAGCCTCTTATCATTATCCCTGCCTTTGAAATATTGCGATGGGTATGGCCCAGCCTTTGGCAACCTCGTGATATCCGAGATCAAATCCACCGTGATTGTGATTGGTGTATACAACCAAAACATCCCTCAATGAAATCAAGCCAAGATTTGCTTGACACAGGCATTTGCTTCATTTATCAACCCAAAATGCGGCATGTTGATGAGCCCTAGCAACCCAGCTTTATCCAACCCCTGTGCCCATGGCTACAGGATATGAACTATGGGCCTTCCTACGATTGAGGGTAATAACTCATTAAGCTCATTTGTGACATCCTATAATGATAATAGGTCATGGTCGTCATACTTCATCTTCATCAATGTTGGTACAATATTTGTGGTGCACACCATCCCTTTTGGAAGCAGTGGCATCTTCGGCTGATACTTCTGGTTCTTGGTTAGCCACTGAGGCTGTGTACCAGGTCTGGTGGGAGCGATGTAGATCGAGATGTCCTTAATGGAGACCCTAGTTTAGACCGTTGACTCTATAGCACCAGAGCTATATGGCCTCGTCTGGGTGGATGCGTCTTCTTGCACTCTCGCAGATGTTCATGTTTGCCTCTTCTTCGGCGCTGGGGAGCTAGGATTCTGCCGCCGCTTCTTCTTCGTTGGGATAGAGGACGATTCGACCTACATACTGGAAATATTTTCAACAATGGTAACTTGTATGATTTCTGAGTCCATCTCACTTGAAATATCTACGATGTCTAGGGTGCTATGCATGCTGCAACAATGCCCCATAGTCGTGAAACACCCTCTTCTTCACTTTGCAAATCTCGCAATTCATTCAGTAGCGCTGGAACTTAATTTTGCTTCAAAAATCCTTGAAACTTGACTTAGCACAATGGTTCCTTCAATCTTGATCGAGCACCTTCTTATAGCATCTAGTCGATCCATTCTAATCATTACCGAATCAACCACGTCGATCATAACCAAATCATGCATTAACTTCCCAAATTTGTCGTCGATCTTGTCAACCCAACGGTTGTATTCGCCATCAATACACGTCACTTCAACAAGTGCTGCCGATTAACTATAGTAACTGTTCTTCATTTATTGTTGATTTGACTGTGTCCCGACCCTATAATTGTTGTGACAGATCTTCCTAACTACGCTACTAACTCCCCTACTTGCGCATCCACTTCCTCCTGGTGCGCCCTTCCTCTAGCTATCTATTCCTCTCTCACTCTCTCCTTTTTTTCATTGTACAGTTCCTCAAGGACTATGCGATTCTGTCCCTATCCTATAGGGATTTAGGCGGCTACCATTCACCAATTTGGGCAACCGCTCCATCTAATTGTTGTAGTTGAACTTCCCCCCTAGAAGTAATGGAATTAACAAGATATGGACCTAGCCAATGTATTTGTAACTTACCTGGATGCTTCATAAATTTGTTGTCATATAGCAGCACCAAATATCCTAGATAAAATTGTTTGTTCTTTATGTGGCGATCATTCCAAGCCTTTTGTCGATCCTTCTCAATGCGTTGATGGAAACCTGTGATAAAGTGGTCCTCTTCAAGTTGTATCAACTGCACTACATGCTCCTGTAGCCTTGCTTAAGCATCCATGCTCATCGCGGCTGCAATGCGCAGACTGGGAACAATGTACTCCATAGGAATGATTGCCTCTTTCCCATATACCAATTTGAATGGTGTCTTCCCTATCAATATTTTGTAATTAATGTGATATTCCCACAATACTACTGGAAACTTCAAATCCCAGTCATATCGGTTAGCATTACATACTTTTGTAAGTGCATGCTCTAATATTTTGTTGAATGCTTCTACAGTTCCATTCACCTACAGATGATATGGGATACTTTTCTTGTGTTGTATCTCCAACTCCTCCGTCTGCGTGCTTACTATGCGGTTGATGAAATGACTACCCTGGTCACTCATCAGTATCCTTGGGAATCCAAACTGTGTCACAATATTATCAAATAGAAACCTTGTTGTTGTCGCAACAATGAAATCCACAGCTGGTGTGGCCTCCTCCCACCATGTCATTTAGTCTGTTGTTGTGATTATGTATCGCGCACCAGTTCTCTCACCAAGTGGGTTAATTGGACCCACAAAATCCATGACCAATTTATCAAAAGGTTGCAAGGTTACCTATGGCACCATTGGCATCTCATCCCTTTGTGATGGTTTTCCAATGTGTTGAAAGACACTGCATGTCCACGCATAATTTTTTGCATCATTATGTAAAGTGGGCCACTAGAGCCCTACACGAAGAACTTTTCTTGCAGTAGTGCGACCCCCATAATGTCCCCCATCGACTCCCACATGTGCCTTTGCCAAGATCTTCCTGTGTTCATGGGGTAGGACACAACGTCGCAAAATTTCATCTGGTTCAAGCTTATATAAATGTCCAGCAATCAACTAGAAATCAGAAGCTTTAACCACCAACTACTTCTTTTGAACCATTTTTTGGCACAACCCCAACCAAAAAAACCCAGTCGACAAGGGTTCCCACTCTGTCAACGCTCAACTCGTTGCAATCTCCCTGAGCACTAGCCCAGACAGGGCTTACCCTGTCCAACAACACCCACGAAGTGGATGAAGCCTCACTTGAGATGTTCGTGGGAGGGATGAACGAACCAAGTTTCTGTAGAATAAAAGAGGACTATGGGCATAAAAAATTCATCAACTTATCTACTAGATCTGACCAGTTACTTAACCATCAATAGAACCATTCATCTTTTCTCTTTAAAATATCACATCATTCATTCATAACAAAAATAACCACACTATTGCACAAATAGATCTAAGAAGATAACATTACTCATAAGCAATAAACATCGCGTCATAGATCCATGTCGCACACATTCACCTTTCGATTCACAGAAACAGAAAGACAAAAAAGACAAAAATCTAACAGTATTTCAGATCAACCCTCGTCTTCTCATATTAATTATGCACAATCAATCACAAATCCAAAATAGACAATGATTCAATTGAGTCTGAAACTCTGAATTTTCATTCTTCGATTGTTTCACATTTACAATTCTTCTTCTATTTATAGGCTTGCGCCTTTACATTCATGGTCCACTTGGACGATTTTCTAACTAATTCTTAACTGATTCTACCAACTAATGACTAATATCCACAAAATATGGTCCAAAAGTACAAAAAGTGACATAAAATATTCAAAATAGTCTATCTTCCTCCATGTGCACCATCTTTCACTTGCGTGGTGTTTTCTGAGCTTGCGCAGCATCCACGATGCTGCGCAATTGAGTTACCCCAAAACCCCTGCCAACACTTATTAATCCTAGATATCATGGTTAACATTGTTTTTTTTAATGTTGGTTTGATTTGAATTTGTAATCAAAACAAAAAGGAGATATGTATTTGAGCACAAGCACTCTGAACTCTACACACATTGTAAACTTTTTGATATTACATAAGAGTGAATATAGTACAAAGTGGTGTTGTAATTGGAAAACTAAGGATAAGTTATTTTTTGAAGATGGAAATAATCTTTAATATTATTTTTGGAGATAAAGAACATATTAACTTCCTAACACAACATTATTCACACAAGAATGCTAGAAATACACGAGAAGGGCTTAAAATACTATACCCCTTGTTCCCAAATCAGATAGTTAATGCCTACTTAACGCCAGGTTTTAAATTGAAGTGTAATGAGCATGGGGACTGTAATTTTTTATGTTTCTCATATGGGTGATATTTTCTAATATTATTTTGTCCATCCAGAGAGATCACTTTAGAATCTATATGCAAATAGCAAATTAACCTGCAACTTCTTGTCCCTTACACAAATCAGAATGGAACTTTATTTCCTGAATAAAAATGCAATGGTTCTTTACTAGGAAAAGCATAGAATTCAATTGCTGAGGAAAATCATTAATCATTTTTACACCTCCAAATTGTATTTCTTTGAGGTTTGTAATGCCCTATGAAAAGTGATTTCTTGGGTTATTTTTGCACTTCGACCTGGTAGTTTGCAAACCCAAATTATCTCAAGTGATTACAATCTCTACAAATATTTTTTTTCAAGTCGTGGTCTCTTCATGACTGGATCCATCTTCGTTATCTTGTGAGAGGCTGTAATTTTGAATTTGTCCTTCTCTTAATCTATTCAGAAGGACTTGAATACTTCTATAGTAAAGTGAAGGTGATGAGATATGCACCTAAACAACCCTCTTTCTCAAAGTGTGTTGCAAATAAGAACCCCACATATTTATTTAGTTTCAGTTCTCCTAGCTATAGCCTCCACAAGAAGTAAATGGTTTCCCTCCCCGTAGCTCAATATATGTTCTTATGTTTATGTTAACTTATGCATGGGGAGCTCATTGCTTGTTCCTTTTTAGATAATCACACTAAATAAATTCCATGAATTATTGATCTTGAGACTTGGACAAACATCCAAAGTAGGGCCTTTGTTGAGAAAGTCCATAGATGTAATCCCTTATCATAACTATTATCTACACTATTACATTGATAAAATAAAACCCACAAGTTTCAAGGGAATATTGGCTATTCCTTCTGGTATCTAAACTTTTTTGAGATTTAAAGATGGATTTATGGCTTACTAGATTTGGTGTTGTATTCAATATTCACTAATCACTCCAATTGTTTTACAGGAAATACATCTCCTACCCATAAAAATGCTCGTGTATATTAGTTGCTTTAAATAATGTGCTCTTAGATCCAATAAAATCAAACTCCATTCCAAGTGAATGTCCTTGCACTACCATTTCTATAATTTGTGGGTGTTCTTGATTTTCCTATTTCTAACTAAAATTAATCGCTTACACTTACATTCCTTGGTTCGCAATGAATATTCTATGTTTGTTTCCTTATTCAATAATTATAACATCAATTTCACTCTCAAATCATATCCATCCTTTGCTAGTTAAGTGTATCCATGGAATTGTTTTAAATTTTATCTTGTAAAACAATTGGTCCTAATCAGTCTTATTAGTGTTCTAGGATTAAAGAGTCAAGGCTGTAGGTTCCAAAGGAAGTTAAACTCGTTTTCGATTCACTTTTTTGTTTGTTTTTGGTTTTGGTTTATTTATGATGGATAAGTGAATCTTATTATGTTAGAGAATTGAGATATATAGAGAAATACTACTATGGATTTGTTTTTTTGTTTTTTGTTTTTTTTTTTAAATTTTTTGCTATAATGCTTAGTTTTAGTTTTAACTGAATGGTTAACTTGTGAATCCATCTTGAGTTTTGTGGAGTAATTGTTTAGGAATAAATGGTGTTTTCCTATTGATCATTGCTTGAATTAGGTGAGGGATTGACAATGTATCTTTATCTTTATTGTTCACTGATATTTTACTTGCATCTATCTATTTTTAGTCATGGAGGTGTTATAGCATGAACTAGAAGGTATAGTTAAAACCCAAAGAAAATGGTGTTGAACCTCATTTTATTATCGTTTTTGGCATTAAAATAACACATTTAAATGCATATTTTATTATCTTTCATGTATTTTATGTCACACAGATCATTATTCAACCTCAGGTATGAGTATATTTAAGGTTTATATGAACCTTTTATTATTATTATTATTTTATGGTTTTAATTAATTAAAAATAACATTATTGGAGAACATTTGATATATTAATTGATTTACATATTTGTTTGCATATTTCATAATCCTTTTGGGCTAAATTTATAAACAAAATGCATTCAGCTTACCATTCAGCTCGATCTGCGCAATCACTGTCCAGCTGCGTGTCTAGCTCATCACGTAGCTCATCACCCATCTCATAATGAAGCTCATCACGTAGCTCATCACCCATCTCATAATGAAGCTCATCACGTAGCTCATCAAGTAGTTCATCACGTAGCTCGTTGTCCATCTTTCCGTCTAGCTCGTTAATGAAGTTGTGCGTTGTCCATAACCAATTTCAGGCATTTAATGTTGAAATAGTTATGCAAACGGCCTACTGTCCACGTATTTGATGATTGAAGAAGCTCTCATCCTAAGATCGCCATCACGCTGCGTATCACCCACGTGTTCAAAGGGAGACATGACTCTCGTCTAGAAGGATCGGTCGTGGCCTCCTCTACTTAACCTCCAAATTATTACCAGTCTGCGCGCTTTGAAGAATGGAACGACCTTCCCACCTTGTGCTCTCATTTGTTCAACACCACACCATCAGTTGCACTAAGGAAGGGGTTGCATGCCACATCACACACCCTGAGGAGATATGTTCACATTGAAGAAGGAGCTCTCGTTCTAGAGACTTGCTACTGTGTATTCTTCGCTACCGAACACACCACCATCAACCACGCTGGAGAGGGAGCCTGCATGCCACGTTCAAATTGAAGAAAACCAGACTTACGCCAAAGAAGGGATATGCCTATGCATTGGCCTGTAAACTGTTATATGCCTTTAAGATTGACTAAATTTAGAGAGCAGTCGACCACTAAAGGGTCAACTTTCTCATCTCTGTAAACAAGTATATAAACCAGCCTCTACGTGAGAGCTGGAGAGCTGATAATTTCACTAGTTCATGTTGTGATTTGTTGTTCTTCAGCACACTGTAATTTTGTTCCATATTCTGAATAGAAGTCTGTACATTCTATTTTTCATGGTTGCGTTTGCGTAGGCGTTACACATGCATCCCCTAATTGCTGAGAGGGCCCCTCAACAACCAGCGGTTTCCATGTTCGTACATGTTTTTGTTATTTTCTCTTTTACAGATAAGTAGTTTTGTTTTAATTTGTTCATGTGATTATGGTAATATAATTATCCATTTATTTACTTTCTGTGCATATGTTTTTTATAGTTAATGTAATTATGATGTTAATGTAGTCTTTGCCTATAGAATTAGAGTGACCAGTCACGTGTAGTTTGTATTCAGTTTTCCTTTCAGTCTTCTCTTCCGGTTAAATGCTTAATGTTATATTTACAAATAGATAAAATTTAGTCAGCCTTAGGTCTGCTTTGTAGTTAGAATTAGTTTCATTAACTTTTGTTTAAATATAGATTAATTCAGCAATGTTTCAGTTTGTTTTATTTTATAATAGAAACAATCTCTTCATACCCATAGATTAGTAATCCCTTTTGATTATTTTAATTATTAATTAGGTTTAAATTCTGTCCTTTATGCATCTTGTTTTCATATGCACAACATCAGTTGATAATTAAATCATTTAGGTTTGTTTTCATTATTTTCTGTATATAGCCTCTCATTTGTACTGTCATTTGGACCTTCCAGATTGTCGTCCAGCCTTCCATCCGACCTTTAGTGTTCTTAGTTTATTTTTAACCTATTTTCAATTTTATTTCTTTGGCTTTTTGAATTCTGTTATGTTTTGGTAGTTAGGTAATAGTTACATCAGCCTCTAGGACCTTAGGTTAGATTATTTTAGAGTAATTATTAAAATCCTTTTTTGTATTTATTTTCAATGAAAGCATGTTTTTGAATTATGATATGATTTGCTTTCCTCATTTATCATCTCTGTAATATCTGATAATTGTATCTCTGGTTTAGTTTAATTCACAATTGTTTATATTGAATTTAGGGTTAGACATGTTAATTTCTGGAAAATATACTAATACTTTGTAGATTGATACTAGCATAGGATTTATTCCTTTAATTGTATGTTTACTAAAAAACGCTTATAGGCTAAAGAATTAGAGAAGTCTTCTTAATTAAGTTTTCTTTACTAAGTTTTTTACTTGCTTCTTTATTTATTTTTTCTACTTATTCATAAATTAGACCTTTCTCAGTTTCTGAAGTTGTTTATGAAAGTTTTTCCCATTCTTAAATTAAGAAGAAGAAGAGTTAGATAATGAGTAGTCTGATATTATCCTAGTATGATGTTTTGCTTTAATCACATTAATAATTAAATTTTTAGGAGTTTGACTCAGTTTTTTTTTCATTTTGAAAGACCTTTCAATATTTTTTTATTAAAGTATTTCTACAATGCCTTAGGAACCCTTATACCTTCGCATATATTTTGTAGCAACTCTAAGCCTACCAACCCCAGTGGATAATTAAATATTAGGTGTATTTAAGATAGTAGAACATGCCCAAACATTTTGGCACCGTTGCCGAGGAGTTGTTCTGTAAGGTAGAAAAAATAGAATTTTCTTATGAAGTTTAGTGATAGGTTGGTGACGGGGGAGCGGTAATACGAGAGGTAAGAACTTGCGCATTTGTTATAATAGGTGCCCCCAAACCCAGGAGTAGCAGTATTCTAGGTTTTCCTTTAGTTTAGTTTTTCATGAACAGAGTCTAGATAGATAAGGATAGATAGGTTGCCTTTACGTTACACAACAAGGGGGTGGGAAATGATAAGATGCAAAGACGGCTTCACTACGGAATTTCCATAGTGTGACAGCCTGACGCATCCACTTTAGTGGGTTGCCCCAAAGCCTTGTTGTTCCTTTTTCACACAAGTGTGTTTACTTTACGTAAAGTTTGATTTATTCCCCTTAAGTGTACTTTTCTTTTCGTAGACGTAGATAGTTTACTTTTTCATAAGTTCAAATTTGATGTATGTGCGCCTTTAGGTAATTTACTTTCGTGTAATTTACCCGTATGCAAGTATAGGGACTCATTTTACAATTAAATCACTCAGTGGTGTTGTAAGCGCCACCCATCCTGCTGACAAACTAACAGGAACATTTGAAAGGAGAGATTTAAGATAACATATGAAAAACTATTTATATTGTGGGAAGATGTGGTAGGAGAGAAGGATGAAAAACTTGTTACCTTTGAATTCCCAATTAGAGATCCAGGAGGAGTGGCACAAATACAGTACATTCCCCCATCCATTTTTCTGAATTTTCACAGACTAGAGATTGAAGACCCTGATGAATTTTTATTTCAATTGGAAATACTTTGTAGAGCATATAATGTTCAAAATATGAATTTGTTTCCTCTTACTTTGAAAGGAGCAGCCCTCCAATGGTTCATGATCCTAGGTGGGAATTGCATTCAAACTTGGGAAGACATGAAACATATGTTCTTGAAAAGATGTCAAGATTATTGCAGGATCAATGAGGATATCTTTGAAATAACACAGGGAGAAGAAGAAACTTTGGAAAATTATGTCGAACGCTTTCAATACAACCTTCAAAGATCAAAACTAAGACAGTCAGGAAAGGATACCTTGAAAATACTTTTACTCAAAGGCATAAGAAATGAATATTTAGAAATTTTAAGTCTGATGGGAACTTGTGACGTATTTCAGTTATCATATGATAATGTTTGTGAATTATGTAGAAGGTATTAAAGAGGAAAATTCAATATTAGTAAGAATATACCCTCTTCTCAACCTCATCTTAACCCTTGTCAACCTTGTTCACAAAGCCTTTCTGTCCCATCTGATGATTATAGGGATACTCTCTCTTATGATGCAACACTTCCTGTTCTACAATATTTTCAACAATATCCCATTTCCCAGGCAGGACCAACCACACAAGCTAGTCAATTACACCTGCCACAATCACCTTCTCATAAACCTCCTCTATGCCCTATGCACATTCATGTTCAATCCATTCCACATTCTAACAACAATAAAGTAGTACAATATGCTTACAGTTACCCACCTTACCTACCTCACCAACATTATTGCAAGAAATTCATATGAGATTTGGAGAGGTTATAGATCAAGAGATTGTAAAGACTACGAAAGAAAGTGAAGTTTCTACTTGGCCTTTTCCACAAGAAGACAAGATCAACCTGGAATACCTCTCATTCGATGAGGGAGGTAACTTAGAACATGAATATTCCCCGTCACCAAACTTAGATTCTTTATATATCCTAGAGTTCAATGAAAGATCTCGTGACATAACAAATGAAGAAGAAAACATAGAATACATAAGTCACATTGAAATATGGTTCCAAGAGGGAATCAAGCCACGGTAGCATCCTCTTCTTCAATGTTTATTGCTGCTAAATCAAACAGCTCAGTTGATTCTTCATATCCCAGTAATCATTGTAATATTTTTCTTATATGTGGATAAATGTATATTTCTAATTTTGCTTCGAACATGGTTACATTGGAGGAATTCATATACTTGAATTGTTTTCTTTCTTTTTAGTAGAATAGGATATTATGTAAATATATTTTTTGTTTTATTAAATAAATCAAAGTTACTACAGGTGACTCTTTTTCTTTCCATAATGTTATATATGTTTTTATAAATAAATATGAATAATCTAACAAGTGGTTTTGCAATCTTATTATAAGAATTTTATCTATAAGCAGCTCATGGAGTATTGTTTGAAAGACAATTTATGATCGTAAGATATCTTAAACCTTTCTTAAAAATTGTAGTTTATAGTAAAAATTAAAAGCACTTCTCTGTATATCATTCTTAACCATTTTTTTATTCATATAGTTTTTGGTATTTTTTATTCAAACATGTATATTTCTGATTCATTATTTCAACCAGTTGCTTGATATGGCCTACTTTTATTATCATATTTTTCAAATCTTACTATGTGCCTATGGATTACTAGTTCATTCTATCCTTATTATCAAAACTTGTCTCTTGAGTATTTGTGTGTGATAACTCGATAGTAGGTGGAATTTTTGCCTATGGGGAACATTATTTATCTTTCACGAAGAAGAAGGGTTATGAGGTCAAAAAACAACTTTAAGTTATTCTCTTTTGACACGATCTGTGATTAAGGCCATTATGAAAATTACTTATAATTTTTTACAAAATTGAATTATGTGATTTAACAGGGCTTAGCATGCTTTAGTACCAATCGACTGCCATATACTTAATATCATTATACCAGGCAAACCCGCCGGGGTACTGAACAGGCCTGCTGGAAGCGGGTCATTTCTAAGTAAAAACTTAAAACAAGGAAGCTCGATAAATATAAGTAAACCTGTCGGGGTACTAAATAGGCTCACTGGAAACAGGACTATTCTTGCATGGTACCAAGATAAACTCGTTGCGATACTAAACAGTCTTGTTGGCAGTGGGGCAATATTGGGTAAAAGAGATCTGGTTAATGCACTACTATGCACATGATTCAGAGAATAATGATGAAGAAAAATTTTCAAATTTTATTTTAAGGCCGATTGTTTTTAATGTCATTTGATAATCGTTGTAAGTTGGGATTGGACCTAGCCATATAATTCAACAAATACCTAGGATGTCATTATCCTAGAAATGGAACCCATAGCTATAAAATATCACACACTCTGAGGTGAACTCAAAATATCTTATGATGGCAAGATATATTTAAAATAAGGCACAGATGACTAGCTTTTCCTATGTCATTCTTTCAGTTATCTTATCACCATTTAAGTGGTATTTCTAAGCACTGTTATATTTTTCATGAATATACATATCTAAATCATTTCGATTTACTAATTAGTTTTTCTTTTTACAAAATAATACAACAGCATGATAGCACTCTTTTTATATGGAACAATTGCATCTTCTTTCTCATGGCTTGAGGACACGCCATACCTTTGGTTTGGGGGGTGAGGATTAGGAAAAATTAGACTGTTTTTAAAAATTAGACAGTTTTTTTTATTTTCATTATTTATGACAGATCTATTTTCTTTGACAAAATGATAAGTGTTTTTCAGGATAAATTAGCAATCGGACTTGGTTATAGCATGAAGTATATTTTTTTATAAGATTGATATGGAGGACTATATGAAGGATCGAAGGATAATCCAAATGAAATACCACATGACAATCTAAACTTGGTGATATTATAACACTTATGACTAAAATTTGCTAACCAAATTCTGTTTTTGCAAATAGTTTTTCACCTCCATGAAAATGCTTTGATCTTAAAAGTTTTTTTAAGTTATCATTTCACTGTTAGTAACCCTATCATTTTACTCAATCATGTATTTAAACTATCAAATGATTAATTTTATACCTTTTGTGTCATATGTTCAACTTGTCCAAAGTTTTACTTTGGACATGGTTGAACTAATTATAAACTTTATGAACTCACTCATACATGTATATGCTTGTTGCTGGCTCACATTTCAAAGTTCGATTTGACAGTATGATCTCTTATCTTTTTCTTTGCTCAGTGGGACCTGGCATTTCTCCGGTTTGGGGGAATGTTGAGCCTCATTTTGTTATCATTTTTGGCATTAAAATAACACATTTAAATGCATATTTTATTATCTTTCATGTATTTTATGTCATGCAAATCATTATTCAACCTCGGGTATGAGTATATTTAAGGTTTATATGAACCTTTTATTATTATTATTATTTATGGTTTTAATTAATTAAAAATAACATTATTGGAGTACATTTGATATATTAATTGATTTTCATATTTGTTTGTAGATTTCATAATCCTTTTGGGCTAAATTTATAAACAAAATGCATTCAACTTACCATTCAGCCCGATCTGTGCAATCGTTGTCCAACTGCGTGTCCAGCTCATCACAAAGCTCGTTGTCTAGCTTTTCGTCCAACTCGTTAATTAGGCTGCGCGCTATCCATAACCAATTTCAGGCATTTAATGTTGAACCAATTCTACAAACATCCTGTTGTCCACATATTTGATGATTGAAGAAGCTCTCAGCCTAATATCGCCATCACACTACTTATCACCCATGTGTTCAAAGGGAGGAATGAATCTAGTCTAGAAGGATCGGTCGTGGCCTCCTCTGCTTAACCTCTGAATTACTGCGTGCTTTGAAGAATGGAACAACCTGCCCACCGTGTGCTCTCATTTGTTCAACACCACACCGTCAGTTGCGCTAAGGAAGGGGCTGCATGCCACATCAAACACGCTAAGGAGATCTGTTCACGTTGAAGAAGGAGCTCTCATTCTAGAGACTCACTACTATGTATTCTTCACTTCCCAACATGCCGCCATCAACCACGCTGGAGAGGGAGCCTGCATACCACGTTCACATTGAAGAAAACTAGACTTACGCCAAAGAAGGGATATGCCTATGCGTTGGCCTGTAAAATGTTAAATAGCTAAATTTAGAGAGAATTCGACCACTAAAGGGTCGACTTGCTCATCTCTGTAAACAAATATATAAACCAGCCTCTGCGTGAGAGCTGGAGAGATAATAATTTTACTAGTTCATGTTGTGATTTGTTGTTCTTCAACACATTGTAATTTTGTTCCATATTCTGAATAAAAGTCTGTACATTCTGTTGTTCATGGTTGCGTTTGCGTAGGTGTTAGACATGCATCCCCTGATTGCTGAGAGGGCCCCTCAACAACCAGTGGCTTCCATGTCCATACATGTTTTTGTTATTTTCTCTTTTACAGATAAGTAGTTTTGTTTTAATTTCTTCATGTGATTATGTTAATATAATTGTCCATTTATTTACTTTCTGTGACATATGTTTGTTATAGTTAATGTAATTCTATTGTTAATGTAGTCTTTGCCTATTGAATTAGAGTGACCGATCATGTGTATTTTTTTTTCAGTTTTCCTTACAGTATTCTCTTTCAGTTAAATGCTTAATGTTATATTTACAGATAGATAAAATTTAGTCAGTCTTAGGTATGATTTGTGGTTAGAATTAGTTTCGTTAACTTTTGTTTAAATATAGATTAATTCAGTAATGTTTGAGTTTGTTTTATTTTATAATAGAAACAATCTTTTCATACCCATAGATTAGTAATCCATTTTGATTATTTTCATTATTAATTAGGTTTAAATTCTATCCTTTATGCATCTTGTTTTCATATGCACAAAATCAGCTGATAATTAAATCATTTAGGTTTGTTTTTATTATTTTCTGTATACAGCCTCTCATTCAGACCGTTTGTTTGGACTGTCATTCGAACCTTCCTTCCATACTTCTGTCCAGCTTTCCATCCGACCTGTAATGTTCTTAGTTTATTTTTTAACCTGTTTTCAGTTTTATTTCTTTGGATTTTTGAATTCTATTATGTTTTGGTAATTAGGTAATAGTTACATCATCCTCTAGGACCTTAGGTTAGATTATTTTAAAGTACTTATTAAAATCCCTTTTTGTATTTCTTTTCAATCAAAGCGTGTTTTTGAATTATGATTTGATTTTCTTCTAATTTCCTCATTTATCATCGTTGTAATATCTGATAATTGTATCTCTGGTTTACTTTAATTCATCGTTGTTTATATTGAATTTAGGGTTAGACATGTTAATTTCTAGAAAATATACTAATACTTTGTAGATTGATACTAGCATAGGATTTATTCCTTTAATTGTATGTTTACTAAAAAACGCTTATAGGCTAAAGAATTAGAGAAGTCTTCTTAATTAAGTTTTACTTGCTTCTTTATTTATTTTTTCTACTTATTCATAAATTAGACCTTTCTCAGTTTCTGAAGTTGTTTATGAAAGTTTTTCCCATTCTTAGATTAAGAAGAAGAAGAGTTAATTAATGAGTAGTCTGATATTATCCTAATATGATGTTTTTCTTTAATCACATTAATAATTAAATTTTTAGGAGTTTGACTTAGTTTTTTTTCATTTTGAAAGACCTTTCAATATTTTGTTTATTAAAGTATTTCTACAATGCCCTGGGAACCCCTCTACCTTCGCATATATTTTGTAGCAACTCTAAGCCTACCAACCCCAATCGATAATTAAATATTAGGAGTATTTAAGATAGTAGAACACACCCAAAAAATGGCTAGGCAAACTATAACTATATATGTCACCTTGATAACCACCTCTTTGCAATTTCGGTTCTATTATCCAACTGGGGGGTTCTGTAGATAGGATTGCTAGGCTATGACAATGAGGGAACAAGGTGATTTGATGAGTTATCCTTAGAAAAATGTGAGGTATTTTTTTATAGAATAAATGATAGGAAGACCATCAAGACCAGTTCCAATCCCTAGGGAAAAATGGATTCAGAAGAGAACCCCCCCTGCCCTTGTTGATTTTTTCCTAAGCAAGATCGAGATACATTCTCTGGGAGAATGGAGGCACCTGGTCAGTTACGAGTAATTTGACCCAATCTAGGATTGGGGGACTCGACCTGGGGATGAGGGCCATTCTCTGAATGGAGGCACCTCGCCAGTTACTAGGAATTTGACGGACTGGGGACTCAGCTTGGGGCTGAGGGCCATTATCTGGGAGAATGGAGGCACCTAACCAATTACCAGGAAATTGACCCAGTATTGGACTAGGGGACTGATTCTGGGACTGAGGGCCATTCATTGAATGGAGGAAACTGGTTAGTTACAAGGAATTTAGACTAGTCTGAGACTAGGGGATCAGCCTAGGGTTGAGGGACATTCTCTGGGAGAACGGAGGCACTTGGTCAGTTACTAATTATTTAACATTGAATCATCTAATGCATCATGGGGCTAAGGATCCTAGTCAGTTACCAAGACAACAACATAATCCCTAGACCAGGTCTGGGAAAGTGATGCACTCATCTCCTTGATATACGGGCTATGAGACCTTCTCCGGGGACTAGCTACCCCTCGTTGAGAGACCTAGCACCCGATGTTGGTGGAAATGAGGAGATCAAGATAAAGGATTAATAATTCTCTGTATTTGTGAAGATGTACTTTGAGTGGGAATGAATAAACCACGGGCACCCTAAAGAACATTTGAGACAACTTGTTATGGTTACATAAATACCTGAAGGACCTTGTGACCCTATTCTTGGTCCAAGAGTGCCACAAGTCAAACACCAATAAGACCTTTGAACCACAAAACATCAAAATTCAAAGGGTCAAAGATAAAAAAGAATTTAATCCCTAATGTCAACACCTAATTATGTGAAACCAACTCAAATGTGTGATGGAATATAAATGAATAACATTACATGTATTGTTATCATATTCATCATAACAACTTATCCATTTGATTGAGGCAATTCGTGAGTGGGATCATCATCATCATCACTGTTGTGGAAGAAGAATTTGTGGGTGAGTTTTTTCTTTTGTTCTTTATTGTTCCTAGTGTGGTGGCTCCTAGCTTGCTAGGGCTTCTCCCTTCACAACATGCAACTCATGGTGGTGACAAGGTAGCAACAACAAGCTCCTATATCACCCTCAGTCATGGTCTAGTGTAGTAGCAACATCTTGGAAGTGGTCACTGCTAGCAGCAACAGGCTGTTACAGCCTTGGTGGTGTCCATGGGTAGCAGCAGCAAGCTACTATAGTAGGATCATTGGGGTCTTAGGTAGAAGTATCACCCTCATTGTTGATATATGAAAGCAACACCCCCTTGTAGGTGTTCACGGGAAGAAGCAATAGCTCCTACAGTTTGGTGGTGACAGGTTTAGTAGTAGTTGCTGCTACAGAATTTGGTGAAGGGAAACAGGCTTCCACAAACCCTCGCTAAGGTGACAGCAGTGCACAGAGTAGCAGTCAAGTTGACATGGAAAGAAGGTACCTTACAGTACAACACACATGGTAGCAGAGCTAGTAGCAATAATCCTACTAGGGATACTCTAGTTCTTGGAAATTTTTATGAACATTCATCTCAGAATTATGAGAACAAAATTTCCCTTTTCATATACAAAATCAGTCATCTCATTTAGAGGATGAATTACTAATTCTTTGGGGTTTTTTTCCTTAAAAGGTTTCCCTGTGAAAAATCGTGTGTTCAATTGTGTGATGCTTGGTTGAATACTATATTTATCTTATTGATGTTAATATTTCAATTTCTATCTATAACACAATCTGGAATTTTGAAAATATCATACACATGTTAAAATTCAACACCCCTTGGGCCTTATTTGTATGTGTTTTATTGGAACCCCTATGAAAGCATGCCAAATTCCTATCTCAAACAATTTGAAGCTACTTACAAATTTCACTAGGGAAGAGTAGCATTTAAGCTTACACCTTCAACCCATCTATCTATCTCACCCTTATCCTATGCAAGATGATGTTTACCCCTCCTACGAATGCCAAATACCTCAATCAACCTACAAATCTAAAGTATGATAAACCAATGTAGTAAAAAAACCATTTTTATAAAATAGACAAATAAATATTACAATTCCAAAAGATACAAGATACCTCAATGTTTAGCCATCAAGAAACCCAAGAGAATAGATCCTTTACACTTCAATATTCTCCATGAAAGATATCCCACTTAGGCTCCAAAATAGAGAGAGCTCACAAAATCCAACCATGAGTTCAAATGAGGAAGAGGCTCTCTTTATATAGGAGAGTAACTCAACTTCCTTTACAATAAAATATTTATATTTCCTTATATCTAGTCTAGGGTGTAGTACGATGCACAAAAACCCCACTAGACAACTAACTCCTAACAAATTATAATAAAATAAAGTGGTCAAATCCACATGTAAAATACAAGAGATACGTGATGCCCCAAACAAAGGGGAGCGCCTACATAAACCAATGAATCCATGTGGCCTCAAAAGTACCCTTCAAGAAGATTCTCTGAATGAAGGCAGGTCCAAAAACAGTCAACAAGCCCCCAAGGGATGTCCACAAGGAAAATCAAACAACTAATTTGTCCGCATACTAGCCTTCAAAGGATTCTTCAAGGAATATTTCTCAACAAGACATGTCCACAAGGAAGTTACTAGCCTTGAAAGGATTCTTCAAGGATTATTTCTCAACAAGCCCTCATGCAATCAAAATATGTCCATAAAGAAATCCAATTGTGTCCAGAATAAAACCCACATGAGAGCCCCTAGGAGAGGGACATCTCACAAAAAACTTTAAAAAGTAATAAAAAGTTACCAGAATCAACCTTCAACAAGAGTGTTTCCTCACAAGGTGGGCCAAATCTCCAAGATGGATAGGCCTCCATTGCAATATACAAGAATATGCACTAAAATGATTCTCAAGTCTAGCGCCCCACCTCAGCACCTCGTTATGTCCACTAGACAACAAACCTTACCTTCCAAATATGCTATTAATAAGATTCTACAAGATTCATCAAGGGGGCACTCCAATAAATCATTGAATAATTATTTGAAATTTTTTATTAGAATGTTGAGTGCACACATCCTAGGTTGACTTCTTCAACAAAAAAATTGCGAACGGATGCATACATGGTAGGAACAACTTGATGTTTCTCTGCTTCTTCATCATTAGAAAGCTACCTCACAAATCTAAACCTTGGAAAATATCAAAATACTGGAAAAAAATGTGGATTGTTTCCTGTAGACGCAATATAAAAAGGGGATTCAAGCTAGACATTCTCATTAGATTTAATGTTTATGTTGTAGAAAATTATTTAGGTCTCTTAATGACATGAACCCTGGCTATAACATGTGAAAAATATTTTCTAACTCAAAGAATAATGGATCTATTGCCTAGCAGCCTACTTCTGAACCTCCAGAAACCTCTCAAACAATGAAAGAAGGAGCAAAACTCCTATCAATCATGGAGCATAGGACTGAGTTTGAGGTTGTTGCTGCTCAAGATGTTGAGTTTCATGTTCCAGGTGGATTCAGACTCAATAGACGTCATCATAACCTTTACCTGTGGATATGGTTTTTTTAATTTTTTAACAAAAACACTTACCCCGAGTGTCTAACAATATATAACTTTTTTTTCTTTGCAGAAATAGAGATAAAACTACCAATAGTTGTTATCACTCGGTTTTGTTGAACGGGTATCATGTGATGTTGGACCAATCCTCTCAACAGTTTCTTTCTTAATCTTTCAAAAGCAGCATCTACTCATAAATATACATGTTAAGTTCTTTGGTTTAACTAATATTTGAATGGATGGAAATTCCAATGTTGTATAGTTAATTCCTCAAACCAGTGATTTATGGAGAAGATTGTTTGTCCTAATAACCACGCAACCCCATAAAGGATCTTGTATGTCTTTATGATAATCATGTATTCTTTTGCTTATGAAATATTAAGGTGTATTTTTCCAGAAATTTTGACTTGTCGTGTATATTGATTCTCTCATGCCATTGGGGAGTCATATTTAGTGAAATGTTTGTTGATGGCCATATTTTGTTGCTTCGTACAGAGGGGTCAAGTAGGATGGTTGTTGAGCTCTATCACTGTAGTGGTTAAGTAGGTGCATTTTAATGATAACCAATTTTAGTTGTGTTTGAGAACGTGTTTCATGTATTGGGATATTTATCTTTAACAACATCCATTTTGAAGGTACATGAGAGAGTGTCAATTTTGACATGTTGAATGTATGCAAGCCATTGGTTTGTTTGGCTAATCTAATGGAGGACTAAAGGGTTGTATAAGGACATATTTTCAATCCAACCTGTGTGTCTGCAATGGAACTAATTTTTTGGAGCATAAATATCATTTAGAATATGGTTGAGGTGACTACTGGATAGATATGATCTCAAATGGTTAAACTTAACATCGAAGCAAGGACTCTACTCATGCATAACCTGCTAGATTATTGTAATTGAAGTCCACAAATCTCATCAACATATAAAAATATTGGTTTGAAAATTATGTAAATACTCAAAGTGGAGTTGGGAGCATTGTGTCTCTGGCATGTTTGGGGAAGTATAATCATTAATACTGCCTCTAATGTTGAAGCCATTGAAAAGAAGGGTCCATTTAGGAGAACAATGAGGTCAATACTGGATAATACCATGTCATCTATGCCACTCTGATGAGAGTTACAGTCTATAATTCACTCTTGGACACGTTGGAAGTTATATTATTTTATTTTACAAAGGTTTCCTACTTAAACGTGGGTAATATAGAATATTTTTTACTATCGTTGTTATGATCCCCTAAGTTGTAGCTGTTCATAATATCCTGAACCAATAAAGATAGGTTGGATCATTTTGATGTCTTAAGTGCCTAGTCTAGATTATTGGTATTTATGAGAGGTGAAACATATTTTATAATCTAAGTTAATTATTGATGTGGTCAAAACTAACCTTTTTCCAAAAGTTGCTTTCTTTGGATGGTTGTGTTTGTTTTACTCGAGTTGGGAGTAGCAGTGACAATGAGAGAGAAAATATTTATCTCAGAAATGTTGTTTTTCTTTATAATGAATATTTCAATTTGAGTGGATACTTACATAGAAATATTTATTTTGTATGATTTCCAGCTATGGCTTTTATGATCTTTCTTAATTTTCCATTATGTTAGGAAGCCCTGTATTGGGTTACCTTGACGTCGGTATCTTGATTGGGCCATATGATTTATCAATTATTCGTCATGTACATGGAAAAAAGTAATTGCTGAGTTTGGAGTTGTATTTTTTCTCTTTAATATTGGGCTTGAGGTAGACAAATGTCTCAAGTTTCTCTTTAATATATATGTATGATTTTTTTATACAAATTTTGTTTTATTTTGTTTTAAGATGATTTCTTATACAATCTTGTATTGTTGTATCGATTTAAAACTTCTTGTGATTCTGCATTGAAGTAGAATTTCAAAGATCTCTTTCGAGTGTCTATGTTTAGAGTGTAATGTTGTTTTTAAACAAGAATGTGTGTGTTTACAAGGAACTTGATCAATAGTGTTTACTATTTTTCTGGTGTTTTCTGTCGAGAGATTGACCTCTATGAAGAAATATGTGTTTGGGTTGTGGAAATTTAACCCAAGACATAGAACAATTACACTCATAAAATTGCTAATCAAACATGCAAAATTAACATCAAGGGAGACTGAAATTGGAGCATAACACTAATCTATATTGAATAAGTGTACAATAGCCAACCTTGTGAAGTAATAGACTGCTGCAATATATAATTACATGAGATATTTGAATGCAGAAGGATGCCATTCGAAATAGTCAAAAAGTAGGCTTACTAAATCTAGTCAAATCCCCCATAGGTGCATAAAGCAGTTTCCAAATCCACTAAGATGCTCACGAATTGGCTAATTCAAGTAGGAAATCTAATGAGGGATGGAAATACAACTCATACATGCTTTTATTAGGAGGAAAGGATGGAGGATGATGTGGGCAAAAAACAAGCCAACCACACCTAGTCTAGCTTTTCCTTTTGCCTTAATTCTCAATAAAACAGGAAGCTTTTCAAAAAAAAGAAGATATACGCTTTGGAGGATCTAGAATAAAGAAAACATGCTAAATATGGTTTTCAGGAGGTTTCCCAAGTGCTCCATGACTTAGTTTTAGTAGGTGTTTACTTCTATGACATGTAGAAGGCAACTAGCATAGAGTGAAATCTAGGAGACTAGGTAATAAGACAAAAATGATTTAATTAATGTCTAAGGTAGGTAACTATGGGTTGATTATTCTAGCACCCCCCCCCCCCTTAATCCTGACTATGAGTAAATATCAGAAAACTATAGATCCTAGAAACAAGGCTTAGTCACCCTTTACATACTGCGTGTCCATTCAACGAAGGAAAGAGGCAAAAACCCAATGGAAAATCCTCCCTTAAACATGGACAGTAAAACAAAATTTGAAAATATTGTCATCAATCATGCTTCACAGCATGATCAGCAATCCCTGGCAGTGATTTGATATTGCTGAATGTCTTCTCACAAAAAAGTTTGGTGAAGATGTCTGCTACTTGTTCTGAAGATGCACAGAAGAGTAGATGAATGGTGCCATCATGCACAAGCTGTCTGATGTAGTGCATATGGATCTCAATGTGTTTGGTTCACTGTCTCTAAACTCAATCATTGCATATTTGAATGGTGCTCTGATTATCATAGTAGATAATAGTTTAAAACTCTGATTTGAAGCCACATTCTCCAAGTATTCCCTGCAACCACAAATATTGAGTTGCTACATTTACAACTCCTCTATACTCTGCTTCTGTAGATGAGAGTGCTATGGCACTCTGATTCTTACTTGACCAACTGATTCATCCTTCTGCAAGCATGAACACATATCCTGATGTTGACTTTCAATCTATGTTGTCACCTGCCCAATCATTGTCAATAAACCCAATCAAATCAAGATCAGATTTAGCTTTGTAGAAGATCCCATGAGTTCTTGTTCCTTGAACAAAGTTAAGGATCCTTTTGGCTGCCCTCCAGTGGATCTCATGAGGCTGATCCATGTATCTTTAAGCCACACTAAATTCATAATATATATCAGGTCTAGTGTGTGTAAGATAAAGCAAACACCCAATCAACTTCCTATACAGTGTATTATTTACCATATGAGAAGAACCTGCTTCTTCAAGCTTAACTCCTGAAAGGAAGGGAGTCTTTCTTGGCTTGCAATATTTCATGTTGAAATTGTTCAGCAAATATAAGTCATACTTGAACTGATGTAATTTTATTCCATGTTGGGATTGAGCAATTTCGAGACCCAAGAATTGGATCAACAATCCCAAATCTGTCATAGAAAATGCATGGTTCATTGCATCCTTCAAGGAGGCAATCTCTTTCTTTGAACTTCCTGTAATCAGAAGGTCATCCACATACAATACAATAATCATCAAAGAACCATGAATCAGCTTCAAATAAAAATTAGGATCAGACTTGCATCAAACAAAACTCAATGACAGTAGAAAGCCATCAATCTTGGCATACCAAGCCCTGGGGGCTTGCTTGAGCCCATACAATGATTTCTTTAACCTGCACACTAAATATGGATTAGAAACAAACCCTTTAGGTTTCTGCATGTAAATCTCTTCAGTGAGATCTCCATTTAGGAAATCACACTTCACGTCCATGTGATGTACCTCCCACTGCTTCGAAGCTACAATGGCTAAAGCTAGCCTTATGGAGTCCATCTTTGCCATTGGTGCAAAGGTTTCATTGTAGTCAATACCATGTACTTGTGAGTATCCCTTAGCTACCAATATTTCCTTATATTTCAAAGGTGAAACATCAGCAGCAAACTTAGTCTTGAAAACACACTTACATTGAACTAGCTTCCTCCCTGGGGGAAGATCAACCAGTTCCCAAGTGTTGTTCTTCTGGAGCGAGCTGAATTCTTCTTTCATGGTTGTTTTCCATCTTGGATCATGTGCTGCATATTCATATGTATGTGGATCTGATTCAACCATCAGATGGCACTTCTCATCAAATAAAGGATCTTTCATACAAAGGGCACTCTCAAACTAAGATCTAGTCCTCCTAATGTCACTAAGATTTTCAGCTAGTTCCCCAGATGCATGTATGGTCTTTGCTACCCATTTTGGTCTTGTAGGAATGTCAGGATCTGTAATCAAATCATCATTATCAGACATATCAGAATCAGAAAACCCATTAGTCTCTCCACTTACAATCAATGGATCTAGTGGTGAAGAAGACTCTCCAACTTCAACTGCTACTAAAGGCTCTTCTTGGAACTGGACACTTATTTCAATGAAATATTTGTTAGTGCTCAAGTTTATCAGCTTGTACCCTTTTGAATCTTTAGAATACCTAACAAATAGGAACTCTTGGCTTTGGGACTGCAAATCCTTTCTCTTTTCA
This sequence comes from Pseudotsuga menziesii, assembly GCA_001517045.1. Lineage (NCBI taxonomy): Eukaryota > Viridiplantae > Streptophyta > Pinopsida > Pinales > Pinaceae > Pseudotsuga > Pseudotsuga menziesii. The sequence continues at coordinate 32,766 of LPNX010084289.1, read as the reverse complement.
GTTGGAATTCTAGCCCAAGCCTTTGAGCCAAAATTCCTGAAATGGGTCACATCTAGCTTGTACCCACTCCAATATTTGAAAGGATTCATACCATCAATATCCCTATTCTAGATGTAGGATGCACAGTTTATAGCCTCAGCCCAAAAATTTGGTGGCAAAGTCTTAGCCTCCATCATACAGGTTGCCATCTCCTTCAGTGACCTGTTTTTTCTCTCAACAACACCATTTTGTTGTGGTGTGTAAGGGATCGAATGCTGCATCTGAATACTTGCATATTTACAATACTAAACGAACTCAGACTTGACATACTCACCACCATTGTCAGATCTAAGGATCTTGAGTTTCCTCCCAGACTAGTTTTCAACTAAGGCTTTAAAGACTTTGAAGAGGTCAAAAACTTCAGACTTATGCTTTAGGAAGTAAACCCAACAATACCTGGAGAAGTCAACTATGAAGGTTATTGTATATTTTTCTTGACTCATCGACATATGAGGAAATGGACCAGAAATTTCACTGTGGATCAACTCAAGAGGTGCAGAGGTTCTCTCATGACTAGCTCTCTCAAATTTGTGCTCTGGGTGTTTTCCTAGGATACAACCTTGACAGACTCTCCTAGAAAACATGATCTTTGGTAACCCTATGACCATATCTTTTTCACTCAAATCAGAAAGATACTTGTAGTTAATATGGCCAAATATTTCATGCCAAATATTACTTGCCTCATTAGCATGAATCAAAAGAGCAGAGGGGTTTGAGTAGGGTAGAAAATGGGAAAACATGTATACCTTCAAAGTGTGATCAACAACACCTTTTGCTATGACTTTACCATTCAAAATCTCAGTGATTTCAACATCATCAAGGGAGAAGATGAACTTCTTTGGAGACCCAGTGTGAGTCATCTGATACACTAACAAGAGATTAGAGGAAAGACCTGGAACATACAACAAATTATTGAACTTACCATGGTCAAGATCAATCCTTCTTTTCCCCAAACTGTCACTGAGAGAGTCATCTCCCAAAACTATTGGTGGACCTTTCGACATGTCAAGAGAGGAGAATGCCTCTTTTGTCAAAACCATATGTCTAGAAGCTCCAGAGTCTATGATGAAGCTAGGTGAGCTTGATGTGCCAGCAACCAAAGCATGTACTCTCTCTCTGTCTTCTGAATTTGATCCTCCTTCCCTCTTCTTTGAGAAATCAGGAAGGGAGATGTTATTCTTCTCTAGGAGTTGGGTCAACATGTCAATTTTCTTCTCCATACAAGAGCTTTCAGGATGATATCCCTTACTGTAGTATGCACACTTGCTCATTTCTCCTTTGTTCTTCTTCTTCTGGAAGTTCTTCTTGGAGCCTTGGGGCTCCTCTTAAGACTTGTTCTTGTCTCTCTTTTGCTCAGGTGGATTTTTAGCTTTTTTCTTACTTTTTAAAACCACCCTTGAATCTCCAGCAACCAAAGCTTGGTCTTTGGAAGGTTTGATGGTGCCCATCATCACCAACTTATCTTGTTCCTGTGTGAGGGATTCCATGAACTATGCAAGCTTAGGCATATTCCAAGATCGAGCTGTCAACTTGGTGGCATGGAAGGTAGAAAAAAACACTGAATATTCAAGTCCAAGCTTCGAGAGTATGGCCAAAACTAGTTGTTCTTCCTTCTTTTTAATCCCACACTATTTAGTTGCAAAACAAGGGCTTTAAACTTGGAAAAATAGAGTTGCTTGGACTCAAGGAGATCAGCTTATTCTTGATTTGATGTCCTCTCATCTCATCTATCTTATGAAAAATATCTACAAGCTTCTCCCACACTTCATTAGGTGATGTCAATCCATCAATATGGAAAAGGAGGTCCCTTTAATAGTGCTCAGACACAAAAGACCATAGGCCTCATCCCTCCTGTTGTGCCATTTGATTTTCTCTATAGCTGCATTGGGATCTGCCTCAGTTTCCATAGTCACCCTATAGAGACCTTTCACTCTCAACAATATCTCCATCTCAGCTTTCCATTCAAAGAAATTAAATGGAGTCAAGATGATCTTCTGAGATAGGTCCATAGCTCAGAAACTATGCCCTTCAGTCAGCAGAATATACTCCTAGTCAAGATTTCGAACCTGCAATAGCAATATGGAAGGAGAGAAATCAATCTACAAAGGATCTGATACCATGTGTATATTAAACCCAAGAGATAGAACAATTACACTCACAAAATTGCTAATCAAACATGCAAAATTAGCATCAAAGGAGACTGAAATTGGAGCATAACACTAATATGTATTGAATAAGTGTACAATAGCCAACCTTGTGAAGTAATAGGATGATGCAATATATAATTACAAGAGAGATTCAAATGCATAAGGATGCCACTTGAAATAGTCAAAAAGTAGGCTTACTAAATCTAGTCAAATCCCCCATAGGTGCATAAAGCAGTTTCCAAATCCACTAAGATGCTCACGAATTGGGTAAGTCAAGTAGGAAAGATAATGAGGGATGGAAAGACAAATCATACATGACTTTATTAGGAGAAAAGGATGGAGGATGATGTGGGCAAAAAACAAGTCAACTACACTTAGTCTAGTTTTTCTTTTTGCCTTAATTCTCAATAAAATAGGAAGCTTTTCAGAAAAAGTAGATATGCAGTTTGGAGGATCTAGAATAAAGCATACATGCTAAATATGGTTTCCAGGAGGTTTCCCAAGCACTCCATGACTCATTTTTAGCAAGTCTTGACTTCTATGACATGTAGAAGGCAACTAGCATAGAGTGGAATATAGGAGACTAGGTAATAAGACAAAAATGATTTAATTACTGTCTAAGGTAGGTAAATATGGGTTGATTATTCTAACATGGGTTGGGGTTTTCTTAGGTATGGTTATAAAACCTATCAACTTTTGTTTAACAATATATTTGTTTTTCAATTTGGAATTTTGTTTGAAAACCTTTATTGTATATTTGTGTCTAGTTAGCTTTAGTCACAATGATTATGGTAGGCTTGGTTTCTCATTTCATTTCAAAGAAACATAATACTTCCTCCATTGTTATAGGGAATGGATTGGCCCTTTATTTAAGTGCAGTTGTTCTATAGTCTTTACTTTTTCTATTTGCAACTCTTTATTTTTATGATGCAAATATTATTTATTTTCTATTTCTCCTCTTTTTTTGTAATATCAATTAGTAAAACTTATCCAGTATTTATTCATTTAATTATTCTATATTAGCCTTGCAATTGTTTCCATTTCTCACGTTTTTAAAAATATTCTTTTGTGTTCAATAGCAAGATCAATGAAAGTAATTCATCTATCACTTGGTGCTTGTTGTAACGTATTGACATTATTGTTGTATGCTTCTTTTTTCAATTTCAAATTTAGACCCGTCTTTATACATGTGAATTCGTAGTTCTTTTTACTTTTAGTGTTGTAAATGTCTAGTTAGAGTCTAGAATGATGTTGGGGTTTCGGAAGTGTTTTTTTATTTAAAAAATCAAATTTTTAAGTGATCGGTGGGTCACAATGGCACTGAAAGTTTCAAGATCTGTTTCAAAATTTTAGTATCTATTTCATTTTCCACATGATCCATTTCATGGGCTTAGGATCCGTAAGGATAGATTAGACCTTGACCATAAATATAGATCAAATGAAAACCTTAAAAGTGGAGCTTGATAGATCATGGTTCGAGAGAAAATATTGACATAAAGATAGATTAGACCTTGACGAAGAATGGGGTGTATGGTTTTAACCTTTAGGTTTTTAGGGTTTTAGAAGTTTTTTTCTATTTAAAAAATCAAAATTTTAACTGATTGCTGGGTCACAATGGCATTGAAAGTTTCAGGATTTGTTTCAAAATATTAGTATATGTTTGATTTTCCACAGGATCCATATCATGGGCTTACGATATGTTTCCTTCTCTAGGGGATCGATTTCTATGATGGATCATGTTGGATCTGGATCCGGATCCACATATCTATATACTCGAGTGGTGGATCTGGTAACACATCAGACAAATTGTTATGTTACATTACAGATTGTTCACCATTTGTGGCTGAGTATTCTTGGGAAGCTAAATCATTATGTTATTTTCCTAAAATTAATGGGTATGCTAGTGTTTATCCAAAAAAAAATTATTATTATTATTTAAGCATGATGCATCATTCTCTAGTTTAAACTTACATCATTTATAGATTAGGTCAGGTAAATACCAATGGGATTTTTTTGGATAACTTCTATGACATGTGTTATTTTTTTCAAATGATTTAAGTATCAGTATTTGTATATTGTTATGTGTGGTGACAATGATTGGATTCCACTAGAAATACAGATACAGACTAAAGAAATGCATCAGCAACCTGAGTTTGGAGTTGTTGCACATTGGAGGTACAAGGAGGGTGAATAAAAACACTCTTTCTTCAGATGGTTGAGTGGGAAAGATGGGCGCTAATCTAGAATAGTGATATTATGGACACTAAGATGAAACTCTATCTTAGGATGTAGGCTTAAGACCACCTTGCCCTTTCCCTTAACATAAAGGTGGTTTCCCACATTTGGATAAATTATGTAGCCCACCATGTGGCACAAATTAGAATATCCTTGTAATTATGTTGGAAGTGATAAAGGGAGTGGTATGTTGTTTGAAATTTAATCCATCTGGTCAATCTCATGAATAAAGGAATGCTTGTTGTTTTGTAGATTATTGTGTGGGAACTACCTCCAAATTTCAGTTGTGAAGGACTTGTTTAAAAAAATAGCTTATGGAAGTTGGACCATTACATCATATGAGTTACCAATCCAAGATGAGTTGAGGCCAAGAATTAATATCACAAAATTGTTAGTGATCCTCATCAGAAGATGAAAATGGGTGGGTTAAATTGACTCCATCAACCACATGTCTTTAACTGTATACTGGAAATAAATAAGTTGATTGTTTGGGAAGGCATGTGACTAGTGTATGCTAGGAAATAATTCACAAGTTGCAGTTGTGATGCCAGTTATATAGAAATTCTCTTTGTTTATTTTGGAATTCCTTTTCTTAGCTTTTACATAAATTTTAATTTATGACATTTGAAATCTTTTCTGAGATATCTTCCATCTGGTGAGCTTCAGGAATAAAGAAATGATTACTTGTTGTTATGCAGATGACTACAAGAACTACCTCCAAATTCAACTTTGAATGACTTGATAGACAAAATACCTATTGGAAGTTCTCCTTTTACATCATATGGATTGAAAATCCAAGAGGATCCAAGGCCAAGAGTGAATCACAACTGTGAATCCCATTTTTTGAGGGGGACATTCCCTAGTATGTTTCCTTGCATCCCCCCACAAAAGGGGATGTGGGGAAATGCTCCCCCTTCTCCTTGGAGTACCCACATCCTAGGTTAGAGTGGAGAGCACAAAGAGCACGTCCCCTAGCCTTGGGAACACATTCCCATGTAACACTGACAATTAATAATTTTGAAGTGTTGGAAAACAAGATGTTCATGACAATTACACCGAACAATCTAATGTAGAAAAGTTTCAATGTCCTAAGAAATTTGAGATAAAAATGGAATTTTGTATTGCTTTTAATATATTAGAAGTCCATGAGTAGGGGGGGGGTTTCAAAGTCTCGAAAAATTTATATTATTCTCATGAAGTTTTCAATATTTGTGATCAAGAAATATCAAAGTTTTTCTTCCTGGCCATTTTTAGATTCTTTAGTATCTTCATCAAATTATCATCCACTCAGATCAATTTCTATTGGACTAAATAATTATACTGGCCAAATATTTTCATCAATGTCTTGTTCACCATAACCTTCATTATATATTTTCCTTGTTCATTAAACTCGAGAATCACATGATAGATAAAGACGTTTTGACATATTTATAACAAATTCACATGACATAGCAAGATACAATGCATTGTATTTTTAATTACTCGTTCAACCATGGTAATGAAACCAAATAAAGACACTCATGCCATAAATAGGAAATAGACCAACAAATAATAAGAATCCACTCCATGAGAAAGAATAAACAAATTTATCAGGCTTGTTGCTAGAGAAAAAGAAACCCAAATTCAAAAAAAATCATTGTGCTCGATCCATTATGGAAAGAAGGGAAAACAATGTTAGGGCTATCTCAAAGTGATAGCAGTTTCAAATATTGAGCTCCTAAAGATTCATGTGCTGCAGTTCTTCCCTTCAGCTTAGAGCACACCTCTGATTCCATGTATGGTTGTCCTCCCACTCAAGTTTTGCAGTTCTCTTCCTTCTTCTACCTCCCATCAATTCAACTCTTCCTCTTGGCTATTCTTCGCCAAGAATCTGACTAGTGAGTTGTAATTATAGCTTGATTGTTTCCACAAAAAAATAGTTGGAAACAAAATTGTGTATTTCATTCTAGAATAAAAGAAAATACATTATGTACATGCATTCACATTCCAAGACCATCCAAAAGTATTGTCCCTTTAAACTAAATCTTCAAAAGGCAATAAAGGATCTCCTAGTTGAACTCCATCATGTTCTAAAAGCTCATACAACTATATAAAAGATTATTTTATAGTCATAGAAGTGTCTCAATATATTGCCTAAAAATTATTCAAGAAAACAACCCGTAGTATAGTGTTTTCAAAACTACATAAATGCCAAAAACAGATTGGAAACAAGACTTTAGGGGATCAAGACCTTTGGAAAATTCTGCACTTTCAGCTTAAGGGGTGCATAATAAATAGACTGATTTGGTGTGTTCAACTACTTGTCCATCCTTTGATTCAAACATTTACCAAACTCTAGCCTTAAGCTATAATTGTTTTTTGGAAAGGCTATCAATATTAGCATTAAGCTCTCTATAGACATCAAAAAAGGAGATGTAATTAAAACTGTTTCATTAGATTTACCTCCTCAAAATACTTGAGAACAAACTTCCCATTTCAAATTCCCGCTTCTATCCAATTTATGACCACCATTAAGTCACCAAAAAATTGAAGTTTGGATGTCCCTTTCTCAGTGGATAGGATTAAAAGTTGTTTCATAGTTAGAATCCCAACATAATTATTTGTGCCCCATTCTCAGGCCTTCCTTGACTCTAATATAATGATCATCATTTAGGTATATTATTCAAATTTCCCCACAACAGGGAGGATTGCCTTGTCCCACCCTGTCAAAATAGCCCCATATTGTCATATATTTATCAAGAGGCTCATGACAGTGCTATATATGGACACTGACTTTGGTGACTTGTAATTTGAAAAGGTCGATATGCTTTGAGAAACACATTTGAAAGAGGGGATGTATTTGTGCTCTAATAACCTTGCATTATTGGAAATATAGATTCCTAGGATACCACTAGGGAAAGGGATTTAAATTCGTTTAGTTTTGGCTTCATTTGCCAGGATTTGAAACAACCTATTATTGTCTCCCCTTGCCAAACTCCTCCAACCCCTGTCATATTTTCCATCTCATCCAATACATATCTTGAATAAGCACAAAATATTAACCAAATGGATTATTGTTTCTGCATCCTTACAAAGTATACATATGCTAGGACCTTGCATGCTTTATTGTTTTGATAGCTATATTGATAGGGTTTTATTTGGAATCGTACAATATTACATGAGATTGGTCAATCTAATGTCCTGGTTTTGCATTCTCTTATGAACTTGTAATTCTCCACTGCAAGTCAAAAATACCCACACTTCCTGCATGCTACAATACTGATACCCACTTCCGATGTGGAAGCTACAATGACCTGCACCTATTTGAGCATTCGTTCTTTTCCCAATCCTTATTTTTTGCCTCAAGTTGATTTTCATGTGCAATTAAAATCTTTATTTTTCCCGTGTGTTTTCATATCACACTCACGTTGCAAAAATATAAAGCAAACCAATAAATGATTTTGTTTCACTATGGTTTACATGTGAACATTCAATAGTTTTATAGCGTTAACTTACATATGGAAAGCATCTTTATCAGAAAAGGCCACATTTTCCCACCAGGATGGTAAAATTGTAAATAGTTTTATTGTCTAGAGTAAAATTGTAAATGTGCTTCATTTCCCCTTTTTTGGAAGAGGCCACAATCTTGGAGGAGGTTATCTTAGAGGTCTAGGTATAGACACAAAGCTTGGAAATATGAATCTTTTGGTCTCATGAAGAAATATGCATCTTTGGCTAAGTATAGAGAGTGTGGATCTTCTTTCACTTATTGATCATGTTACCCCCCATTTTGTATGGGTGTCTTATGCATTCAGATGGTAAGGGTTTGATCATGGACTTGGAAGTGCATAAGAGCATTTATAGATGTATCACAAGCATATTGACCTAATTGGAATGTTTTTGCGTGTTTAAATTATAATTAACATGTTAGATGTTTTTGACAACAAGTATCAGACACCAGAGGATTGTCCATATCAGAGAGCTAGATGTTTATTCAAGGAACCAATTAGACAAATAAGATTTATGTATTCGATATATTTGTGAAGAAAACCACCTTATACAATAGATAACTACAATGATAAACTAACCATAGATGATTGCACCAGTCCCCCTATTCTTCCTAGCTTAAGCCCGCTACACAAAAGGTAAAATTATATACAAATTTTTGTCATAGAACAACATAAGATTCAAATATACAGAGCCCCAAAACACATTTATTTGGTGTTACTTTTTGTGTCGTACAATGGAATGATCATAACCAAGCAAGCTGAGTGTCTTCCTGGGTGGCATAATATTCTTCTTTTTAAATGCAAACTTGAGGTCAATTGGATGCATAATTATATGTTTAAGATTCTAAATGTGAACTTCCTAACATACATCTACATTATCTTGATTACATCATAGGATTTGAAGTGGTTAGCATATATCTAAATAAGGTCAAAGCTATTTATACTACTTTCTTAGGTCTCTTGGGTCAGAAACAATGTTGTGATTATTAGTCTTTCCTTAAAATTACAAATGATGCAATCTTGGTGTTATTATTGGCCCTTTCCCTAATTATTGAGGGGTTCTAGCTCAATGGAAGAGTGTATGCTTAACGAGCAGGAGGTTGAAGGTTAAATTCCTTCGTTCCATAATGATATTGTAATATTTATATTTTTAACAAAATACATTTTATTATGACTTATTATGGCTACGACGGGGGTTCTAAACTAACTTCATATGTCACCCTAGGGGGTTCAAAACTTCCCTTGTATGATACAATGAGGGGGGTTCAAAACCCACCCTGTAATTTTATATGAGGGGGCTTGATAACCTCCCCCAAACATTTGTAAATACTTTTAGGGGGGTTTAAAACTTCCTCCGTAGGTACCTACGAGGGGGATTTATAACCCCCCTTAAAGGTTTGTAAATATTTTTAGGGGGGATTTTAAACCACCTCCATAGGTACCTATGAGGGGTGTTTATAACCACCTTCAAAGTTTTGTAATAAATGATTTTCGGGGGGGTTGCAAACTACCTCTGTAGGTATCTACGATGGGGGTTTATAACCACTCTTAAAGGTTTGTAAAGAGTTTTAGGGGGGGTTTCGAACCACCTCTGTAGGTACCTATGAGGGTGGTTTATAACCACCCCCAAATATTTGTAATAAAGGATTTTGGGGGCATTTTGAACCACTTCTGTAGGTACCTATGAGAGGGGTTTATAACCTCCTCAAAGTTCTGTAATAAATACTTTTAGGGGGGGTTGTGGACCACCCCCAAAAATTACTTTTAGCATCGGTTTTGATCTCTTCTTGAACCACCCTTAAAAGTACAAACTTTTAGCATTGGTGCTATTGGGGGGGGTTGTTAATACCACCCCCAAAGGTTAGTAAGATGAAGTTTTAGGGGGGGTTTAGAACCACCCTTGTAGGAACTTATGGGAAGGGTTGAAACTGTCCCCGTAGGGACCTACTAGGCGGGTTTGAAACTGCCCCCGTAGGTACCTACAAGGGGGGTTTGTAACCCCCCCATAGGTACCTACGAGGGGGAGGTTACAAACCCCCCTGTTATATTCATAGATTTATGCAATATTCTACTGTGCTTATTTCCTCCTCCTCATAGATTCTTGTGTTAGGCTACATAATTCATTATAATTTGCATTGGATTCTTGCAAATATTGCCTTAATTTTTGTTGACTTTCCTATATAGTTTACATATTGGATTCACTTAGATCCTTTTTATTCTCATAATGTTGAAGCATTTTATGGAGCTCTTCGATCATCTGCATACTATCATCATGAGTTTATTTGATAGGATATTCTCCAAGTTAATTAGTCTTTAATTTAATTTCATTATTTTCTACGGTCTTCATACTCTCTAGGACATCCTCTATTTCATCCTTCTTCTCAACATTTAGTGACTACCTCCAATTATTTATTCTCTTGATAGTTTTCTTCAGGAAGATCTGGGATAACCTATATTCCGTCTTCTATGTTTTTCAAAGCCCCTAAAATTTGATGTTTTGATTTTGAAGGATCATTTTTCTTCTTCATAATAAGGGTCCTCAACATTAATTACAACATCTCTTTCAAATCTATGGTTCATGTCAGTTTTAATGTTGAATCTCAACTTATTAGTAGATTGTTTCTTGGGTCTTTTTCCACAAGTTTCAGGAATAATATCATATTTGAGTTTTTAAGGGACAACATTAATATCTTCAAATGTACCTTTTTCCACCTTCTCTCGACTTTGCTCCTTCAGAGAATCCTCAACAAGTTTGGCAGTATCAATGGATCTGTGTCTTTTTCTTGAAACCACAACTTTGACTCTATAATTTGAAGCTTCTTGATTCTGAGCACACTTAGATTCATTCTCTATAACAGGATTATGCTCAAAATGAATTTTTCTTCCCTTGAGTTCAATTTTCTCTTCTGTACATTTATCTTTTTAATATCTATTAATATGTTTCTCCATTTTTGCTTTTGAAACCCTAGGAGATTTAATTCTTTCATTATTTGTAGCCTTTACATCTTTTGAAGCTTTTGGATATTCAAGTTGAAAATATGACCAGAACAGAAAATGGGACCAAGTTCTATATTGCTTCCTCAATTTGTCTAGAACGAGTAATTTTATTAAGCCATGGTGGTAAACACTATGACTGGTATGTTATGGGTAACTTTGCGTCCTGTTAGCCATCGTAGTCAAACTTTTAAAAAAGTCAAAAAAAGGGAGTTTCATCCTCTTAATACCTGATATATGACTTAAGAAACTCATGTAGTATATGAAAATAGTCGCAAAAATTCCTTCACATGTGATGTAGCGCTGTAAAATGCCCAAGATATATTTCCATTCCTCCTTCAAAAATTTCCTTTGAATTACTTTACTCCAATCGAGGTTTTTATTCTCATGTTTGAGGAATTGATTATAATCATCTTCAATTTCTTGTTTCTTGAACCATCTTTCTCCGTCAACAGGTAAGCTAGTTGTAGCTACAATTAATATTTCTGAGATTTGAAACTTGAAGGCCCCAAAATCCACAACTGAACCATCAAGGTTCAAGACAATATTCTATGTAAGATGAATGTTATACCCTTGTATTCTTTCACATAAAGAATATTATACTACTTCCTTTATCTTTCCATCACATTTGAGCAGCGTTTCGAATGATCCTGTAGCCTGAGATTGAAACCTGTGAATATTCTCGCTTGCTATTTTCATTTCTATAAAATTCTTGCTCAGGGAAGCACAACATAATGACTGTATCCAAACAGGGTTCAACGAGACTCTTACATATTTAATTTAGAATGAACAAGAAGAACTGTACATGGAAACACTGGTAACTAACTCACGATCTCAAAACCAATCATAAATCAAAGTGGGATGAATGCAATAGTAAATCAAGATGGGACAACGTTGAATCAAGTAATGAATGTAAAATAAGTGATTTATCAGATATTAATTAATAATAAAAGCATTTTGATATTACAATGTACAATCATTACTTGAAAACTTATGCACATCTGAATTCCACAACTTCACGCTTTTCTGGTAGCGCACATAATAAGAAAGGTTCTGGATTTCGCTACTGGAATCTTTAAGATATCCAACCTTTGATAATTGGCACTTGGAACTTGACCCTTCAAGCTAGTTTTATGACTTGCATAATTATTAAAAGAACAAAGATGCTAGAAGAGATTATTTAAGGATATAAGATCCATGATTAAACCATCATTTAAAACAAAAATACATTGCAATCAAACCAAAAATTACTCTAAGGATTAACAGTTCATCTACCAAGATGGACTCACAGGGGATCTCTTAATCTCAAAAAAGAAAAAGGAAAGGAAAACGTTTCGTGTAACAGTTTTAGGACTAACATTATGTACAAAGGAAATTATATCCCCTTCCTCAAATAAACTAAAACAACAATAAAATCTAAATAATCATTTGAATAGAACCCCTTGGATTCTTCTGTCAACATAAATTTTCTAGGTAACAACTAAATATGTATGTCTTCCTTCCATAAAAATGAAGACAAAAATTAGCTTTATTTTCAAAAACATATTTGTGTCAAAGTTTCCAAAGAAAAAAAAACAACGCTGAAATCCTCTAGTTCTAGGCATCATTGGGTGACGGCTGTATCAAGTATCTGGATCAACCAATAACACTACTCTCCAATGCAATATCCCTTTCAAAATGGTTGCTTTCTTGGACTAAACAAACTCCCAAAAAGACAAGGAAAAAGAGCAATACCATAATAGTGTTGATGTATATGTAACTTCGGAATGTATTGTTCTATGTATCTTATGTATTGTAACCCGATGTTTATTCCGGGATGTTTCTATTATGTATTTGAGTCATGTGGTCATTCCCCGATGTTCCGATCGGGAGGATTAATAATGTAAACAAGTCATATCAAGTCATTAGGTAAGTCCCCACAGTTTAGGGGCACTTGGGTTATTATACACTAATTAAGGTGTAGGCTCGAGTAGTAATTATTAGGTTGAGTGCACTTCAAGTCAACGGAAGAATATAAATAGAGAGTGATAATCTCTCTATTTATCACTTGTGACTTAGCTCTCTTGCTCTCTCAAGTGTGGCGCACCTTTGGAGAAGGAAATCTTTGGCTTGACAGAAGACAGAAGGCTGCTGTTGTGTTGGGAGGTCATCTTACTGTTTTGGGATCACATCTTGTGGTGATACTATCTTAGAGGAATTTGAGTGGTTTTCTCCATTTATGGTTTCCCCTCCTAAAATCTTTGTGTCTCTTGTCTCTTGTGATGTGCTTATGTTATTGCTGTGCTTGTTATTCTCTCAGTGAAAAGATCCTAACATAATGCTAGCTTAAATGTTGAAAAACTAACATGGTATCAGAGCTAACCTGAGAAGAAGACATTGTGCAGCTACAGGAACTAGGGCTTACTATTTTTTGGATCTTCCTCCATAGATTTTCAGCACAAGTATGCTAGGATGACTCTCCATTGAAGGGTGCATCTTTCTGTCGATGCGGAATTCAATTTCAAACATTTTCAGTTTCGATGTGGAAATTAGGGATTTCTTCAGAAGAGGAATTTTTGGGTGAGACCAGCATAGGATTTTTCTCCTCATCAAAACCGAAATTTAGAGACCTAGATCAGTAAATTTTGTTGGGTAAATCTCTGGGAAAGTCAAACCCTAGTTTGACCCTGAGCTAGGAGAAACCCTAAATACTAAAACTGCTAAGTTTTGGTACAGTCGCTATATTCCAATATTGGCGACGTCTCAGAAGCTGAAAATTGCAGGCGCCGAATATAAACCCCTGATGAACACTGTGTCCAAAGGGCAGCCTCGGATTCACTATATTCTGGGAGATATGATCTCGCCAAGTTAGGGTTCTATCCTCTTCCAGAAATCATCCATAAACAGGACACCTGGGGAGATCTGCAATATCTTTGGCTACAGAGGTCCAAATGGAATTCCTGAAGATGTTCCAGAAATGGCACGGACTTCACTTTCCGTGGTCCAAAGGTCAGACTTAGAAGATGAACCAGTGACACTTGGAATTCCGTACAACTTCACTGTTCTGAACAGTACAGTAACAGGTCACCTTGGGAAAAGGATCATAAATCCAAAATGGTGAACCCAATTCTGATGAAACCTGTGTTTTTGGATCAGGAACATGCTAGGTTACCTTAGTGAGAAATTTCAGATACAGAGGATCAATAATTTTAGAGATATTACAGAAACAGTAACAGGAATTTCTGCAGAAGAAATCAAAAAATTAGGGCTTCCTGTTCCGGGAGTTTTCCTTCACTGTTTTCAGAAAAGGAGTACATTGGATAGCTCCATTTGAAGAGATCTATATGTTCATCCAATTATATCTGAAATATTCCAAGTTTTGAAAATTAGGGTTTCTGCGACAAACCCTAGATCAGCGAACTCCGGGACAAGGACAGACACCTCAAATCGGTAAGATCTAATCCTTTGCTATTTCCATTTGAGGTTCTCATTTCAATATGATATATCACATCAGCTTAGTGAAAATCTTGCGGAAGTTGACAACTTCCAAGCCTGGAAGTATATGATCTCTCTGAATAAAATGGATTGGACACCTACATGAGTATGGAGGTTCCAGTTTCAGAGGGAGACGAGGCCAAAGAAGACATCATGCTCATGCTGCAGAGGATGATGAACCATCCATAAAGAGATCCAGATATGAAAGAGAAGATTCTTCAAGCGAGGATGAATATGTTCTAATATCAGCTCTCATAGGTAACATTACTCATGGAAGTGATGATTAGCTCATAGACAGTGGTGCTTCCAAACATATGACGGGATTCAAGGAATCCTTTGTAAGACTATCAAAACATGAATCACCTCACAAGGTGAAACTAGGAGATGACTACCAATGTCCAATAAAAGGTAGTGGGGAATCTTCATACAAGCTATACTCTGGTAAGTCTCTAACAATGAAAGAAGTATTGTTTGTGCTAGGATTGAAGAAGAACCTTCTCTCCATTTCAGCACTGATGCAAAAAGGAATACGGGTTGCATCCATAGATGGTCAAGTCATCATGTGACCAAAAGGAAAGACTATCGATGATGCGGTAGTGATTGGAGAACAAGAAGGAGACTTGTACAAATTGAAGGGCCATCCAGAACAAGCCTTGATCCATGACATAGTAGAGCCAAATGAGCTTTGGCATAGAAGGCTTGCACATGTGCATTACAGAGCACTACCTATTGCAAGCAATGCTGTTGAAGGTCTTCCAGAATCTCAAGCTATTTGAAGGAAAGAACAAAATCAGAGTATGACCTAAAGAAACTAGTTGAAGAATGTGAAGATCCAGAATGCAGAGACCATGCAGTCATAAGATTCTCTCAAATCAAGAACAACTTGAAGCGGTGAAGAATGAAGAAGTGGTGATGGCCACCTTGAATGGCCTCCCAGGATCGTGGAATTCATTCATTCAAGGAATGTGTTCCAAAAGGAAGTGATTACATTTCAGTAGACTCTAGAAGAAGAAGCTCAAGAAGAGAAGGTGGGAGCCACTGAAGATCAAACTCTCTCCATCCAAAGAAGATCCCTCAAGCAATGAGGAATATGAAGAACTCAACTCTTGAAGAACTTCTTATCCATCTCAGCATTTGGATAAGAAATGATGCTATCATGAATGAAGAAGATGATGAAGCTGAAGACTCAAGAAGGAGTATGCCCACGAAACAAATAAAGATAAGTATTCAATTGTCATTTCATGATATTATTTTGTTATGCATTTGTTTATATTCAATTGATGTATTATGCATGATAGGATGTTTGCATTAATGACAGTATACTACTAATATGCACATGATGGGTAAGTAGCTCATGGTGCTATACAAATTCTCCATTGCTACTTATCTAGAATGAAACCTCTTTGCTGACATATTGGATTAGTGCACAATCTCAATGTTGTCCTGGTAGAGATGGAAGGCATCTAGAAAGTTTCAGTGAAATATAGATGAATGTTGTATTGGCTAAAGTAGTTGCATGATCATATATTTATGCATAAGTATTTGCCTGTACGAATATTATTTATGAAATGTTTCTAACCATACAATTGCATTTGACTTGTAGGAAAGATCGCATACATAATCGCCTACAAGCAAAGAAGGATGAAGACTTGTTCCGAAGAACAAGTGACGACAGTTCAAAGACAAAGAATAATATGACAAGCTAACAGATGGGTGCAAGATGAACTTTTGAAGAAGTTCAAGATAGAGGATCTTAGTATCCATTGATCCTAGATGGATACTACTTGTCACTCCAGTACAAAATGTTTCAGTGCATAGAGTACGGAAGATAGAGGGAGTATGATGCTCTGCTTCAGAGGGAGTGATTGCAGAAGATCCTAAGGTTCGACATGGTACGACAGGATGGGCAGATTACTGATGATTCTAGGCTTTACTGAGAGTAAAGTGGATTCCAACCTTTGTTCCAGGGTTGAATGTGGAAGACCAGTGATGCTCCTGTTATGTGTCGATGCACTATTGTTCTAGGTATGGTGGTGTGGCAGAATACAGAAGGAATCTTCCTTGGACAAGGAAAGTATGCAGTAGATATCCTGAAGAGGTTCAAGATGATGGACTTCATGGCCTCACCTATGGCATCAAACCTGAATCTTTTGAGTGATGCTTCTTCAGAGATGGTTGATGCTACGATGTATCGTCAGATGATTGGGTCCTTGATGTACCTGAGACCAGATATTTGCTTTGCTGTGAACACATTGAGACATGTTCACTTGATGGTTACAAAGCCTGCAGGGGTACAATTGATTATGGGCTCAAGTATGATGCAAATCAGAAGATTAACCTGGAGGGTTATGTTGATTCAGATTGGGCAGGCAGTGCCATCGACGGGAAGAGTACTTCGGGATGTTGCTTTAGTATGGGATCAGGTGTGATCTCTTGGTTTAGTTGGAAGCAATCCTGTGTGGCATTGAGTACAGCTAAAGCAGAGTATGTCGCAGCTTGTTCAGCTAGTTGTGAGGTAGTATGGCTGCGGAAGCTATTTTATGATATATTTGATCTCCAGTTAGATGCTACTTGTATACATTGTGACAACCAGAGTTGCATGAAGTTGTCAGAGAATCCAGTGTTTCATGACAAGTCGAACCATATCGAGATCAAGTATCACTATATCAGGGATATGGTGCAGAGAGGAGCAGTGAAGCTCTTGTATGTTGCGACGGAGGAATAGATAGCTGATGTATTGATGAAGCCATTGGCTAGGCTAAAGTTTGAGTACTTCAGAGAGAGACTTGGTGTTCTCCAGATCGAGGCTTCCTCCCAAAGATAGTGATGAGACCCAGAGCCATTCTGACATGGTGAGAGGATTGGTTCCTTCCATGGTCAGATGTAAGGGCTGAGCCATTCTGTCATGGTGAGAGGATTCAGTTCCTTCCATGTCAGATATGAGTGCTAGAGATCCAAAGCCATTCTGACGAGCAGGTCAGATGTAAGGGCTGAGCCATTCTGTCATGGTGAGAGGATTGGTTCCTTCCATGACTGATATGAGTGCTGAGATTGAGAGCCATTCTAACGAGTAGGTCAAATGTAAGGGCTGTGCCATTATGTTCATGGCTAAAGGATTTAGTTCCTTCCATGTCAGATGTAAGTGCAGAAATCTCTCTTCATTATGGTTGAGAGTCTTCCATCCTTAGATGGGATTGTGCCATTCTGACGAGTAGGTCAGATGTAAGGGCAGTGCCATTCTGTGCATGGCTAAAGGATTTAGTTCCTTCCATGTCAGATATAAGTGCTGGCCATTCTGTCGAGTAGGACAGATGTAAGGGCAACTGCCATTCTAGGAATGGAGGCACCTGGTCAGTTACCAGGAACACTCAGTCAGGTTGTGCAAATGAGCATGTAATCAGTCCTGGGAGATTTGCAAATGGTCTTTCGAGGTTTTGCCTATGGCATGTAATTCGGTGCCCTGGGACATCTGGAAAATGCTCTTTCGAGGTTTTGCTCTAGGATGGCATTTAATCAGCCCTGGGAGATCCTATAGGTTGGGCTGTGTGCCCGTAATCAGTCCTGGGATGCTCTTGCGAGGTTTTTCCATGACCACATGTAATCATCCCTGGGAGATCCTATAGGTTGGGTTGTGTGCCCGTAATCAGTCCTGGGATGCTCTTGCGAGGTTTTTCCATGACCACATGTAATCATCCCTGGGAGATCCTATAGGTTGGGTTGTGTGCCCGTAATCAGTCCTGGGATGCTCTTGCGAGGCTTTGTGGTGAGGTCACATGTAATCAGCCCTGGGAGATCCTATAGGTTGGGCTGTGTGCCCGTAATCAGTCCTGGGATGCTCTTTCGAGGTTTTGTGACGCATGTAATAAGTCCTGAGGATTCCACAGTATGGCCGGTGATGATGAAGACCTGCAGGTGGTGGGCCTACATCCAGCATGAAAAATGGATGGCTCTGTAGAAATTCCTATGACGAGATAGTACACACATGATGATGACCAGAGGAGATCCAGATCGAGCTATGATCCAGATCCAGTTATGATGACTCCGAGAGATCCAAATCAAGTGATGATCCAAATCTAGCAGTGATGATCCAGATCGAGAGATGATCCAGATCCTGTCCAGAGAGATGATCCAGATCGAGTGATGATCCAGATCCAGTCCAGTGATGTTGATCCAGATCGAGTGATGATCTAGATCCAGTGATGCCATTTTTTGATGATCCAGATCGAGAGATGATCCAGATCCAGATGACTTGAAGATGAAGATGACTTGAATACGAAGAAGACTTGATGACAGAGATGACTTGAAGACGAACATGATCCAGTGATACAGAGAAGAAGACCAGTGCTGAAAATTGTGTCGAAAGAATACCTTCCTAGTTAAGAGGGAGTGTTGATGTATATGTAACTTCGGAATGTATTCTTCTATGTATCTTATGTATTGTAACCCGATGTTTATTCCAGGATGTTTCTATTATGTATTTGAGTCATGTGTTCATGCCCTGATGTTCCGATCGGGAGGATTAATAATGTAAACAAGTCATATCAAATCATTAGGTAAGTCCCCACAGTTTAGGGGCACTTGGGTTATTATACACTAATTAAGGTGTAGGCTCGAGTAGTAATTATTAGGTTGAGTGCACTTCAAGTCAACGGAAGAATATAAATAGAGAGTGAGAATCTCTCTATTTATCACTTGTGACTTAGCTCTCTTGCTCTCTCAAGTGTGGCGCACCTTTGGAGAAGGAAATCTTTGGCTTGATAGAAGACAGAAGGCTGATGTTGTGTTGGGAGGTCATCTTACTATTTTGGGATCACATCCTGTGGTGATACTATCTTAGAGGAAGTTGAGGGGTTTTCTCCATTTATGGTTTCCCCTCCTAAAATATTTGTGTCTCTTGTCTCTTGTGATGTGCTTATGTTATTGCTGTGCTTGTTATTCTCTCAGTGAAAAGATCCTAACATAATGCTAGCTTAAATGTTGAAAAACTAACAAATAGGTGCTTGATTGTTTCCATCCTAATATAGAGGGGAAAAAGTCCATCTGAGAAACATAAATCATCATGAAGCCCCTCCAATTAATTCAAATTCAAATTTAGAGTTTTTCATGGACAATGTATGTATAACACACCTAGCTAATCATTTGGATAAAACTTGTTCTCAATTTATTAACATATCTGGATTATTTGTATCCTCACCATTTCCATTTAGTATTTTTTCTCAAGAATCTAAATATGTTTCCGATGAAACAAAAAACAATGAGGATATAAATCAACAATATTATTGTGGGATGTTTTACCTAGTGAGAACAATAGAGAATAACAATAGAGAAACAAACTCTGATTCTTAATTATAATTGGAATTGTAAATTGGTAGTAGAGATTGCAACAAAAAAATGCATTTACATAGAGGATCCATGTTAGTGAAGTGAGTGGGATATAATTCCCTCATTTACAGATCATATTGGTACTAGAACAATGGAATATTTGACTATAATGCAACTACTATATATTTGAATATAAATAAAACTCATCACACAAGTAAAGAAAAAAGAGAAGGGTTGGTAGAACTATAGTGTAAAACCCATCCATAGCATAACAGTGTTAGATTATGTAGGTTCATAATAATGGAATGAGGATTCATAAAAACATAAGTTGTATAACTTTAAAAGTTAAGTAAATTTAATATTAAATAAATTAAATTTAAGTGGTTGTTGGAAAAACATAATAAAATAATAAATATTACATATTTATCTAATTAAGGGGATTTTTGAATGGGTGGAATATTGCATGGAGAACATGTGTTCTAAGGGTAGGGGCTTGGGAAAATATTAAAGAGGAGGAAATGAGAGGGGGAATGGATTCTCTTCTTTTTTATCCTCCTCATTTTTTTGTTGGGGGGCTCGGAGATGATGGGGTTTTGGAGGTGTAGGATTATCATGATTATTGTTCTCTATCTTGGTATTTTGGAAAGAGGGATGGGTGTTTCTAATTATACGAATAAGAGGTTGGTTGGGAGGATATTGGTCCCCCACACTTGGTTTTCCCACATATGGTCAAAATTGTTGCTTTTAAGGTAGATATGAAAGTCCAAAACCATTAGCTCATGTATGTCTTCTTCCTCATCTTATTTGTTCTTTGAATTGTGTTTCATAATTTGTGTAATAATTAGTTGTGTTATTTGTGATATTATTTAACCCTTTGTTGTAAATATATTTGAGAATTGTTATTGTTAAATTTTAGTAAACTTTTTACTATAAGGCCATATAAGAACAAAAGAATTCTACCAATGTACAAATTAATTATGAGCTTATGTATTTCAAATCCTAGTTGGCCGAGTCAGTGTTTATAGAAGCATTGTTTTGTCAGTCACTCTATCAGAGTACGGAGTTCATGTCTCACCATACTTATATAGTCTTCTTTTAGTTCTGCAAGTCAAAATGTTTGGTGAAATTACAATCATGAATTAAATTACAGTCTTTAATGTTGGTCGATAGCTTACAATAGAAGAAAATTCAAGTTTTTGTATATGTAGAAGAAATATGAATGAAAAATAGAGTCTCTAGGAGAAGAACATAGTAAGAGAGAAAGGAGAAGAACAAAAAGTATGAGAAGTGTTTGAGAGCACAAGACTCATGGTTTTGGAAAGTATTCAGAGTCGAAGCTCTGTAAAAGGTGAAAAATCTAGGTAAACTTCCATATGCGGGTGTAGTTTGTCTATTTTTTGAAGGTAATATATAAAAACATAAAGTTTTATGTGTTTATTCTCAAGAATATTTATGACACGCATCTTCTCCAAAATTACTTTTGTGAATGGTTTTAACATTTACAGATTGTAAAATAAATCAATAATCTTTTATATTTCACTGTGTAAAAGTTTAGTTTTAACCAGAGAGTAACTTTGACACAAGTCTTATTTAATATTTTGGTCATTTGATACAGTCGAATTGTCATAGTATAGTTTTGGTGAAATGTGTTAAATAATTCCTTTAATATAACTCTTGGTTAAATGTGAAGTTGTTAGAGTGGAGTCATGTCAAAATTTATTTTAACTTACGGGGTGGTAAAAATGAGTCTTTCCCATTGAAGTGAATGATATATTTCATACACAAAGATAACCTTTAATATCATGAGTTTATCAAAGTGGGAATTGGTCGTAGTTAATATCCTATCAAAGTTAAAGTTAAAGTTTATTTCTATCGGAGTAGAAATATCTCGAGGTTAAATCTGGTCAAAGTTAATTTAGGTGAACCAAGCTTGCTGAGATAAAATCCCATCAAAGTAGACTTGCCAAGGAAAATTTGTCGAATTTAAATTTGTCAAAGTTAATTGGTCAAAGTAGATTTTTCAAGTTAAACTTATCAAAGATGAATCCTATCAAAATAACATCTGGTTGAAGTGAAAAAATTTTGAGCTAAACTTGTCGAAGTAAAATCCCGTCGAAGTAACTTGTCAAGGTAACCTTATTGAGAAAACGTGGAGTTTTCACGAAATATTTCCATCAAACTTCCAAATTAAAACAAAAGAAAAATACTTACTGCATAGTAACTAAAGTTAAATGTCACATTTTTTATTGGATCTGGTATTAGAGCAAGGTTTAGGAGGAAGATAAACTTTGTCTTAAAATTCTTTCTAAAGGCACTAAACCTTTAGGGATAAAGTTACTCTTCAACTCAATAATCTTATGGCTTGCTATCTCTTGTGCAGCAAACTCATTTTCAGCAGACTCACTTTCAGCAGACTCATCATCCTGTTCTTCTCCTTCATCTTGATCAATTTGAGCATTGGAAAACTCATCTATAAGCTCAAGAAATTTCTTAATTTCAATATCATCTTCGAAAACCCTCCAGTGCTTCACATTGTCAGGTACACATGGTCTGTACCTCACCTCTATGGGATACCTTAGCTGAGTAGTTTTAGGAATTTTGAAGTATGAGGCAGCCAAGGCTAAAGAGTCTGCAGTCTCATTGGGATTTCTTGGAATATGAGTGATATTAAATGCTATGAAATAATTTTCAAGCATATCCCATACCTCATTTCTATAGACCTTCAACAAATCCTGCTTTACTTGATAGTTGTTCTTCACCTGTCGAACAACCAACTCGAAGTCGCCATATGCAGTAATTTGCTGTATGCCTAATTCTTTAGAAGCTTTCAGTCCTAGTATCAGAGCTTCATACTCAGCAGTATTGTTAGTGGTAACAAACTCCAGCTTATACATGAGTTTCACTATCTCACCTCCAGGAGAAATGAGTAAGACTCCAGCTCCAGCACCCTCTTTGCATGAGGATCCATCAAAATATAATTCCCAGAGCTTATCTTCTTCTTCTCTGCAATGTCTCACTGGTTTTTCTTTTTCAACTTGTAAGAGGCCAACAGAATTATCTTCATCATTGAAATTCAACATGCAAGTCCCTAGATCTTTGTCAACAGCATATAGGGGATGATTAGTGGGGTTTTTGTCATCTGTGACAATGTAGGAAAACTGTAGTTCTCTGTAAAGTCTCCTATTTTCTCCACCAAAAACAGGAATGGTGGCATATGAGAGATCCATTTGTAAGGTTCCTCCAACCTTATTTTCCCAAGACCTTGAAAGAAGCAAACCAAACTTGGGTGTCATATCAGCTACAACAACATCCATTATGACACTCTTCATGGGTAGCTGAGTAAGGTTAACAACCATATCTTTAATTACTCCTAAACACTTGACAGCTCGGGAGTCAAAGGCATATAAGTCATGATAAGGTTTGGTGATACTGAGACCAAGGGCTTCCATCACAGCTTTAGGCATTAAGTTATGGGATGCTCCAGAGTCTAACAGGCAATTGTGAATCATCTGGTCATGGACAGTCAAGGTAACATAGAAGGGAGGAGAAGCACCAGCTTCATTTTCTGTTTTCTCAGCTAGGGCAGATCCAATGAATATCTTTGGGCTTTCTTCTTGTAAATTTATAGTATCAGAGACAGGTTTACTACTAGCAGAATTCATTACTTTCAAAATTGTTTGTTTATAAGAGGGATTCTTTATTAATTCAGTCAATGGAACAGGAATTTTCAGCTTTCCTAATTCAGTTTCCAAATTGAAATTCTGAGCAGCTTTGTTTACCTCTTCAATTTCATTATTCTTCTTTGACTTTTCTGCAGGATGCTTCTTTTCTTTGACAGGATCAGCAACTTGTTTATCAGGAACAGCTGCAGTAGGAACAACAGCCTTCTTCTTGGGAGCTTGGACTACTTGTTTCAGACCAAATCTGAGATTAATAGTCTTCTTAATTCCATTCTGATTAGCAGCAGCATTTACAGCAGTTTTCTCAAACTCCAAATCATCTTCAACTTCATACAAATCAGCATCATAGTACTCAGAGTTCAGAAAATCTTCTTCTGTTACGAAACCTCCAAACAAACCATCTCCAAAGTGGTTCATATCCTGATTTGTTTCAGTCTCCTCAAAGAGCAGTTATTCATCAACCTCTTCTTCATCAGCTACATTGTTTTGAAGAGGTGGGGGTACTCTTTGATCTTCATTCTCCCTCCTTTCTTGCTGGATGTCATTATTCCTTCGCTCCCTTGGCATGAATCTTGGAGCAAACTGCCTCCTGAACTGATTTGGGTTATTTGGATTTCTCTGAGCTTCTGGGGAAGCTTTGGCAGAATTCTTTTCAAGTTCTAATTTGTTCAGCTTGGCAGTGAGAACCTTCACAAGTTTATCCATTTCATCTATTTTGGCTTCAGCAGACTGAGGTGCAACACTTGTTGAAACAGCCTCCTTCTTTCCTTTCCTTTCATACTGCTGTTGAGGTGTTTCTTTCTTGAGTCTGTTAGCAGCCATCAAATTGGACTCTACCTCCAATGCTGCCTCTTGCATGTTCAGCAGAGTGATAGGTCTCCTTTCTCTCAGCAATAAAGAGAATTCATGGTCAAAATCATTTGCATAGGTCAACTTAGCTGATGTTTCAGTAGGTTTGATCTCTGCTGGAATCCTACTATACATTTTGTTAAATTTTTTGGAGAAATCAGCAATAGTCTCATATTTCTTTCTTCTGAGAGCTCCAAACTCTGTTATATAATAGGTATGGTCCTTGGTGTCTCCCCACTGCCTCAGAAAAAGGTCACGGAGTTCTTCAATTATTGTAATTGAGTTGGCAGGAAACTCTCTGAACCACTTTCTCACATCCCCATCTAAGCTCTGCACAAATACCCTCATCCATACATCTTTAATTTCAATGTTCTGATTGTCTGCATAACTCAAGAAAGCCTCCCAATGTTCTTCTGCAGTTGTTTCACCTTGTCCATTGAATCTGGGCATGTACTTTTGATAATCATGTCTAGGCAAGGCATGTAAAGGCTGAGGTAGGACTAATGGAGCATACCTGGCTGCTACCATCTTGTCCATCATATCCATGGGTGGGTTTTGACCTGGCATTGTGGACTGAGGCTTAGACTGAGGTTTTGAAGAGGAAGAAACTTGACTAGTACTTGCTTGAAAAGGGTTCTTTCCTATTTTCAGCTGAAAGAGAGGGATTTTTCCAGGGGAAGTAGTCTTGGCTTTCAAAAATGTTTCTGGATTGGTAAAAACTTGAAAATTATTTTCAGGAATGGTAGGTTTTATCCAAGGTGAGTTTTCAGCTGGGTCTAATGAATCACCCAACTGATTAGGGTCACAAGAGGCTGGTAAAGATTGAGACCTTCTGAGCTTTCTTGCTATTTTTATGATCTGTTCAGGGTCTGTCACACCCAGTAGCAAGGGAGATGTAGGTCTGCTCCTCGTTCCAATACCTCTAGAAGCCACTGTGACAACTTTTGGTGAAAGTAGCCTTTAAAAATGCTGGTTCAAGTTCACCTCTCAAACCAGGAAAAGTGATAAGTATCCCAAGGAAGATATGCTTCAGCTTCGTCCCCAACAACGGCACCAAAGATGTTTGTGCCAGAAATTGTTCCTAAGGCTAGGGGAACAAGCCAACACAATCTCAAGAGTAAAACTCAGTTCAACTAGGGTTTAGGGTTTTGTTTTATGTGTTTTTGGTTGTAAGCTTCAAAAACATGCAGGGAATACATTCAAAAGACAAGTAACAACTAAATCATAAACATAAACTGATAAATATGCATAACATATCACATCAGATCCAACAAAAAGACTGTGCTGAAGTTCACACATAAAGGACAAGCACTACCAGGAAATACACATTAACCAGCAATGAATTTGTCATTTAAGAAACTAAACAAGTTCAAACATGAAGCCAACACAGACAAAATGAAGGGGAAAAAGTCATATATCTCATTATTTCATCAGAAAATGCTTATAAGAGTTACAGTACCTATCTCTAAACAAGTATGAAAGTACAAGCAGCTTGCAGACCTCCTGATTCTCCCAAAAATTAGAACCCTAACAATGTCTTGCTAACTCATCTAAATAGGAACATTCTCCCAAAATCAGTTAGGTCTCACATCCTAACTGTCCCCATCGAATCACTAAGGTAAAGTAAAATGTACTTTTTACAAAATTACAAATTGCTAAAAATAGCAAATCATTAACAAAAACTGTTTGTCAAACTGATTCATTAATTAAAGCATAACTAATTCAAATCTCCTTCGCTGTTTCAGCAAGTAGGTCTAAACCATCTAGGTTTCGAGACCTCTTTTTTGCTATTTTGTGCTTCCTCTCCAAATCAACTACCTTTTTCTGAAGGTCTTCATTCTCCTGCTGTAAGCTTTCAACTGACTTTTCTAGTTCTGTAGAATACCTGTCAATGGCTGCCTTCCTTTTTAACACTTCTTTAGACACTTCTGATAACTGTAAGAAATGATGATGTACATCTTGCAGCTCTTCTATAAGCCCCTTGTTGACTTTAAACAAACTGTCATTATTGTCCTGTAATTGTTTTACCTGTTGCTTGTATTTTTGAAATCTTTCCTGCAAGCTTTCATCATCAAAACTAGGGTTTTCCAATACATTTGCATCCTGCATTAAAAGATCTGAGAAATAAACATGAACAATGGACTCTTATATAATTCCTACTTGCTTGAGTATAGCTACATCCTCTTCGTCCCATTCCTGATTTTCAAGAGTACATGCTTTTTCTTTTTCTTCTTCCTGCTATTTGATGAGTCTATCTTTTATCTCAACAATTATTTCAGATAACTTAGAAACAATCTGACTTGTTTCTTTTACTAACTGTGATCTTTTTGTCTTCGCAGGCTGAGAAGAAGAAGAAGGCTTGGCAATTAACTTTCCCTTGCTTTTGCTGCCCTGTTTAACAATTTATGCTTCTTCATTAGAGGAAGAATCAATCACAACAGCTTCTTGCCTGAAATTTAGTTTGGGATTAATTAGCTTTTTCATATTCCACCTGAGTTTATTAGTTGGCCTAGTTTTAGGCCTTCTGTATGAAGCTACAGTCCTCTTTTTCTTCTTCTTAGGTCTAGCTGATTTAACCTCTGAGGTGAGGAATTCTCCACATGCTTCAGCACTTAGCTCTGCTTCATCAACTGGCTATTCATCCTCTAATAAATATCCTTCATCCTCAAACAAAATGGTGAGGGGGCTTCTTTGTTTAGTTTGCACTTCATCTTCAAGTACAGCAGCCTTCTCTTCATCAATAGTCTTGGTTTCTTGAGTATCTGCTGCTGGTGGCAATTGCAAACTAGGCTGCACTTTTTCTTCTGCAAATAATGAGTACCTGCTTTTAGGGCAATCTGAAGACATTTTGAACTGACTGAAAACCTTTACCTGCTCTGCTACCTTCTTAGCCTTAACATCATCTTTATCTGCAGGTTTGACTGTGTGACCTAACTTTTCATCATCACTTTTCCCTTATCAGTCTGTTTCTTGGGTTGCTGGTCTTCTTGCTGGGGATGAATATCTGACCAGACCAGAAAGAATTCCCAAGTCCTACCCTCATGCTGCAACACTGTGGTGATGATCAGTTTGATCAGACCATGATGAAAAAGAGATTGTGAGGTATGATCTTCATGTTGCTTTATCCTGCTGGACATCTTCTGCAGGCTCCTCAAAAAGAAGAAGGGCAGGTTCATCTTAGAGACTCCTACTATGTGTTGGAGGAATCTAAAATGATATTTAAATACAAATGAATACCTGCCCTCACAGGTCACATAGATCTGAAGTATCCTTATGGGCTCAATCCATTCTTTCCTAAAATTTTGAATAAGAATACCCTTGTTCCATTCAGGAGTCACATTAGGCAACAGGTACCTTTGTGGTTCAAAATCAAAAGGCAACTTTTTGAACCAATGTTCACCTTCATTACTAATCTCAATAGCCTCTGCAATTAATTCCACAGTCAATTTGAATTTTAGAGCATCCAGCATGACAATATCATCTTTAAGTCCCTTAGCAAATTTACAAGACATCTGTGCATTGTAGCCATCTATCTTCCTGAAGAACTTCATCCAACCTACTTGTTTGAACAATTCTACACAGTCAGGAAGCTTCTTAATCCAGGTTAAGTCAGTGGGCTCAGCCCTGTTGACCTTACCACTTTTCCCACTCTTGCCCATCTTCTTCTTTCAGGAATTAGAAACAATCTGGTTTTAGGTTTCACAGATGCTTTGTAAACTGGTTTTCTGTTCTTTGAACTCCTTCACAATCTACTATATATTCCTGGACAGGCCTTTAATGTTCCCTTGTCTCAACCATACAACTAGGTCTGTGGATAGATAAACTGTGAGAGTTTCATGAAACAGTCATAAGAACACAATAACACTGATCATTCTTCAAAAATGCACCATCAAACAAAATGTCAAACTGTTTCAGACTATATGCCATCCGAGCTCTTCATTTTAGGGTTAAGGAAAAAAGCAGTATGATATGCATTCAGATATGACCTCCTCTTTTAGCACAAACTGATTCAAATCACAGAAAACAGAACTTTGATTAACTGCAGTGTCCAGGTTGTTCAATGTAATTGAAGACTGTCAGTGAAGATGGTTGCTCTATTTCAGTGTTATACTTCTATCTCTGTGTATCAACCAGCCTAAATCTTCAAATACCCTCAAATCTTCACAACTTCAGATTTTGCAAAAGTAATATCAATCACTGGCTTATTTGATTGACTGGAGACTTGGACCTGTATGAGAAGAAAGAAAAGACCACTGTCTGCAATATATTCACCTTCGCCAAAGACTGTCATCAAAACCTGTATATAAAAGCCAACATGTTCTCCAAGCAATTGAACATTGCTCTCCAAGCAATTGATTTTACAAATTATAAGAACTATCACCAGCTTCTCAGGCAGACTGAATACTTTCACAGTAAAAGATGAGCATAATAAAATAGTCTATAAGTGATCTTAATGTTGTTTCTTGTTCACTATGATTCATACTGGCATTAGGTCTGAGAGAAATCCTATTCAGTCAGTTCATTACAGCCATAATGCACCAGTATCAGAGCTTTTTGAATGTATTGGAGAGCAAAACATAAACAACCTTCGTTCAAACTGTAATCGAAATTTCAAAAGCTGAATGCTTTAACCTTAAGGTTATTTTGTTTCTCTATTTAGTAAATTCTTCAGCACAGCTCCAAGCGGTTATTTTTGGGGTAAACACTTCATTTTGTAACTTATTCAAACCTCTGCAGCAACCAATTCATCCAGAATAACCTCCAGCGAGAAAAACCCAATTTTTTCAATTATAAAGGTTTATATTGAAATACCCGTTAAATGTTCAACTGCCACAGCTTAAACCTTCGTTTTGGGCTGTCAACTGCCTCTCCTTGTGCGTACAGGTGTCTTCATATAATTTTTTTGACTGCAGGTAAGTGTATTAAAAATCCCTAATTTTCGTTGGCGTCTATAACACTGTCTCTTCTCCACAGCAACACAATCCTCCTTCTTAGTGGTTTGATTTGTTTCACGAGCACTCCTTTACTTTGATAATATGTGTGAAAAGAAAATCACGACAGCTTAGACCAAGATTTACTGATATCTGTCCAACTGATTCCACATTATAAGCAATGATGAGCCTGATTTGTTTCGAGACTGATAACCACCTGAAATCGTGCTTAAACTGCAGCATACACGTGCTAAACCACTCACCCAATGCAATTAGTCATTCACAAACTGAACTCATGATAGAAATTTGTTTGAAAATTGAAAAAACAAAGGGCCGCGATATTCTTGTAGCGCGCCCTTTGTTAAATTTTTGTCCAGCGCTACAAGAATATAGCCAGTGTTAAAATTTCGCTATTTTTCAACTTTCTGCTAATTTGTAGGAGGTTTAAAAAGTTGCTAGGTTGAACATCAAGCCTAGGTGGTCTCCAAATAAACATTAATGAATCAATTTTGATAATATAACTTTTCTTTAACCCCTTTTTGAATGCAAAAGACAAAAAAAAAATCAAATAAAACCTATAAAAGCAAGCTCAAAAACTATCAAATCAACCAAAAAGTTCTTAAAGGAAACTCAAAATAAGACTCAAAACAAAACCTTAATTGAAATAAAATGAAAAAGCAAACCAAAAATGGAGAAGTCAAACCAAAATTGCAGAAAAAATTTCCTGACTTAACATCTGGCTCCAGCTGCGGGATGAAGTCCTCCCTGCGAGGCTTCAAGAACCTATAGACCAGTGCCCTCTGTCTTTTATTTACCTAACTGCAAACTTACATTGGGCTATGGAGTCTTTATTCAACCTCACTCACACTGGTATGTACAATGAAGAGTGAAAATGATCTCATAAACTGTAGAAATTCTTGAAGAATCGCCCATTAACAGGGTTGGGTAACTCCTCACCTTCCAGGGACTGCAAGATAAGTGTATTATTTTCCAAAATTTTTGATATCAGAAAAGGGCCAAACCAAAGATTATCAAATTTTCCATGCTTACCCTTCTATTCTTTTCTTACATCCCATCTTAACAACAACTCACCTTCTAAAAAAGTATGCTCTTTAATTTTTCTGTCAAACCTGTGTTTTACCTTAGCTCTGTACAGCTGAGCTTCTTTGTCCACCTTCTCTCTATCCTGCTGTAGCTCTATCATTTCAAATATCCTCCTTTGTATGTCATCCGGTTCCTCTTGAGAGTTTTGGAGGAATTTCATCACTGGAATCCCCAACTGAACAGGGAACACTGCCTCTGTGCCATATACTAGCTGAAAAGGAGAAGTACCAATGGCCTATTTTACTGTAATCCTCTCTGCCCACAATGCATACTTCAGCATTGAATCCGAAGACCTTTTATTATGCTTCAGCAATTTCTTGATACTTTGAATGACATTCTTGTTAGATGATTCAGCCTGGCCATTTCCCTGAGGATAATAGGGAGTTGAGTGTTTCAAAATAATGCCATTTTTCTCACAGAAGGCCACCATTGCCTTGGATTTGAATGCTTTGGCATTATCAGTTATTAATCTGTGTGGACAGCCAAATCTACTCAGGATATTGTCTTCAATGAACTCCATAATCACCTTATCTGTAGCATTCCTTGTAGGAATGGCTTCCACCCATTTTGTGAAGAAATCGGTGGCAGTCAGAATCCAATGATGTTGTCCTGAAGATGCTGGATTTATCTCTCCAATAAAATCCAGACCCCATTGTTGAAAAGGGGCATTGAGTGCAATAGGATTTAAGGGTAAAGACAACAACTTCTGTTTACCTGCAAATTTCTGACAGGGTATACAAGCTCTTACTCGCTGGTAAACATCTGTGAATAGTGAAGGCCAATAGTATCCAGCTCGTAAGATTTTATATGCTGTAGCTTTCCAATACTTATGCCCCCCACAGGCTCCTTCATGAGATTCTGAAATTACTTCCCCTATTTCAGCTTGATCCAAGCACCTTAACAAGATACCTCCTAGGTCTTTCCAAAACAATTGATCCTCAACTAGACAGTACTTTGTAGCTTTCAGTTTCAGAGATCTGACAGCTTTTCTATCCAAGTGTTCAGGACATTGCAAAAATAACAGGAAATAAACAATATCAGCATACCAAACTGAAGATGAATAAAAATCCATGATCTTTTCCTTTTCAAGTGCTGCTTGATCTTCTTCATGAGCAATATCTTCAGCCATGATATGTAATCCTAATGCCTGACAATTTGAATCAGCCAGCAACTTAGCCAAACCTTGACCCTTGACAAGCTTAGTAGGTCTGATTTCCACATCGTATTCGATGATCTTTGCAATCCATTTTCCTCTCTTTCCTTCACTGTCAAGCTGTGTCAAGATATCCTTCACTACAGCATTTGGAACAAATGAAATTACCTTTGAATGCAAAATATAAATTCTGAAAAATTTCAGAGCCTTCACCAGAGCATAGGCTTGTTTTTCCAGAATGATGTACTTCAGTTCAGAATCCCTGAGAGTTTTACTGAAAAAGGCAATGGGCTGCTCTAGTCCTTCCTTGTTTTTCGGAAGTATTTGCTGAAGCAAAAGAAAAAGTAAGGAGCTCCTTGGTAAAATCAGGACTTACCAACACGGCTGCTTCAGTCAGAGCCACCTTGATTTTCTCGAATGCTGCCTTTGCTTCAATAGTCCACCTGACTTCTTGGTCTTTCTTTAACATAGCTATGATTTGTTTTATGGTTTCAGCAAAATTAGGAATAAACCACCGCAGAAAATTTATCTTACCAATGAATGATTGCACATCCTTCTTACTCCTGGGAAAACTAATCTTCAGTATTGCTTGGACTCTCTCCGGATCAATTCTGATGCCATCAGCAGACACCAAGTGACCCAACAATCTGCCCTCTTGAACAGCAAAATGAGATTTCTTGGGGTTCAAAGACAAGCCAAATTTTCTGCATTTCTGGAAAGTCTATCTCAAATGTTTTAAGTGCTCATAATCAGACTGTGAGAACACAGTGATGTCATCTAAATAGATGACAACAAATTTATCTTTTTCTCCCACGAATGCAATGTCCATTGCCCTCTGAAAGGTTTCCCCAACATTCATCAGACCAAAGGGCATCTTATCATACATAAAAGTCCCCCAGGGCGTGGTAAAGGCTGTCTTTTCTTTGTCATCAGGGTGCATGGCAATCTGATTGTACCCTGAAAATCCATCCACCATGGAAATCCTCTGTGCTCCAACTACCTGCTGTAAGACCTGTTCAATATTTGGCAGAGTATAGTTGTCTTTTAATGAAGATCTGTTAAGATTCCTGAAATCAACACAGAGTCTAATATCCCCATTCTTTTTCCTGACAGGTACAAGATTTGCAACCCAGGAAGAGTACCTGAGAGGCACTATTATCTTCGCATCCAGCAACTTCTTTATTTCCTTTTCAATCACAGGAAATAAGGTTGGATTTATCCTTCTTAATTTGTGTCAGAAAGGTTTGACATTGGGCTTCAAGGGAACCTTATGCTGAATGATTTATGTGTCATAGGTTCTTAATTCTTCATAGGACCATGCAAATACATCCACATGTTCTTTCAAAAGCT
>LPNX010084286.1:143807-160363 GCA_001517045.1 Pseudotsuga menziesii | reverse complement strand
GCACCCACAAAAACATATACCTTATAATTTCCCTGAAAAATAAAAAGTGCCTGTTAGGAAAAATGAAATTTGACATAGCTATGCAAATTTTCGATACATGAAAATTATATATTCAGAAAGGTGATTCAATTTCCTACATTTCATGTTTTTTACTCAATGCAAGATATTTTGCATAAGTATCTCAAAAAATCCAAGTAAGTTGAGGGATGCCTGATTTTTCAGGTTTCTATTGCATCTAATGTGCACAAAAAGGTCCCTCATCTTCTTGCACACACCCCTAACCCCTACCTGGCCAGGACACCTACAGAATAACCTCTGCAAGTACCCCCTGCGATACCTAGGTAAGGAAACTAAGGTCAACCCAATATAACCAATGCTCATGAGGACAGTTGTAGGCAGGATTGAGTGAATGGGAAGGGTAGCAAAGCCCGAAGCTCGAAAGCACCAATCGGTACCTCAAAATCCCCCATATACAAATACGATCGTGGAAATATCTCTAACAGTCACAGAAAGTGACCAAGGGCTATCCCAATCACAATCGTGCACGCTGCCTTATGCTTGACTCCTGTGTAAGAGGAGCTTCTTGAGAAACACTAATTATACCAAGGATTTCTCTCTCTCATCTGGATAGACACGTAATTGCTATGTTTAGTAGTCTTGTAGAATTGACTCACAATGAACTATTCCAAGACTCTAAATCCTAATCTTGTTGCTGAACCCTATAAAAGAAAAATGTGTAGTTCATTTTCATTAAACGCTAATTTTAATGGTTTTGATTATTCAAAGGGAAATGGTCGTGCAACTAATGATATTATGACTTAGCAGTGAAATAAATGTGCACACCTAACAAACAATAACAAGTGCAATTTTGTTCAAATGAAAAACAGGGTATGCCACTACATGAGATGCAAGTCTTCCTTCAAATGAGAATGTAATCATTCCTAAATGAAAACCTTACTATAATTTCAATAAGCAAACCTAATGCAAGTACCATGCAAGTGCAAAAACGCAAGACTACAAAAATATGCAAACGCAATTTTTTTTGTATTTTTTGAAATAAATGAGATATAAAAGAAATAACATACTCTACGACTCTCAGACCCTGCAACCACTCACAAACAACAGCAAGTAAGGCACCAAGATAAAAGAGACCTAATGCACTAATCCCAAAAAAAAGAAGAAAAGAAATGAATGACAAGAACAAAATCTAATTCAAATAAATAAAAAAGGATCTCTGGGCAGAAACAGAGGTTGTATACAGACACCAAGAACACCCAAGAAGACTCATCAATCATCAAAGCTCACCCAGCAACACTCAATCCTCCAAATAAAGAGCAAAACAAAAGCATGCGTGACTGTTCACAGTAAAACTATGTACATACATGGGAATTCAAGAGAAAACTGTGTGTATACACGACTATGAATCAAATACTCAGGTACAGGAAGAAAAAGAGGGTAAAATGATAAGCCAAGGTCATATTACTCCTACAGGACACTACAGGGAAAACATACCTTCAGACTCGACACAGAAACAAAGAAATAAAGATCAATTCATGCACAATGTATACCTAATCCCCAAATAAAAATCAACTAGTAACCTCCCCAACAGAGTCGCCAATTCTGTTATGGAGAGAAACTTCCTATTGCTTGGGGGTACCACAACAGACAGTATGACACCAGAAACCAATCTTTTCCAATATGCAAGAGAAATAAGCACATCTAACACTAAGGGATATAGAATCGTACCTTATTCCAGACGGTTGAAGTAGATATGAGTCGAGCTTTTCCAATGCAATTGCACTTACAATTTGCTCTCAACAACAACAAACAAAGCAAGCATGATATATATAAATGTGTTAGAGCTACTCTAGCGTATATAATAAATCATGTATAAGCAAGTAAATACATCCATGGATTCAATATTCATATTCAAATGCACATGTATTGGATAGGAAAAGATATTTCTATTAATAAAACAAAGATACAATAGTGACAAGCTGTGTCAGCACTTCTGCGAACTAGAGAAACCGATTCCTCCACTTGGGCCTCCACCACTTCAATCCTCCATCTCTCGATAGCAAGATCCCAAAGCAAAGGAAAGCTTGGGAAGAACGCTATGTGCTCCAAATGGTCAAAGGGATGCAAACTCAAGCACAAGCAAAAATTAGGCAACAATGGACTATAGTTTTCTTTACTCTTCAATTTCTCCCCCTTCAATGTATCCAAGAGGCTCAATATATAACACTCCAAAGAGGTAATGGAGGATCGAGTCTGAGCGTTCTCAAGGCATATGGAAGGCTAAGAGTCAAGATATTCGGAATCATATGAGAAAAACTCCAAAAATATGTCTTTATGCACACATCCTGATGTACGCGGGTTTGAGGTCAAAAGATGCATATACACGTGAGTATGGCTTTAAAACTTGCGTATAGGTATAAACAGGTGATTTTGGGGGATGATCTTGGAACATCAAAGTATAATATAGGTCCATGGGGTCTAAAGAGTCTGCAGAGAGACATGGAAGGACATAAATGTGTGATCTACCAAGTGTGGTAAAATCAGCAATAACATATAATATTAGAATCCTTAAAAACTACCCTGTAATGAACATCTGTTTACCAAGAAAGAACACTCTACATTCATATACATAAAAGGATATTTAATTTAGTATACTTCTATATGTTTCTGAAGATTAACAACCAAAACCTCATCAATTTGGAACACTTTTTTCTATATATATTTATATGGCTACATCTTAAGTGTAACAAACCTTAACACTAAAATACGATCAATATGTATAAATTTTCGACTATAATGTACTTTATGAAAGTAACATACTGGCTACATGTTAACACGTAATCTCTTTCTCATACTTGACATATAATGAAATCAAACTAATCACCATGTCAAACTTTCAACAAAACCTCACTCTTCATGCATGTATTTTTGCATTTTAGTTATGCAACTAGCTTCATACATTTAAGCATATGACTTTAAGCGAACTAGTTCATGTACTTGGCACTCATAACACTATTCTTTCTATAGTATGTGTGCCAATAAGTAAACATAAAGTCTCATGTTCGAATACTCAATTCTTCATAAGGTTCATAACAAACATGTTACTCCCATACCATTTGTTACATTAAATTTTATTCTTTATTGCACTGAAGAGGTGCATTCTACAGCCGAGTAGGGAAGAGATGTGTAACTCCTTCTGTGCTCATCCTAGAGTTGACATGTGTCTATTATAAAAAATAATAAAATATTATTAAAAATAACTTGTTGGCTTAAATTAAATTTAGATTATTGAGAATTACATATATATAAAACAACATAAATTAGATAAAATAAAACCATACAAATTAGATTACAGATTTCCACTTTAAAAAAGGATTTGCATCTTGAGAGATTTGATCCCTCTCGGTGCTTGGTAGATCCCCTTTTAGATGGATCTATGCTGGTTAGTTTCAATTACATCCTTCTTATATATCGTATATTTAGCAATTTAAATCCATTCTAAATATTGATAATGTTTCAAATTTAAACAAAGTTTATATGAAGAAAGATTTGATATATTTTTAAACATGTGGAATATTTAAATGCGGCTGGCCCTTTCGAACCGACCATTTGCACCGATCGGACGACCGCGGTTGTCGGACGTGACCGCTCACGCGAGCGCAGTCGTCCGATCGGTGCAAATGGTCGGTTCGAAAGCCGACTCCTTTAAATGCTATTTATCTAGCTATGTTTTTGTCTAATTAATTGAAGAGACATAGAAAGAGATGATCAAACATTATCTCTTTCTTTTACATAGTGAAATGGGGTGCTAAACATTTTTTGAAACTTTTTGGATGAAAGAATTTGTATGTTTGTAATATTTTGAGGATTGATGATGAATTCACTTTCTCATAAAATGTCCTAGCATACTTACATAAAATTTAATTTCAAAATATTTAATATTGATGTTAGTATATAGGTATAAAAATCTCATAAAATAATCTAAATCAAATCAAATGATATTTTACTTCTTCAAAAAGTTAATAAACCAAAATTAATTTCAATAAAATTCATTAGCAATAATAAAATCAAATTTAAATTAATTGAATGATTTTTTTATTACAATATTCCAATAAAAATCATTTTATTTTGAAAGATTATCAAATATCATTGAGGTTTTCATTATACCGGGCTTTCCTTTCTAATAAAAACATTATGTAGGAGTTTAGAAATACACCATTAATCATTAAAAAAAATATTTATATAAATTTTTAAAAAGTAGAAAAAAGAGATCAATAAACGAAAATTAAATAAATAAATAACAAAAAATTTAAATGATAAAATATTTTTTTTAATAAAAAAAACTAACAACCTTCAATCCCAACTTCTACGGGTTTTGAAGGCAGTCCCGTAATCAGGCTAACGGCTTCCGACCCGTCAATTACGTCTTTCGTTTTCAAATTTCGAATTTCGGAACCTTCACTAGTGTGAAGGGTTGTATGAGTGATTAACTATGGTTAGTTTAGGGTTTTTGTTTACTTTAAATATGATTCCGGTGGAGAAAATAAATCCTGGACTCGGAAAACGAAGGAGAAGGTGGTAAACCTGACTTTTTTTAAGCTCCGAAAATTTAGCCCAAGAAGACAGAGAAGGAAAAGGAAGATGGAGAACCTGCATGTCCATGTGGAGAACGGCAATAGCTGCTTCAGAGAGAAACAATGGGACGCAGCGGCCGAGCATTATACGAAATGCATCGATGCCGCTCTGCTTCAGCTCAAGAAGGGTTCCTCCATTGACATTAACACCTGCCTCCTGCACGCGTATTCCAAACGGGCGGAGACGAGGCTTGCGATGAAGAAATTTGAGCTGGTGCTCGAGGATTCCAACCAGGCCCTGCAGATCGATTCGAGCAACCCCAGAGCATTCTATATAAAGGGCGTCGCTCTGTTCATGCTGAGGGACTTTGCCGCAGCCTGCAAATATTTGGAAAAAGCCGACAAGGCCGGCCACAATCAGAAGGAAATACAATACGCCCATCGTCAAGCTATGGCAAATTTCTTCTCCACCACCCTGCTCGGTCTCGCACCTCCTATGAAGGTCCTCGATTACATTGGCCCCTTGGAGATCAAGATGACCGAAGACGGCCGGGGTCGAGGGCTTTACGCCACCCGAGATATAAACACCGGGCGAATTTTACTGGTAAGCAATGCCGTCGCACTTACTTATCATAAGGACAGCGAACGGAACGCCCCTAGCGCTGCTCACCAATGGGGAAACATCTACCAGCCGTCACATGAAGATCTTGTTGTTGCCGTAGCCAATGCTGCTAGTGAATCGCAGAGATTGTTGCAGCAACTTTATAGTTTAGACGGCAAGTCCTCGCGCGTCAGGGGCCTGGATGTTCCAGCCATTGATTTATTTATGACTGAGGGCCAAATGTCTCTAAGCCCACCCGCCAGAAAACAAAAATTGGAGGTAGACGTTGGCTGTGTACGGGATATTATAAAATGGAACTCATTCGGCGGAGACGCTCAGACTTTTGCTTCAAAATTAAAATTTTCTGAAGCCAAACTTGTCCAGCGAAACCAGAATTTTAGCTGGCGAACACAGAATTTTAGCGGTCTCTGGCTGCTGCCGTCCTTCATCAACCATTCCTGCCTGCCGAACTCGACCAGAATGGCAATGGGAAGCGCTATGTTTCTTCATGCCTCTAAGCCCATCATGCGAGGAGAAGAAATCACAATTTCCTATTTCGATACCCTCGTTCCCTTAATGCAGCGCCAAGCCATGTGCCAAAACTGGGCTTTCCAGTGCAACTGCAGGAGATGCCTTCTGGAGCTCTCTCTGAAGGACGCCCTGGAGCCTTTAGCCGCACGGTTCGAGCAGTTGCATGACAAAGCAATGGTTGAAACAGATGCGGCAAGGTCGCAAGGACATTTCGACAGGAATCTTCCGGCACGTGCAGAATTTACGAAGATATTTGTTGAGGCAGAGGAGATTATCAGGAGCTCCGAATTGTTGAAAACAGAAGAAGAAAGCGATTGGATTCGTGCGTCATTTGTGTGTGCATATCTTGTAGGAACACGGCCCAATTACTTCTACCCCACAACCTTCACAGACTCCGTTCCTTCGCTTGTCGAAGTTATGATGGTCATTCAAAAAGCTGTGCCCGGGGACTTTCGAAGCTTGATCATTGCAGCCTGGCATTATAATCATGCCTGCCGTATAACGGGACGTGCAACTGTTTCAGTTATTACACAATATGCACTAGCGCAGGCGAGGGATGCATGCATCAAAGTGTTTGGCAAGCGGTGTGAAGATGTTATGACGGCGCTCATTGTGCAACTTTCAAACTACTATTTGTTTTAGTAAGAGTACGAATGGCATTACAGCGATTCAAGGTTCAAGTTGCTTTAAATCTTTGAAGTAATTAGTTACATTTCCCTGCTATGCAAAAGTATGCGGCGAAGACAAAGACTATCAAAGCTGCCTGACTAATAGATATTGATATTAATATTTTATATTTTTATTATTTTAATATATAATTTTTTATTATTATTTTAAATTATGTATATATAACGACTACTAATTACGTATTCATTATAAGATGCCAACACATATTACTGAGGATTCTGCCAATACATTTAATCAAACCTATTATAACAATTGCTCTAGAAATAATTGATCTTTTCGTAAAAGGTGTGGTGTTCTTTTTTAAAGTAGGAGTATACCAACTTCTTTTCGTGGAGACTTATTATACGGTGGACCATCTTCCACCTCCACAATTAAAACTTTACTGTTTGTTTAATTACTTTATTATTAGTTTAATTGTTTATTGGTCCATGCTAGTAATCCGATTGCATTTTAATTGCACGTAGACCAATGATTTTATTTCTTACATAATTTATGTTTTAGTTAGAACAATTCTGTTTAGTGACATGAATTGACTTAGTGAGAGTTGTTCATGTTCCATGAGAGTTGTTGCTTGTAAACTTTACTTGGATGTACTGCCTTCATTAAACTTGGCACAAATTCGTATTCATTTACTCAACAGCCCATTTATGATTACTCGACTCTCTTTGTTAACATATTAAATGCAACATACCACTTACACAAATCATAGTGACTAAATTAAGGGTGCACTCCTGTCTGTTTCAAGTAAGCTTCTCTCATTTTCCACCAAAGAGAGAGGGTCTAATCAATGTACCATGCCCATAAAACTCTGGAACGATCTGTTCAATATATTTCATTACATTGTTCAACAAACTGAGCTTTTTCCTATGTTTCTCCATGTTGTCTTGAGTGAGATTCGTTTCTTCCATGATGCTTTTTGACTTTGTTGATGCATCTGCATGTTGTGCTTTCAGTCAAATTTGTAATTTCTGATTGTGATTTGATATGCTCACAGCCTCCTTTGTAACTTAAAATGGAAAGGATTCATCTAGCATAGAGTCCCCATCTCAAGGTCATATGTTCATAGGGCTAGAGACATGTGCATGAATCAAGATCATGCAAATTTGATTTAATATTACATTGGTATTTTGTAATGAAACGATGCATTTGGTTCTTCATGGACATCGTATAGTTACACTTGTAGTTGATGGTTCTCCTTAAATTTATTAATGCTTTTTTTTAAACGATGCTAAATACGCCACATGTGGCATCAATCCATGAAATAGAGTTGATCGACCCGTGAAATAAAACTGTTTTTTTTTTAATGAGGATGTATGTCTCCCGTAACAATGGAGGGGATATAAAACTAACACTAAAATTTGGCAAAAAATCTCCTTAGCAAGGAAGAGAAAAATAAGGTTTTGTTGTAGTGGATCTTGTACAGTTTTCTCGTGGTTTTTCCCTTCATCCTCCATTTCCTTATTCTCTTTTTCATTATATTTGTAGCTTTAAGCTCATCAAGTGGGTTTTTTTTACTAAACATCTTCATTTTCCACCATGTCTTGCAATAGTTGTAACCCACCTAGAACTAAAAAAAACATTTTATGTTGTGGAAAGACGCCACTTTAAAAATTTATTATAAATTTTTATGTTATTGACCAAGGACGGTCAATGATGACTGTAATTGAATATTTTATTATTTAATAATTAAAAGAAGAGACACC
Source organism: Pseudotsuga menziesii (assembly GCA_001517045.1). Lineage (NCBI taxonomy): Eukaryota > Viridiplantae > Streptophyta > Pinopsida > Pinales > Pinaceae > Pseudotsuga > Pseudotsuga menziesii. The sequence goes on along the minus strand of LPNX010084286.1, from coordinate 152,249 downwards.
TATCCAAACAGGACTGTTGAAGACTATTCACTGACCTACTAGGAGGAATGCTATGGTCTAGAAGGAAAAAATGACAAGTGGTAGCAACAACATTCACTTTCTAGCTGATGCATGAGGCAACTTCCTTGAAATTGTGGTCATGTTCCCAAGAAAGGAGGAATTGAGCAGGTGGCTACTTAAATTAAAAACTGACCCAAAAACCTAGGCAAGCATATATCCATTGAATGACCAGGAGGCTCACTACACACTAGAACTTTGTGGATTGCTACACACTAAAAAGTTAGGCACACAAGAGAAATTCGATGAGGGGAAAGCTAAATTGAGTTGCTAGAGTATTGAATGCAAGTGTGAGTGCTGAGTTACAGAGATGAAAAAATAAGCTTCTACCCAGTATCTTCATCCTAGTGGTTCAATGAATAGGCTCGTGGCTCCTAAAGCAAGATCTTGGTTTCATTCAGGAGACGGTTGGGAGGAACAGTCTTCTTTGAATATTTGTGCACTTCGAAAGTTAACATGTTCTATATTGTTCTGGATTATTATCTTTAATTTGTTTATGTTTATTTCTAAAGGATTTTATGAATGATGAAAGTTTCAAGAAAAAATATTGTTTTCGAAATAAATTAGGAAAGTTTTTATTTCTTGTAAATTATAAGTTTAGTATAGGAGACATGAATTCTACTGCTTAAACAGTTTTTCATAGTAGAAATTGTAGACTATCTTTTATTATTATTTAGAAACAACATTTCACTATATATAGCTTTTCCTAATATTAAGTATTATAGCTAAATAATAATTGATTAGAATTCCTTTAGTTTTCTTATAAACTCATACAGAAATAACAAAGAGGTTATGTAGAGCTAGCATCGAGATCCTTAGTAAGAATTCCATGTCATTTCATTTTTAACCAAACATTAATTCTTTTTGCAGTTAGGGCTTTCCCATAGTTAAACACAGTGAAACCTCAAATCAAAATTATAACCTACCAACAACAACAGATCTAGTTTGAGACGCAATGGCTTCTAGCCTAGGGTTTGAGAGCCATAAAAGTAAAAATACATATAAATAATGAATATACTGAGTATCAATTTTCATACAACCAAAGAATTTTTGTTTTCCAAAAATGATTTAAGCATTTTAACACAGGTCAAGGTTTCGAGGCCTATAAGGGTAATTTAATTAATAATTGAAACCTACAGTGAAAGCACCCTAAGCTCAAAAAAAAAGAAACCAACATAACCTTTATAAAGAATAGAATGGCATGTTTCTAGCAAAAACATGGATGCAGTAGTCATAACCAAGCAAACAAATTCATTCACATAATATAAACAATATATCAATTACAGAGTAGCACCTAGAGCTATTCGAATGATTGGACCAAGATAGAAGCGAAAATTGCAGAGATTATTTGCCTTTAAAACTCTGCTAAAATTTTACAGTAAGAGTTTCAATATTTTACAAAACAACCAGAATACAACTTCCCACAGAGACTCCGTGGTCTATAAACAAAAAGGGGATTCAAATATAATATCTATATATAAACCCCTATCATGGCCCGAAGGCTTATAAGGAACATTATCTATGCTATTAACACTGTAGAGACAAAACACGAGAGTGTTAACTAACAAACTTAGGGGGCTCTTTTAAACCCTTGTATCTCTCAAACGAAGCCAGACCAAAAAGAGAAACTCTGTTTCATCGTTTTTTGTATCTATCACTCCATAGATCGTCAAGGTCCATAGGGTTTCAAGGTAAATAGGTCTTATCAAGACCCTTCGATGCTAGGAGCCCTCGACTAGAGCTTACTCTTTCTAAGCCAATCTTCTTCAAAGAATGACCGTCGAAACCTTCTACCAAAAAAAAATTGGACATAGGTTACAAATTTGAAATTATAATAGAATTGCACAAAAATGGAAACAAACTTCCCCAAGGGAAACTTGCCCTTAGCTTTGTCTTTCTCTTTGAATAAATCGAGAAAGGTGCATCCTGTTCATTTTCCAATGTTGGAAGGGCTGAGAGCCCTAAGCTCTACTCACTGTTTCAACAACATAGAAGAACTAAAACCTTTGGTTTCCGCTTAGGGTTTAACTCCTTTGGAACTTACAAGGAAGATGAAAAACAAGAATGTAATGTAGAAAATGTATATTTTATAAATGTAGAAGATGATTACCTAATAGGTGCCATGGTAGTTTATACCCTAAGTGGGGAAGAGAGGTGACTTTTCAAGTCACCTCTTAGTTAAATTACATTAATTAACCTAGCTTAATATTTAAATTTGGCATTTGTTACATTTCCTTCCCCTTCAAAGAATCTTTGTCCTCAAAGCTTAATTGATGATAATGATGACGTAAAATGTCGCCACAATGTCACAACATCTCTGATGTGGATATATGTATGGGTTGTTATAGGTAGGTTTTGTCGTTGGTTCTATTTTGATTATGTACATGGTTTTTATGTTTGGTGGGAGCTCCATATGCAACTCTTGAAACATCTTGCAATGTTTTCGAATTAACTCTTGTATCTCTAGTTGTTTGTTAAAATCTCCTTCACTTGTTAGAATCTCAATTTATTGATGTCAGGGTATGTACGTTGGTGTGTCTTTCAAACGTATATTTTCCATCTGATGTGATGTGACCAGTTGTGTTGCAGGTGGTTGGAAATTGTATAATTTGTGTGTTTTCCTGAACGCATGGAATTCTATAAAATGTTCTTGGTGATTTGCAGACTATGTACCCAAGGTTTGTAACCATTGTATTCCTAATACTGCGTCGACTCCTCCCAGTGGTACCGCAAAGAAATCCAATTCTAAGTTATACTCTTGCATTTGTAACTTAACCTTGTGACATTTTTCCACATTGTCAATATTCTTGCCATCTGCTACCATAACCTTCATGTTAGGTACTGGATGAATAAATAGGTTAAATCAAGGATAATTTTAGGGGCGAAATTTACCCCATGGGCTATTTTTAGGTTTTTTTCGCCAAAAAAATATTTGACATGTTGCATTTTTTGAAGCCCTCTTTCACCTGATTTTGATGGGGTAAACATTCCCCCCCCAAAAAATCAGCAAATTATTATATAAACGATATAAAATCCTTGGAAATTAAAATATTTTTTGAAAAATTTCACCAAACAATTTATAGTTGGCATTTTAAGAATTGGTAAGATTCACCAATATTTATACACTTCTAAATAAGTATGGTTCCTTAAAATCATCCCTGGGTTAAATACATTAGCAAGGTTGACATTAACGAAGTTATGGGTGCTTCCAGAGTCGATGAGAACTGTGACGTTATTATTTTTTATATGTCCTTTAATCTTCAATGTTTTTGCTTGGGAGATTCGTGTAATAGCGGATAATGCGATTTGTGGGGAGTCGTTCTCAATTCCAGGGTGGTAGTCTTGTTTTCTATTCGCATCGTTCTCAATTGGTTCCTTGAGTTCCAACTCTACTTCACAGGAATACAATTTATTTTGTAAGCATCTTTGCTTAGGATCCCATTTGTCTCCATAGTACTTACATTTCCATTCTTTTATTTTCTGGGCCTCTAAACAGGGCTTCTTTTCTTCCCTAAGTGGAGGCGGTGTATATCATGGATTTCCTGTGTATGCTGATTGGAGGGCATTCTTTTTGGATTCATCTTGGTTGACCATTGTATGAACGAATTTGCTTTCAATAATCCTGGGTTTACGTCATGCTTCCTCCATGGTAGACTCTGTTGTGTAACTCTAGTTTGTCATGGATGTGTTCTTTTAGACCGTGTATGTAGGTCTACAGTCGTTGCTCATCGGTTAACTTTGGAACTCTAGTTGACAACACTTCCCATTCACAGGTGTACTTATCGACAATGTTTTTTGTTGTAACCTTGTGATTTTGGAAAAGAAGTCTTTTTCTTCAATGCCTTGGAATATTTTGATGAGGTCGTTCCTAAAGCTCACCCAGTTATGAGAACATATTCTTGCAGTATTGTTCCACCATAAGTACTAGTTGTAAGCGCTTCCTTCTAGATGCATAGAGGCATATTTAATTTTCTCGTCGTTGTAATGGATGTTGTGGATGTCTAGATATTCCTTCTTTTTGTTAATCCACGCTATGCATTGTCGCTCATCCCTGTCATATCTGGGTAGCTCAAATTTCACCCACGTTTGATGTCCTTGTGTAAATGAGGCTGAGGATGATATGTTGAATAGAGGATTCAGATGGTCCAGTGTTATGGGAGAGTTTGGTTGCAGGTCATTCGATATTTGTAGTCTGTCTAAGATGGCGGTTAAAACTACTTGATTTTTCTTTTGGTCTTCTTGTAGAGTGAGGAAGCTATTATGTATTCGTGACGTGAATTGTGTCCAATTTGATGTCAAATTGTCACTGGTTTGTTTGATTTGTGCGTGGAATTCCTCGTATTTCTTGTTAATTTTCTCATTGAGTTGATCGAACCGAGAATCCATTGATGTCATAATTGCTGGAATCTTCCCAGTGCTAAACATGGATTTATTTTTATTTGTTGTATGATGCCATTTCACCACGATTTTTTCTTTTTCTCTCTCTTTTTTTTAAAGGTAATTATAATAATAACTATTATTATTATAATATAGTTTTAATAATAATAATAATAATAATAATAATATATTATTAATATCAAAATTATTATTACAAAAATTGTTTATCCAGCCCAACGTGGAGCAATGACGAGTGGCAGAGAAGGCAGGCGTGGAGCAATGGCAAGCGACGAGAGGGAGGTAGAATTGTTGAATGGGCGTAACAACGACTAGATGGTGGAGGTTGTGGGGAGATGCGATGTGAAGGCATAGGTTTGTACAAGATAAGAGACGAGAGGAGTTGATAGTCGAAGACGAATAGTGTTGGGGAGAGAGTGATGATGCGTGTGGTGAGTGGGGATGGCATTGAGAGGAAGGTGGTGGTGATTGGAGGGAGATGATTGGGATGTAGAAGAAGGGAGTAGCATCGGGAGGGGTGGAAGCAGTGGCGTGAAGTGGGAAGACATGGAAACAGACGGTGGGGCAGGAAGATGGAGCAGGTGGAACGTGGATGGAGCGAGCAGGCATGTGTGGAGGGAGCAGGAAGGAGTGGCAAGGAGTGGAAGAGGAGGATGGAGAGATAGTGCGGTGAGGTGATGGAGGAGGTGAGGTGTGGTAGGGGTGTGGGGTGCAGTGTGAGCACGGGGAAGGTAAAGAGGAGGTGCGTGCAGTAGAGGTGGGAGCTGGGAATGGTGGTGGGATTGTGCCGAGAGCCGAGAGGATCTTATACCAATTGAAGAACAAGGAAGATGGAAAACAAGAATGTAATGTAGGAAATGTATATTTTATAAATGTAGAAGATGATTCACATAACAGGTGCCCCACTAATTTATACCCTAAGTGGGGAAGAGAGGTGACTTTTCAAGTCACCTCTTAGTTAAATTACATTAATTAACCTAGATTAATATTTAAATTTGGAATTTATTACATTAATTAACCTAACTTATTTTAATACAAATTCTCACAGAGACTCCACGGTTTGTAAAAAATGGGGGATTTAAAAATAATATCTATATATAAATCCCTATCATAGCCCGAAGGCTTATAAACAACATTATCTCTTCCATTAACATGGTAGAGACAAAACACAAGAGTGTTAACCAACAAACATAAGGGGCTCGTATAAACCCTTGTATCTACCACACCATAGACCATCAAGGACTGTAGGGTTTCAAGGTACAAAGGTCTTACCAAGACCCTTTGGCACCAGGAACCCTCGACCAAAGTTACTCTTTCCAAGACAAACCTCTTCGAAGAGTGACCGTCGAAACCTCCTACGAGATAAACATTGCACAGAGGTTAAAAATTCGAAATTATAAAAAATTGCACCAAAATGGAAACAAACTTCCTGAAGGGCAACTTACCCTTAGCTTCTCCTTTCTCTGCGAAGAAACCGAGGCAAGTGCATCTTGTTCATTTTCCAATGTTGGAAGGGCCGAGAGCCCTTGGCTCTCTTCACTGGTTCAACAACATAGAAGAACTAAAACCTTTGGTTTCCCCTTAGGGTTTAACTCCTTAAACTAGTTGGATGGCACCCCGATCCTTCATGTGGGCTCTTTAACCTTTTCACCTACCTCCACGTGGATTAAATTTTACTACCCACTCGCTATAGTTTATAATTATTTCGTTAGTATGACAAATCCATTGTATAAGTAAGCTAAACTAGGCCAAATCATAATATAAAATAATCAATTCACATTTGGGGTGCAAAATCATTTTTAACTCGTTGTTTTCCCTTAGTCATTTTAATGTCACCTTGGAGCTTCTTACCTTTGGCTTGATAGTTGTTTTCGATTGCAAGGGAGGGGGCTAATCCTTCTTCTGAGACACCTGCATAATACAAGTTATGAAATTCTTTATCCCACATAAACTAAGTAAGACCCATAACCTTGTAACACTAGCATCAAAATAGGGTTTGTAAGAAGAGTTTTTAAAATATTAAACATGACGAATACATCCTTATGGAATTACAAGCTAAGCACACAAACTGTAACATACGACAATGCATGCATGACACATCAACTTTTGAAAACAAGTAAAGTTTATCATAATACTTAAAACCTGTATACTAGTACAGTGTGATATGAACCATAAATGGAGTTATCATATTATAGTTATTAAGTATGAGACCTCACAGAATTTCGTTATAGGTTAAGTCCTAAGTTAATAATGGGATGTAGGGGTTATAATAATTCTTAAAATCTATGTGAGGCCAGGTTAGGTCTTAATGGATCTAAACACTCCTTAAGAATTTTTTATTTTTATTTTTAGAATTTTCGAGTTGTTACAATAGTCTCCATGTTTTGGAATTGTGAAGTAGGTATTTCTTCTATGGTTTCATCTTATTTGTAAACCCCATTACTTTTTCCTCTTCACACTTTTATTTTCTTGGTTTCTGCTTCTATTTGTGGTCCTCTAATGCATCTTGCTACTTCATCTCAATAAAGGCTACAATCCCTTAAGGAAGTATGATGCCATCATCGATAGTGCATCTTGCTACTTCATCTCAATGATGGCTACAATTCCTTAATGAAGTGTGATGCCATCATCGATATATTAATACTATAATAAGGTATATTCCTTTTCATCATAAGAAAACCTTATTAAAGAAGTTACATGGAGGTTTTTTTTCTTTCTCTTGTTGCAGACGGTTTCTCCTATCTAGTTGTGTGCGCGTTCAAAGTTCCTGAACTGCTTTGTCCATCTATTATGTTTGAATAATCGATCAATGGCTCACGCCTCGAGGTGGATGTGTGTAGGACTTCCTAAATGACTTCTAGGTCAAACTTTCTACTAGCTTTGTCAGCCCTTCTTTTGACTATATCTAAGCATATCGACTAGTATATAATAGTTATTTTTTTGGAAGAATGAGAATACTAAATAGAACAAGAGCCACGAGGTGGCAATGTCCCCGCAACAATTATTGCTCTAAGACATTAGCTATAGAAAATTCTTTTGCTACAAAATTTCTTAGCCATGAAACCCATACTCTTGTAAGATTTTCATAAATAATTATTATGTATAATGTGTATCTAATTAAATCAAAGCTAACTTTCATACAAATGTATTCCTTCCTAAATGTTGTGCTCATTATGTAATTATTTTATTCAATTGAAATTGAAATTGTTAAAATTATAAATATATATTGATAATTTGTTATTCAAAATAGATTGAAATTGTAAATATATAATGATAAAAATGTATAATTTAGATGTAAAGATACATTACATTATAACGTGTTTACTAGATAAATCCCCACAAAGACTACTTGAACACTCTACATTTTGGTTTTAGATTATTTTTTAAGTAATTTTGGTTGTAATGGTTAAACATGTAAATATATATTTATAAAATTATATAATTTAGATATACAAATACATTGAATCTATTTTTTAAATAAAAATATAATAATGACTATTTAACTAAAAAAACATTATCCCTTTCATTTCAATAAAATTGAACAAAACTATTTATAAAATGTTTAACCAACTCCCTCCTCCTGACTCTCAAAGCCAAATTAATTACTACTCACACATCGTTTTAGCCCATCATTTTGGACATGCGCAGGTAGGCAGCAACAAACTCATGCTTTGCAAAGTTTTTGTGTAAGTGTCTTTGGTTTTATGAATACCCTTTTTTTAATAAATAACATGATACTTTAACTAACAGTATTGATTCATATCAAAGTCCTAACGTAATTTTAATGAAGTGTATTTGGTTGAATGAATTTCACTTTTTCTTAACGAAACAATATTTTTGAATAAAAACCATGATAGCTTAACTACGAGCATAAATTCATGTTGAACATTAGATATATTATTCCTCTGGAGTATCGAAGCCTCAAGCTAGTTTCAATAAAGTGAAGATAGGTGCATCCATGAATTTAAAACTATTTCGGGCATAATAGAT
>LPNX010084286.1:135077-142846 GCA_001517045.1 Pseudotsuga menziesii | reverse complement strand
CAGTCCACATGGGCCTAGTTTCCTTTGATTTGTATGAAAATTTTACTATTTTATTATAATCCAACTTTGAAAACAGAAGTGATGAATACCATAAAAGCCAATGATTTTCCCGATGTATTCCTCTGGAAGTTCAAATCATGATGTAAGAAGACCGAGTTAAGAAAAATAGACAAATTCCATATATACTTAATTATATTATAATAACGGTTAATAAATAAATGAATGATATAAACCCAAAAACCCTATTAGAATTCCATGACATAACTATATTGAGGATATAGGTTCGAACTTACAGTATCCCATATTTGAAGTTTTATTGGCTTGTTGCGAATGGTGATCATGCGAGCTCCGTACTTGACACCAATCGTCAAGTCATGGACTTGCTGAAAGCGTTTATCCATGAATTGTAATAGCATGAATGATTTACCTATGCCTGGCATTAATCAAAACATTAACTTTGAAACCAGAAGTGATGAATACCATAAAATCCATCGATTTTCCTGAGGTATTCCTATAGGAATTTTCAAATCATGTTGCAAGAAGACCACCCAGTCAAGAAAAATATTCAAATTAAATATATACTAAATTATATTATAATAACGGTTAATAAATAAATGAATAATATAATCCCAAAAACCCTATCAGAATGCCATGACATAACTATATTGAGGATATAGGTTCGAACTTGCGGTATCCCATATTTGAAGTTTTAGTAGTTTGTTGTGAATGGTGATCATGCGAGCTTCAAACTCGACACCAATCGTCAAGTCATGCACTGGATGAAAGCGTTTATCCCTGAATTGCAATAGCAGTCATGATTTACCTGGTCCTGGCATTAATCAAAACCTTAAAATCATCATGAATAAATTGGTAAAATCGGAGAGGTATTCAAGACTGAAAAGAATGAACTCAAATAGTTTTATCGAATTGTGTCTCCGATTATGATATACTTGTAAAGATAAGCGTAAGACATTTTCAAACTCCACAGATTCGAACTCGGGTACTCTGTCTTCAACCTTTTGAATCTAATCAGTTGCACTCTGTTATACAAATGAAAGAGTTTACATACATCTATGACGTGATATATGTAACTTGCATCAATATGGGGTGGATACCTCACATCGTTGTTAGGGTTTTTCCTTCTCTCAGTGGTAAACCCATAAAAATTGACTAGTGTCGAATAAACTAGTTGATAGGAGCTTGTCAAAAGGAGTTCCAGCAAAACAAATTTATTAAGATGAAAGTTGTGACTTGTGCATTACCCTGTAAACTATAACTCAGCAATTTGTGCTAGGCATCTTATTATTATTATGTTTAAGAACAATAGAGTAGTACAGCACCTCCAGGACGTGGCCTCTCTCGATCTATATGGAACTTCAATTCCTCGGGTAGCTTGAAGTTGAAAGGCGATAATTCCTTGCACAGAAACCTTAGCAGGGTGCATAGTCTCTCCTCTTCCTTGGCTTCAGAGCTCAACTGCAAATCCAAAAGCTTTTGCAATAGAAAAAGCGGCAATTGATTTTCGAGCAGTCATATCTAGAACTCGGCCCATCTGCTTGACATCCACGTCCGAGTTCTCATCACCATGTTTGACATAAAACTGCAAACATTCGAGAAGGAATGCGGCGTCTAGAGTCATGATCCAGGCCAGAGTTTCTTCCTTATAGTCAATCTTCGCTGGTGTCTGCCGGCTAAATAAGTAAATTTTGCAAACCTCTGGAATTGAATTGTAATAACTTATTGTTGATTTTCGCGCAGCAGAGATTTCCCAGCTTATTAAACATAGAATTGGATAAATCATGTGCAGTGTTGTTTATGTTATGGAATTGTTCTTTGGAACCTCGTTCTTTTCAGTTAAGAAATTTTGAAGACTCTGGAATCACTTTGAATTTGTCTCTCCTCTCTCTCCAAACGATCATTTTCTTTGTAAATCATTTTTTATTTTTGAATTTCATTTTTTAAAATGTTCAAATAGTTGTTTCTTGTGATTTGTGATGGTTGTACTATTATTGAAAATTTGCATAATTTGAATAATTTTAAATTTTATATTGAAAATTTGCATAATTTGAATTTTAAATTTTATATAGTTGTAGTATGAATTATTTAATTTTTTTAAGTATTTAAATTTCGAATTTCAAATATTTAATTTTTAAATTTCCTCTAGCTTTTTAAATTTTGTTTAAGAAATTCTTTAAATTTTGCATTGCCAAATTATATCTGTGTATGATATGAATTCCTTCAAATTTTAAATGAACTTCTCATCTGTATGAATTACTTCAAGTTTTGTATGGCAAGCTTATTTTAATTGCAATTACAGAATGCCTACATATGTTTGAGATGGTGTGCATCTCAATTTTATGAACTCGCCCATCACATCACTAAACCATCTAGATTTCCCAGAACTAGCAGTCTCTTTTCATAAGTTAAGGTGGTTTAGTAAAAGAATAGTTAACATAAAAAAGACATTAAATTTTTCTTAAAAATTGATAGTTTAGTGATAGGTTAGTTTTTGGCTTTTTGGTAACAGTGAAGTCTTAATTTAGCGATGGACACAGATGTGATTTACCTCTCTACAAAATACTAATTTTTCGATCTAAGGTAACAAATATTGATCCCTGGTATGGACGCAATGCTCATGCTCTGCGATGCTTGTAGGAAAGTGAATCCTTTGTTAAGAAAAATGAGTCAGTAAATGTAGTGAGTGCGATATCGATTGCTTTAAAAACCAGTTATTAATTCGATGCTATAAATTTCATAAATTATGATTAACCTACCAAAATAAAATATATATATTTAACTTACATTTAATGGTAATGGTAAATGTAGATGACTTTTGGCTTTGTTGTATGCCCATATTTTCAGAGCATATGAATTTTTGTTTGATACAAAACTCACTAAACTTTAAATTACCTACAATTTAATATTGTTTTATTAAATTGTTTAATTTTTAGTATTAAAAAAATTTCAGTTGTTAATAAAAAGACGATAACACTAGCTCAAAATAACTTGTTTAGAACAAGGCTCACCTCACCACCTTCCTCATTAGTTTCCTTTGATTCTAAATCCTCCACCTTCAACAAAATATAAGAAAACTCAACATCATCGAGCAATGTTTGAATGGTAAACAAAACAACACCAACAAAAATTGTCCTTTCAACTAAAATTGTCACTTTCACAACACAAACAATACCTACCATGACATTCTCATCATTTCCCTAACTCATACAAGAGAACCCAAAACCTCCCTCCACCAATGATTAATGACAAGTGATTACCAATTTCTATACGATATGAAATATTGAATTCCTTGGAATTATGTGTCTTGTCCAAATATTAGTGAGTTTTTATCCTTGAATGTACTCTTCCTTATTTGAATAGGTCACGATCCAGGACGTGTCTACCACGATTTGATATGGCCAGAATCCCATCATTTTTCTGATTAATAATGGGGGATACACTATAGAGGTTGAAATTCATGATGGACCATACAATGTCATAAAGAATTGGAACTACACTGGTTTGGTAGATTCCCTTCATAATGGTGAAGGGAAATGTTGGATTGTCAAGGTACTTTTTTATTATATATCCATAGCATGGCCAACCCGTTTACAAGGGCTTCTTATTTATTTTGTGATAGGGTAGTATTTGTGTATAAGGTATTTTGTTAGTATGGTGCTTGTCCTTTTTCCATTTGTTGAGACCCACTTCTTAACCAACTGCTTTTCCTTAAAAACTACATTATTGTAGAATTGAGGGGGGTTCCCTTTTTATTGGTCATAGCTCAGTATCATCTTGGTGGACTATTTTTCTAGTTTTATCTCTCTTTGAGGTATCTATTACACTGTTGACATTACAAACCAGTCTGTGAGTTGACTTACAACTGTATTTATCTAAGGAACCTTTGTAGTTGTTACATTCACTAGCAGATTCTATGTTGCTCGGCCAATTGAGGGACTAGTGAAACAAGAAAATAACGTATGCTCAATGAGTCCATAGAAGTCTGTTTTTGCTTAAATATCTCAAACATGAGCTTAATTTAGTATTTGTTTTGTCATTTATCAATATTGCTTCTCTTTGTGTATGTTAGAATAGAAGAAGAGGTTGTAGAGGCTATTAAACTACCTTAGGACCCAAAAATGATTGCTTATGCTTCATTGAAGTTATTGCACACAAGGATGACACAAGCAAAGAATGGCTTGAGTTGGGGTCTAGAGTCTCTACAGCTGACACCTTGGTCTATGCCAATCCTCGGAAGCTAACTATGTTGTTACATGCAACTATGGAGCGCTTGATCTTGTCCAAAGTTATGATCCACTACTATTTTATTTTTTAGGATCTATGGATTATAATCTCTTCTAACTATTAAAAAAATTAGCTAAATGGATGAACTATTTTTGTTATAAAGTGTAGTTTAGAAAATACTCTATTTCCTATATGGAGATTTGTTGCTATTTAATGCCAGATTGCTTTCTATTTCCCTTCATTGCTATCCCATTGCATTCTATTCCTAAAAAATGTAGAAAGTTCCATGAGGGGTAACAATTCGGTGGATCACTAGTTTGAAGTGGTTAAGAGTGTTTAAATATAATAATTGTAATTTATACAATTTAATTTGTTCTACTTATGCGTAGTTTTTCAAATACACTTCTATTGTGCTTGCAAATTGAAGTTCTTTGGCTTAGCACTCTAACTATAAAATTCCATAAGAGTGGTGCTCTTTCACCATAATTTCTTCATGAAACATTTGTAACAAAAAAAATGAAATATATTTAATTTGATGCTTGGAGATAATCTAACCCTAAGATTAACAATAATCTTTAATAGCATAATTCACATATTTTGTTTAAAAAGAAAATGCAATAGATATAGTAGTCATTATGATATGTTTCTTATTATTAAATGTTTAATGATGCACCATGAATTTCGTTTACAAGAAAAGCTATTGTGACAATGTTGGGGACATTGCCACCACATGGCTCTTGTTTAGTTGTATCTTATCTAATCAATTAGTGAAGAATTTGTGCACATACTTGTACGAAATATATTAATATTTCATATTAAAGCATCATTAACATTTTGTTACTGTTACCATTTTCATTATCATTAGTTATTTTATGGTTATTATCATTAAAAATTAATATTTCATATTAAAGTATCATTAACATTATGTTAATGTTACCATTTTCATTATCATTAATTATTTTATGGTTATTATCATTAAAAAGAGATTTCACAATACTTAAAAGAGATATATCAAATCAATGCTTAATAATAATCAATGTACTAGTGTTTTATAGTATAGAATATGCATCAGCGAGTTATAAATAGCGGCTTATTAGTGTACTATATTGTAAAATGTACACAATTGAAAACATCTCTTCTAAAATCTTTGATTATCAAAAGTTTAAAATAAACCATCAATTAAACATATGTAAAAGCATTTTCTTTTATTAGAAAAGGTTTTAGCAAAGGTATTTATGAATCTTTCTTTAGTAATTTTGTCTAACCTTATAATACTAGAAACCTCTACTAAAACTATTATTAGTTAGCATGCTATTGCATGGAAATAAAAAATAATTGTATATCACTTTTTATGAAATTATAATGCATTTTTCTTTAGTGAAGTATTCATGTGTATTAAAATATAATGAAACCTTCTTTGAAAAATAATAAATACACAAATGAAGCATAAGTTTTGTATTTATGCACAACTTATGAGGTAGGATAGCTTCCTCCATATGGGGGTTATAGGTTAAAAACATACTTTTAACTTGACCTTCCCTAGCTGAAGAGAGAAATCCCTCCCTTTTTGGAGGAACTCCAGAGAACGCAGTGGAGACAGGGCCCATAGCTCAAAGGATTAGAGCACGTGGCTACGAACCACGGTGTCGGGGGTTCGAATCCCTCCTCGCCCACCCTGAAAGGGGACTAAAAGGAGGTCTTTTCAGGGGTAGGGAAATTATGATTGGGATAGCGAACGCAAAGCAAACACCTGAAATAATTTTTAAGTGTTGAATACGTTGGCTCTTATGCCATAACCTAAAGATACAATAAAGACGGCACTTAGCTTAAATGATCACATGTGAATATTACCATTGGGTTGTTCATTCCTTGAGCAACTTTGACTCTTAAAAATTATTCCTTGATGGTGATTGAAATGCCAAAAAATAAAATTTGAATGCAACATTTCAACTCTTTTTTTGTTTTGAACCAATGTACCTTAAGCAATATGTTAAAAGGATTACCATAATTCCAACAAACCTAGTTACTAAGATTTCAACTTGTGGATTACCATAATTCCACAAACCTGGTTAGTAAGTCTTAGACTTGTGATTTTTACTTGTATTTGTTGTTTCTAACAATCTTTTTTCATATAAAATGTTTGTTATATAATAGTAAGTGCCATTAAGTGCCTTAATAGTAATGTTTGTTACCTTGAAGTTATACATTTCTACCCACATTTTTTACACCATACACATAGATAAGCTCTTACTTGATGGATGCCACATGACATAACATTGACACACCATGTAAAGATTGTTTTTACAACTCTGATGATATTATTTTGTTTCTATGTAATTATTATAGACATCAATATCCCAACATTGTTACATAACGTGCATACAACTTTAAACATTAATCATGATAATTATCCACATCCATACCTATTACATATTGTTATATTAATTCTTAATTTGAAGCCGTTTATAAAGAATATGCATAACCTTAATTAAAAATAAAGAGTTCTACTTTTCAAAGACATATAAAAGTAAGCCATTAAGATGAATTTAGACTATAGTAAGCATCATCAAGATAAATATATTTATATCGAGATTAATAGATGGGCTGATGCACAATCATGGACTCCTTTAAAGACACTTTAGATGCCACATAATACTGGAAAAACCTGGAAACCCTGACTTTAGGTGACAATTAGGGGTACTTCCCTAACTTAATTGAAGATGAAGTAAAAAGACAAAACATAGGTAATTGAATCAGCTTTCATAATATATAGCATTTATGTAGACAAAATGTGTGTAAATGATTATAAAATTAGTTTCCATGAAATTGGGTTTTCAAATTTTCAACACATCATAACATATATGTTTGTGCGGGTGCAACAATATATGAGGTAAATGATGTCAATTTGGGATAAAATCTTGCAAACATATAAAGGACATACGGGCCTAGTGAAACACTATTTATTCAGAATTTTTCATGTATTATTATTTTTATTATTAATTATTGAAGTCAGAAAAGCTTGAAATGAAAATGTTATGTGCGGGTGCAACACTTTAGGGGCAAAAATTAATAAAATACTTGATTTCTATATATAAGATCATAGAGATTGCTCTCATCTAGTGCACCATATAGTTTTCTTGGGAAATGGTAATGGAAATCAAAAGTTATATAAAAAACAATTGATGTATCTATTTTTTAAAACTGACATGTGTCATTTAGAAAAATAATAATAAATAAATAAAACATACTTTTGAAGGAAAAAAGTTACATATTCAGAATCATAAGATCGTACTCTACAATATTCTAAATTTTCATAAAAAAACTATTGTGTCTGTCATAGCAAAACACGCCATCGAAACTAAGCATATTGATAGAGTTCTAAAAGACAAGCAATAGCCCTCGTTTATTTGTCCTAGCCAATAGTTTCGATAGTCCAAAGCTATTTCCGAACATAATGCCAAACCTTATTCTCGCTGATTTTTTTTAATTTTAAAAAAACGCATATGTGTTATAACACATATGCGTTA
>LPNX010084286.1:97577-130077 GCA_001517045.1 Pseudotsuga menziesii | reverse complement strand
ACGTGCAACATTGATTTAAATTATTCTATGATCATGTGATAGTTATGGATATACCATTTTATCGTCATTTCATTTGGTCAGATGGTTGTGCTAGACAGTTCAAGAATGCATGTGTATTTGAATCGTTGTGTTTGTTGCACATAGAATACAAGGTGCCACATGTATGGAACTACTTTGAAACTGGTCATAGAAAAGGAGAGCATGATGGTGCTGGTGCATGCATAAAAACCGCCCTTCGAAGGCAAGAGATGAAGTTTACAGGTGCTCGCCTTCGAGACGATGCATCTATAATGAAATGGTGTGCATCTGTCATGGGAGAACAAGAAATAAGGAAACACCTGGTGTAGAGAATATTCTCGGAGGTGACAAATGTGGACCGATCCAAAACACATTGGGTGAACACAATTCATGGAACTCGACAGTTTTATTCAATTAGAAGCTTAGTCAACTCAGCCCTACAAATTTGGACAAGATTGAAGGCTTGCTTTTGCAGTTCCTATAGCATCAATGAATGGGATGATTGTGAGTATACAAATACCATTGATACATGGGATCGAGTGACACTTGGCACCAATTTCAACAGGGTTAATGAAATAGACCATTTGGAAGATGATCAGACACATATTTCTACAGAGTATGATCATATATCGGATCTCATACAAGCAGGTACATGAGTAGTACCTAAATAAGAAAATGCATTTATGTATTGTTTACTTGACCTATGTAGAATTTAATTTATGTAGAAATTAGAAATGCAAGACCTTATTTAAAAAATGTATTGTTAACTCGACCTATTTCCTTTCACAGGTCAGATATATGCAATGGTTTCCCCAAAAAATAATGAATGGGGTTTTGACTATTGGTTGGTACGTTGCTTAGAGGGGAAATAAACATTCTCGAACCTGTTATAGATGATGAAAATATTGAATTCCCAACTGGCTCGATGAATGGGATGAATGGGATGATTGTGAGTAAGCATCGATGAATGGGATGATTGTGAGTATACAAATACCGTTGATACATGGGATCGAGTGACACTTGGCACCAATTTCAACGGGGTTAATGAAATAGACCATTTGGAAGATGATCAAACACATATTTCTACAGACTATGATCATATATCGGATCTCATACAAGCAGGTACATGAGTAGTACCTAAATATGAAAATGCATTTATGTATTGTTTACTCGACCTATGTAGAATTTAATTTATGTAGAAATTAGAAATGCAAGACCTTATTTAAAGAATGTATTGTTAACTCGACCTATTTCCTTTCATAGGTCAGATATATGCAGTGGTTTCCCCAAAAAATAATGAATGGGGTTCTAACTATTGGTTGGCATGTTTCTTAGAGAGGAAATAAACCATTCTCGAACCTATTACAGATGATGAAAATATTGAATTCCCAAGTGGCTCAATGGTTATAAAAGGGGAGTACTTGACACTTGCAGCACAACATAAAAGGAAGGGTGGGTATGTATATCGGGATTATAGACCAGGAGCTATTGTATATCACTTCACCAACCTAGTAGTTGGTATAAACATCAAGCTGTGCACACTTGGTCACAAAAATAGGTCACATGTACGATACTTGCTACCTCATATAGAGCATGAAAGATTGAAGGACACCATCGGCACCAGAGATGATCAAATGGCCTACTTGTCTGAGTGCATTGTTAGGTGCATTATTTAACCTTTAAAGTGAATGTTGAAGCACAATTTCAATTATTTAGCCTTATTTTATTCTTAATGCAATAAACCTGTGAATGATTCATACCATTCACAGACATAATATTATTCATAGGATACTGGACACTATAAACACAATCGTACAACCTCGGGTGAGTTATCTATAAATCATGTTTGCACATTTTCATTGGGTTATTTTTTTTTCTTATGATGTTACTAATGCCTAGCATTTCGTGTACCTAGGATACAAACACCATCTATGGCACATTAGAGGCACCAAGAACGGTGTCTTTAGACACCAACAAATAGAGATCGAAAAATAACATGCTCTCGAGTTGATGAAATTTATATTTTTTGATGGTTTTAGTTTGATGAACACCAAATTAAATGCTATCACTAGGGTTGACAAGTTATGATATGGAATTAGGGTTTACTGACCTCTTTACAAGTTATGAGATCAAACTAGAAACACATGGACATGTACTGTAAATTGGAAAACAACTAGGGTTTCAAGAACACCAAATTGCATGATATCACTAGGGTTGACAAGCTATAAGATGGAACTAGGGCTTAGTGACCTATTTGCAAGTTATGATATGGAACTAGAAACACATGGACATGCACAAATTGGAAAACAACTAGGGTTTCATGAACACCAAATTGAATGCTATGACTAGGGTTGACAAGTTATGAGATGGAACTAAGGTTTAGTGACCTCTTTACAAGTTATGAGATGGAACTAGAAACACATGGACATGTACAAATTGGAAAACAACTAGGGTTTCATGAACACCAATTTGCATGCTATCACTAGGGTTGACAAGCTATGAGATGGAACTAGGGTTTAGTGACCTTTTTACAAGTTATGAGATGGAACTAGAAACACATGGACATGCAAAAATTGGAAAACAACTAGGGTTTCATGAACACCAAATTGCATGCTATCACTAGGGTTGACAAGCTATGAGATGGAACTAGGGTTTAGTGACATCTTTACAAGTTATGAGATGGAACTAGAAACACATGGACATGTACAAAATTGGAAAACAACTAGGGTTTCATGAACACCATGATTGAATGCTATCACTAGGGTTGACAAGTTATGAGATGGAACTAGGGTTTAGTGGCCTCTTTACAAGTTATGAGATGGAACTAGAAACACATGGAAATGCACAAATTGGAAAACAACTAGGGTTTCATGAACACCAAATTGCATGCTATCACTAGGGTTGACAAGCTATGAGATGGAACTAGGGTTTAGTGACCTCTTTACAAGTTATGAGATGGAACTACAAACACATGGACATGTACAAATTGGAAAACAACTAGGGTTTCGTGAACACCAAATTGCATGCTATCACTAGGGTTGACAAGCTATGAGATCGAACTAGGGTTTAGTGACCTCTTTACAAGCTATGACATGGAACTAGAAACACATGGATATGCACAAATTGGAAAACAACGAGGGTTTCATCAACACCAAATTGCATGCTATCACTTGGGTTGACAAGCTATGAGATGGAACTAGGGTTTAATGACCTCTTTACAAGTTATGGGATGGAACTAGAAACACATGGACATGCACAAATTGGAAAACAGCTAGGGTTTCATGAACACCAAATTTAATTGTATGACTAGGGTTGACAAGTTATGAGATGGAACTAGGGTTTAGAGACCTCTTTACAAGTTATGATATGGAACTATAAACACATGGACATGTACAAATTGGAAAACAACTAGGGTTTCATGAACACCAATTTGCATGCTATCACTAGGGTTGACAAGTTATGAGATGGAACTAGGGTTTAGTGACCTCTTTATAAGTTATGAGATGGAACTAGAAACACACGGACATGTACAAATTGGAAAACGAACTAGGGTTTCATGAACACCAAATTGAATGCTATCACTAGGGTTGAGAAGCTATGAGATGGAACTAGGTTTAGTGACCTCTTTACAAGTTATGAGATGGAACTAGAAACACATGGACATGCACGAATTCGAAAACAACTAGGGTTTCATGATCACCAAATTGCATGCTATCAGTAGGTTTGAAAAGCTATGAGATGGAACTAGGGTTTAGTGACCTCTTTACAAGTTATGAGATGGAACTAGAAACACATGGACATGTACAAATTGGAAAACAACTAGGGTTTCATGAACACCAAATTGAATGCTATGACTAGGGTTGAAAAGTTATGAGATGGAACTAGGGTTTAGTGACATCTTTACAAGTTATGATGGAACTAGAAACACATGGACATGCACAAATTGGAAAACAACTAGGGTTTCATGAACACCAATTTGCATGCTATCACTAGGGTTGACAAGTTATGAGATGGAACTAGGGATTAGTGACCTCTTTACAAGTTATGAGATGGAACTAGAAACACATGGACATGTACAAATTAGAAAACGAACTGGTGTTTCATGAACACCAAATTGAATGTTATCACTAGGGTTGAAAAGTTATGAGATGGAACTAGGGTTTAGTGACCTCTTTACAAGTTATGAGATGGAACTAGAAACAGATGGACATGCACAAATTGGAAAACAACTAGGGTTTCATGAACACCAAATTGAATGCTATCACTAGGGTTGACAAGTTATGACATGGAACTAGGTTTGAAAAGTTATGAGATGGAACTAGGGTATTGTAGGGTATGGTGTTATGGTACATGTTATGTTATTATAGGGTATTGTAGGCTATGATGTTAGTATTGTAGGGTATGGTATATTAGTATGGTATGGTATGTTAATATGGTATGATGTTAGTATGTTATGCTATGGTATGTTATTGTATGTTAGTATGGTATGATGTTAGTATCATAGGGTATTGTAGGGTATGATATGGTATATTACACATGCATGCATGACTTAGAAGTAGAAACACATGTAAATTTAGTGTAATTTAGGTAGTGTATGGTATGATGTTAGTGTAATTTAGGCAGTGTATGGTATGGTTATGATGTTAAAAAGTTGAGGGTAGCCATAATGTTAAAAGGTTGATAAGTATTGGAAATTCTTCCTTTAAGTATTGGAAATTCATACTAGCACACATGTGAACCACACATATCATTATATCACATAGGTGAACCACAAATATCATGTTCCAAGATCAAGTCAACCATATATGTATAAATTTGAACCTTGCTTTATATTATATATGTATACAAATAATGTTACAAAAACTGGAATGCCACATGGCCATAATACAAAATAGTGGATCAAACTGTACATCTGTGTGTATAAAAACAAAAAGTTACATCTATGTATCCTCCCTATACATTTATTCTAGTTATCCCCCCTTTCGATGCCACTGCCAATGTCTTCGGAGAAGTCTAGCTTTCTTTTTCGACTACTCACTGGTGATCCCCATCGCTGAACAAGAGGGATAGGTCGCATTAGTGGAGACTACAGGAAAACCAAAATTTATAAGTTAGTTTACCAACCTATAAAAATTCTATGTACATTTGTTCAAATTTCAAACCAATATAACATTTTTACTTACTGTACATGAGTAAGTAATGGTGGGTCGTGGTGCCTCACTAGCAACGACCCTGATTGGGTGCTCTTCAAGCACTGCTTGCTCACTATCAAGCTACATAATATATATATATATATATGCCAATGTCGAGCACCAAATCAGAGAAAGCGATACATAAACACATAAAGAAAGCGATACATAAATGTACCTGCTGGCGCGTCAGAGGTGGGTCATTGATTTGGTGCTCTTAAAGCACCGGTGCCTCACTAGAAGCCTGCATAAAGTAACATATGTCAATTTCAGATAATAAAAAGAATCAGAAACATATATACTACATGGACGAAAAATGATGTTTTCAAAGAAAGCAAAACATACATGTACCTGGCGGGGGGGAAGAGGTGGGTCGACAACAACCTAGCTTTGGTGATCTTCGAGCGCCATTGGATCAATAGATTCCTGCATAAAGTAACATATGTCAAAGCGATACATAAACGTACAAAAACATACAAAGAAAAAGCATGAAATCAGAGAAAGTGATACATAATATACATGTTGGCTCTTCAGAGGTGGGTCGACAACAACCTCGCTTTGGTTCTCTTCAAGAACCACTAGCTCAATAGATTCCTGCATAAAGTAACATATGTCAGAGAGATACATAAACGTACAAATAGAAAGCACCAAATCAAATGAAACGATACATAAACGTACAAAGAAAGCGATACATAAACGTACCTGCTGGCTCATCAGAGGTGGGTCGACAACAACCTCACTTTGGTGCTCTTCAAGCACCACTGGCTCAATAGATGCCTACATAAAGTAACATATGTCAATTTGTCAGATAATAAAAAGAAAACGAGTCATGTCAATGGGGGCAACAAGGAAAAAGATACTTGCATTCACAAAAAGCAATATAAGCAAGAGTTGCAATATATAAATATACCTGGGGGACGTGAGGAGGTGTGTAACCAGTGGATCGATTAACTAGCAACGAGAGAAAAGGACTTCTACTTGCATTAGCGAAGAATTTCTCTTTTTGGACATATTCATCAAATTCATGTTCCTATGTACAAAAGGATAAATATACAATTATACAATTTCAAAAAATTAAAAAAAGTACATGTTAAATCATTAAAATCACATTTAAAAGAAAGCGATACATAAATGTACTTGCTGGCTTGTCAGAGGTGGGTCATCGATATGGTGCTCTTCAAGCACCGATGCCTCACTAGAAGCCTGCATAAAATAACCTATGTCAAATTCAAATAATAAAAAGAATCATAGACATATATACTACATGGATGAAAAATGATGTTTTCAAAGAAAGCGAAACATACATGTACCTAGCGGGGGGGAGAGGTGGGTCGCCAACAACCTCGCTTTGGTTCTCTTTAAGCACCAATGGCTCAATAGATGCCTGCATAAAGTAAAATATGTCAATGTTAGATAATACAAAGAAAACGAGACATATACAGGATGAACGAAAAAATAATTTTTTCAAAGAAAGCGAAACATAATTAAAAGCATAATTAAAAGCATATTTAAAGGCATAATTAAAAGCATATTTAAAATAATACCTGCGTCTGGGAATCTACCTCTACATGAGAGGGACTAGGCTGGGATTCAATGTACTCATCCTGATCACCTAATGGTGAAGAACCAAACCCATATGCAATATTGACAGCAACATCAATGTTCTCAACATTAATCGGTGGACTATGCGAATCTAGGGTGCCATGGGACACCAGCTATATATTTGTTCACATAATTTGTTAGATAATTAAATAGAAATAAATTGGGAAACAATTGAAAATTGTGATATAAAACAAAATATAATATGAAAATAATGAGTTTTACTTACAAATCGAAGTAATCCATTGTCTTGGAACTCTGAAGCAGGGCCATAACATATGCCTCCACACGCTATGCAAGGGTGTGGAGTAACATGACGCTTTGAATGCTCTGCGTCTCTAGTGCGATATGTAGATGGATCCTTACTATGCAATGGCATGACCTTAGAAGTTCCAACCCCTTGGCCTACATTGCCTTGGACATCAGTCGCATGCTGAAGCAATGTATCTGCCAGGTCAAATAAGGCCTCACGTGTATCCTTAATCACAGGACCCGTAGGAGGATATACCTGGGCGGGTTTTGGTGTGTGTGGAGGGCATGGCACATGGTTAGGATCCATCCCAGCCCCTTCCCTATCCTGGGGCTTCCCATGACCAACACCCTGGAATCCTAAAATATCAAAACAATTAACATGTTTCCCTAGGATGAATTCTGCATACAACTTCCTGAGGAAATAAAATGGGATGTCCCTGTTCCCATGAGGGTCTTCATCGAAGACCATATACCAGCGATCCATCCAATTGGCCTTTATATTTGGTTCCACGCACCAGTCTATGGAAATGTGTGCTCGACTAGTGGGTGGAACCAATCCGGTTCTGGGGTCCCAGAATAATGAAAATAATCAGTCTTTTGTAATCTTTATCTTTTTGATGTCTTTGTAACTCAAACCATCGAAATAGTATTGCCTCCTGGATTCTCTGTACGAGCTAATGTTGTATAGAGCTCCTTGGGCATTGGAAATGTGTTTATAATGGTGTACAATGCCTCGGCTAAAGATTGTCTCAAATGATGTCCTCCTCTAAAAGATGAGCTAAGGCGCCTCAATGCACCCAAATGCACCAGAATCTGTGAGTTTCTGTCTTCTTCCCCCCCATGGTTTGGGTTTGGGTTCATGTTTAGGTTTGGTTCTTGGTTATTAGTGGACTCGTTTTCCATAGTATCTTGCTCATTTTTGTTATCTGTTAAATTTAAACAACAAAATACAAACTGTTTTAATTTATCATTCTTTGATTTAATTCAATTTTTTTATTAAATTTATTTTAAACAAATATAAAAACTATGAAATTAACAAAAAACAATAAAATATTGAAAACAATTTGTAATTGATAATAGTAGTTACCTACCATTAGAGCCAAGCCGCCTCCATAACCACCTCCAAATCGACCTCCAAATGCTCGACCTCCAAATCGTTGGTGCAGTTATCGCTCTCCCGAAACGTTCACTGTGCAAATGACAAAGTGAGGCCCACGGCCTCTGTCTTGTTTTTTTTTTGTGTTTTCCATATCGTATATGCGATATATCACACTTGCGATATATATCGCATGTGCGATACTGCCTTACTAACCTAAGGCTCGTCTTTGGGCTCGGGTTATTTCGAACGTACCATCAATAACACATATGCGTTATCGATTTACACTTTGGAAGTGCGTTTTCGATTTCTTAAGTGGCACTCGAACGTACGCTTAACAATATGTTGATGATATTAATCATACGATAATATGGTTACCGATGCTTTATAATATGTTAATCTTGATAGTATATAATATGTATTCGTAAGTCATAGTGATCAATAGTGCACCATGTTATAATACATTCATCATTGAAAAATGCTCCTCTAAAACTTATAAGATTCTCAGTAGTGAAAATTTCTCCTCTAAAACATTAATTGTCCAAAATTTTTAATTAAAATGAACTTTCATGAAGCGATATGTCAAAAGAAAGGTTTTAGAGGAGGGTTTTTGAAACTTTTTTTAAGTAATATTTTCCAGTTTTGTAATTATAAAACCTTTGATGATTTGTATAATGTCACAGAGAGAGAATGGTAATTGTATATTAATTACTATGAAATTCATAGATGCATTTTCCTTTATCTCATTTATTCATTTGTATTAAAATATATTTATTGATTAGGTTATACTGAAAATTGCTTAGGAAAATAGTAAATATACAAGCCAAAAGTTATGTATTTACCCACCACTTATGAAGAGGTGACTTCCCCTAAACAGATTATAAGTCCACATAAATGACCAATATTGTAACGTCCCCGACCCTCCGACCGGTGAAGAGGACGCTACTAACACCAAACATACGGGCAAACAGCCCCATGAACACAAACAGGGATAAATGTTGAGATTAAGAAACTTAACATAATACATACTAAGATGCATATAACATACAAGGATACATAGTTACTCAACATTCAGCGGAAGCAAACATATACATTTCGGCATTCAACATGTTCATCATTTCTCATGAAACAGTAGATATAATTGCAGAGATGGAATAGTCAAGAGTACTTATCTTTTAATGAAGAACTCGCCCCGCAACCAGCTACATCGCTGTAACGTTCCACCCAACCATAGGCTAGCGTGCTCATCAATCTCTCAGTAACACTGCCACCCCCGAGATGGGCATGATTCCTCAAGGAATAAGGGTCAATGCAGGCTTCCACATAGCCAAGGTACACAAATCAGCCAAGCCCACATAGTAGGGTTTATCAGGATGTCAAGGAGATAGGAAAGGCTAAATACTGGGTTGGTGGCATCAAACACCAGTTTTCTCAAGCATACCCAGCCTCTAATCCTACTCTCAATAGTCCGAAGACCAACCACAACATACTGCAGAAAAACAACCCATTCACAGCTCTGTGAAGAAGGCAAAGACAACCAGGTGACGATCCCAACCAAAGGTGAAACACAGCTCAAGCACATAAGACAACTTAGAGTTGTTCTTGGCCCTAGAATGGCCAAAAAAACTCAACAACAACCCAAAACTAGGGTACATCAACAACCCAAACTCATAATAGAAACGATGGCAACCTTACACAGTCTCAAAACAGGGGCAGAAGCAGAAATCCCGACATAGACATGGGAGTACTCAACCAATGGATGTGGAAGTCAACAACCGTCCAACATCTAGAAGTCCACAACACACAGCTCCTCAACACAAACGCTAAAGAAAGTTACACAGAGAGAAACGAGGAAGAACAATCTCTCAACTTGTGCGCAAGGGGAAAAGACACAGTCCAAAAATGCAAGAAGGAAACACACACAGAGTCCGAAAGGGAAGAAGAAATCAGATTCTCAACAACATCCAAAATTCATAGGAAGAACAACAGCAACCCAAATCGCGGGTTAAACCAATAGCAAGCCCGAATCGTGGATGAAATCATAGCTATTTCACATACATAGCAGAAATCGTGCCCTTGAGGCCTCTCTTCCAATTCACTGCATGCACAAAAGAAAAGGAGAACCTCGACGAATGCATGAGGAAAATGATGGGAAAAATGTGTGTGAGGAAAACCGAACATCTCCCTTTGTGAGAATGGAATTCCCCAGACCACCATCGTGAAGGTGAAGACTAGGACCACTGCCTGCGTGAGGGAAACGACGTCTTCTGCTGCTGGGTATGCGTACTGTCAGCGCTGACAGTAGCCTGCCATCCTGACGCCCCCCATGCCCACGTTTCCTCAAGCAGTAACTACCCTCAACTAACGCTTGCCCCAAATGACTTGGTGGCTGAAAGAGACAAGAAGGTGGTTGACACATGGATTCCCCCCCCATGAATCAAGGTTCATCATTTCGCCCCCTTATCCTTTGGGATCATGCCCTTTGCATTTTAATGTTGCACTGTCGTAGCTGGCTGTAGGTTTAGTTTAATTGATGTGCGTATTTACATGATTCCAAATGATAATGTGTCGGATAGCACGATATACCATCGGCAACTATCCCTATTGTCGAAACATACACAACCAAATCGATGGTGGGGCTTTTGCCTTAGCTCCTTACCACGATTAATTACATTATATACATCATGCAAACGGGGTCAAAACCGGGGTGTTACATTCCCCTCCCCCTTGGATTAACACTGGTCTCGGTGTTCCAATACATAAGAATACATATACAATTTGCACATCCAAAATTTCAAAATTTTGCAGATTTGTCCCATGTTCAATTATTTACTTGAACTTTCAAGACCAAGCCCCTCAGCTTCCATGAGCCTCTCCTGCTGGTTCTCGGCTTTCAGCTTATCGCAAAGCCTAGGAACTTTGTGGTTGTTGCCCTCTTCATGTTCCCTCATTGGGCAGTCCCGGCGTAAATGATGTCCTCCGCATCCCCATCATTTCACTGGCTGCTTCATCTTTACCTGCTCAATTTATTTTGAGTCTTCATGCGTGGACTGTTTCTTAATGGGTCGCTTGGATGAATGTCCCATCACTGATCCACCTTCCTTTCCCTTGTCGATTGCTCCCAGAAGGCTTTTCACCTCCCTTTGCAAACCAATAGAGTCTTGCAAAATCTGGTGGTTCATTTCATTCTGCCTTCTCTGTATCTTGAGCATCTCTCCAATATTTTCTTGGGTCTTGGCAGTCATTTGAAGGAGACTTCCAGCCAAGTCCTGCAGCTTTTGATCTGCTTCCATGATCAATGTGCACCACCGAGTTTCACTTTTCTCACCTGTGAAATGCACCATTGGAATTCTGTCAGACCAAGATAATATAGACATTAAAATCAGTTAGTTAATTACCCAATTCGCATGACAATCCAAGTCTCATCAAGGAGACTTTCATATTCTTCATGCCTTCCCAACAGGCACACGAGCTCATTCATGTCCATTCTTGGGCAGGGAATTAACTATTCCAGCATTCACAATTTACTTTCAGCAATACACACATTCCATTTTCAGTCATACATGCATTCAACAATCTTTTGTTTTTCACCATGCATAAATATATATATATAATTAAAAAGGCAAGAGAGAGCAGTAAGAGTTTTCCCCCCTCTATGTTCTGTTCCATCATGGAACCCACACCACCGCTGTGGCTTTTCATGCTCTTGGCCTCTTTCACTTCACCATGAATACTGGACCAATCTCTCTTGGTCATGACACTTAGTGTCTTTGGTCTATTCTAGACCTCCCCACATGGTTTCCTCGGCTACTAGAAACTTCCCAACCTCACTAGCACCTTTTTCATTGCTGCTCATTTCAAGCTTTCCAGGACAGTCACATGTCCACATGCACCCCTAGGATGCTCTCATATTCCTTGCTCCCAGTGATACCTATATCCAAACATTGAATAGATTCACATGTTTAGTTTATTCTCATCGGTTTTATCTCTAGAGAAAGAGCTTAAAACATCATAACCAAATCATATACACATGTATATTCATAAGCAAAATAATCCAATACTTATCTGTATTGTGCGTTTCCTCGTTGGTCCACAGGATCATGATTCGCTTTGTAAGCCTTAGGATTGCCTATGGACTTGGATGTTAGGTCATCACATAGGCTGCTCCACAACATCAAATAATTAATGTCCAACCAGTACACCCTCATGTTGACTAGGCTTGGAACTTTACCATGACCATTTCCAGGTCCAGGATCTACTATGGATCCCCAAGCATATAACAGCCCAACATACACTTATACCAACATACACTTATATCAACAATAATACATACACTTATACCAACATACACTTATATCAACAATAAGGCACACTTATATCAACAATAACCCTTACTCCGCAACCCCTCACAACAACCGTTTTCCTTTTCTCTTCAGGGTGCAACACCCAACTGCATCTATTTAGCCTGTCAACACAAGCAATATAAGCAAACTCATCAGCGTTATTGCTCTAAAACTGTAATCATATTTCATATCATTCACTATCAAGTATTGAGACACCAGGAGTGCGTCCACTCCCTAGGGTGTAATCAATATTGAAAACCCTTTCATGACTCGACATCGAAAAAGTGTGCACCCTTTGTCGGTGTGTGCCATGTAGGCCCTACTCATACTCAAGCAATCGGTCATAATGGAAATAAAATCAAAACATGTTCTACATATTGAATTTAACAATTTGACATGCGTATTCTTAGCTAGGGTCACAGAACACTTATCCATTTGCCGACGCAGTATTCCTTTGTTAAGGAGGAATGGGCTCCCTTCTCCGAGTTGACAGTCCCTCGGTTAGCCATCCCAACTCCTCTTTACATTTCATATCCACACATGTCTTACCGACATAATCTATACCATCTCACTCATGTTGCTTACCAAACATGTAGTGCAGATGAGACATTTCCAAAATGTCCAATGGAGTTTCACCCGAAACCCATTTCCAAGATAAGGGAAAACCTTCCCATGAATTTTGGCTCCTGCAGGCCATCACACATGAACTTCCTGCAGTGTGTACCCCTGACACATTCATCAAATAGCCAAACAGTCAATCATTATCTGATAATACAATCCAAATTGATTGTTCCATAACCAAGCAATGACATTAGTAATAAAATTCAATAAGAATTTGCAACTCTGCCTACTACAGAAATTGATTTGCTTAGCAATGAGGTGATCCCCATTTGTGGGTCTCTTGTAAGTAGCACCACTATGCCCATTATAATTTTATGCTTCTATCATAATATGAATACCCACTTACAATGTGTCCTCTTGACATAATCTTATGCAAGCCAGTAGTGATTAGTAGTCGTCAGCAATTTCTAAAATCCAAAATTCACATTTGAAATTTAACAACCCATTATGCATACCAACTATTTTCACAGCCATGAGACTCTTCTCATAAGGTTTGGCTCTTTCACATGGTAGATTCTGGCATTTGTCATGGTCTTACTCTCATTGCCATGCTCTAAATAATCTACTTGAAACTTCACAAGCGTATCATTTGTACCACCTTGCTCTTCCATAGAGCATTTCTGGAAGCCAATTGATCATGACTATCCTCTTTATGCACTTACTATCCTGCATTCATAACAACCTTTGAAATGGTTCCTGAATTGTCATCAATTCATCATTTCAACCATTAGTTATTCATAATATCACATGCACTCATCTTAATGCATTCATGCAATGCATCACAACATTTGCACCTGTACTTATGCAATCAGTCACTCACACCCTTCGTATGCATCCATTCAACGCATGACTACAAGATTCATAAAATCTTTTTAATGCATATCCATTCAATGCTACCTCGCATTGATTCAGGAATACTATGCATTCAACATACCATGCATGGCCTAACCATGACTACTTCATATAGGATGCATTACTACAATCAAGATAATCAGTGCTTACTTTCCTTGGGCTACTAAACTCACTCAATATATACAGGCATGACACATTTCTATATGAACGTAGTATAACATTCAAATATCCACATGGTATGAGGTCTCTTACCTTTACCATTCCATGGAATTTGTCATAATCAAACTCTTACCTTCATGGGTCCTACTTACACCCTTGGCATTACCAATTTGGTTGGTCCTTTGTAGGAGATTGCAGAATTTGCTCACCAACTTTTGTTTATGGACTTGTTGCCTCATCCCTTTCTCCAGAGGGTTGCTAGTCACATCCATCAGCATCAGCAACATATTCAGCCAGGTCCATGTTGTCGTTGGTTTTTCCACTAATGCCAACACCAATGCAATAACTATCATTAGTGGTTCATTATAAATGTATAATCCTCAATATCCTATGTACGCAAAGCATATCCTCATGCATTTTATGTACAAAACTTATAAATATAAATATAATTAGGCAGACAGGGGTTAAGGAATTTTCCCTGTTAAAACTTTGATTTCGGCTCCCATCTTGGGTTTCCTTCCGCCATTGCGGAAATCCTTTCAACATTGATCCACCGTGGCGGTCGAGGCTTCCTCTTCATGCCACCGCTGCACCGGAAGATTGTTTGATTTTCGATCGCCATTGTTGCGGCCAAATATTCTTTTTCATTCCGCTACTGTAGCGGCTTAATCTTCCATCTCCTCCCGCCGTAGCGGCTTCTTTTTCTTCTTCCAGGCACCGACGTAGCGGCTCCTATCATTTCTTAGCCTGCCGCCGTTGCGGCTCGATGTTCATCTTTCACCCATCATGGCTGCCCCCTTTACCTCTTCTTGCCGCTGCCATGACGGATCGAAGCTTGAGCTCTATCCGCAATGACAGAAGAACCTTGAACCTCTTTCCTGCCACTCTATCGGTGCCTCGAACAACTAACCCTTTTTGTAGTTCATCTACGCTTCCGAACTTCATCGGTGATGCCAAAGGCTACCCCTCGGTGGTCAAATAGCTAACGTCTTATGTCGTTTCGGATCCTCATTCGTCTAAGCTTTCGAGTCCTTTATCAACACTGCAAAATCCATCATCAGCAATCAAATCCTCTATTTGTCGGACGGCTAGTTCTCTAAGCTTCCGACACTTCGGCGGTCTAATCTTCAAAGTTTCATCCGACGCTCATCGGCGGTCCAATCAACTAAATTTTTCCGACGTTTTGGGCCGATCCTCCTCTGGCTTCCGACGTATCGGCGGACCAATCCTCTAATTTTCTCCGACGTGTCAGCGGTCCAATCCTCTAAAGTTTTTCGATGTTTTCTGTACTTAGAAAAAATTTTGAAAATTTTTCTTCTTCCTTCCGCCGCCGCATCGGCTGCTCGATCGACTAACTAACCTTCACCGACGTTTCGGTGATCTTTGGGAGATCTCCGCCGAAACTGCGGCTCTGCCTTTAACTAATTTCCGTCGAAACCTTCTCTTCTCTTCCACCGCTGCATTGGAAACCTCATCCTCTAATTATCAGCGATACAATCTTCTATTTTTCTCCGATACTTGTCGCCGCATCGGCTGCTCAAATAGCTAAATTTCTCCGATGTTTCGGCGGTTTTCAGGAGATCCCTGCCGACACTTCGGCTTCGTCTTCACCTTTTCTCCGCCGACAGCATCAGAAGTCCTTCCATTTAAATGTGCCGACGTTTCAGCAGTCTTCAGCTGAATTCTTTCGATGATCTCAACACTTGGAAAATTTTTGAATTTTCACCCACATCGGCTCAAGCATGTACTGTCTACCGCCGTCGTTGCGGCTCAAACCTGCTGACGTATCGACGCCTTCATCATCTTTCTTCCACCACCGTTGCGGCGCCTTCATCATCTTTGTTCTGCCACCGTTGCGGCACCTTCATGCTTTTCCATCTGCTTCGTCAGCTCAGACTTGCTCTATCTCTCGTGGCAGCTGGGGTCTGCATCGGAGGGGCTTCCAACTAAGTTTTCCAACAATCCGACGGTCTCAATACTTAGAAAAATTTTCAAAGAATTTCCTCTTTGTCGGCTCATTTCGCTTGATGGAATCGGCTCTCCACACCTCTTCGTTTCCATCGTTACGGCTCCCTTCTGGTGAGCCTCCCCTTTCTTATGCGACTGCCACTGCATCAGAAGACTTCTCGTGAAGCTTCGCGCCGTTGTGGCTCCATCTCTAGGTTCTGTCCGTTGTGCATCGGGCAGACTTCTGCCTAGCTCATCCGATGATTTTCGGACTTAGAAAAATTTTGGAATTTTTTTCTCCTTAGTCTTCCACCGCATCGGCTCCCCACAGAACTAAATTTCGTCGATCAATCTACTAATCTCCGCCGAAATTGTGGGACTTCATCCACTAAATCGCGTCGTCGTTTCGGCGATCTTCCACTTATGGCTTCCGACGGAAGTCTTCCTCTCGGAATCGCGGGTTAAACCAACAGCAAGCCCGAATCGTGAATGAAATCACGACTATTTCACATACATAGCAGAAATCTTGCCCTTGAGGCCTCTCTTCCAGTTCGCTACATGCACAAAACCAAAGGAGAACCTCAACCAGTGCATGAGGAAAATGATGGGAAAACTGTGTGTGAGAAAAATCGAATGTCTCCCTCTGTGAGAATGGACTTCCCCAGTGTTATAGCATATTTCACCACTCTAGGTGAATCACACTTTGTATGGCCTTCCCGTGTCCCGCTATAGACTCTTTAGACCCCATGGACTATCTTTTATCCTTTGATGTTTCCTTGATCATCCCTAAAACTATATGAAAAATGATATACGTGGCTTTTTACGCGATAACCGCGTACATACGCAGGTTTGACTGCTATAACCACGTACATCAGGATGTGTGCATAATCCAAATACTTTTAGAGTTTTCCTTGACATGGATCTGACTCATTCGACTCCTGGCCTTCCATATGCCTTGAGATCGCTCAGATTCGACCCTTCATTATCCCTTATGAAGCTATATAAGGAACCCCTTGGTACATTGAAGGCATATAGAGAGATTGAAAGCAAAGAAACTATAGTCCATTGTTGCTGGAATTTGTACTTGAGTCTGCATCCCTTTGTCCCTTGGAGCACTGTTGTGTTCTTCCCAAGTTTTCCTTTTGCTAGTGAGCTTGCTATCGTGAGATGGAGGATTGAGGTGGTGGAGGCCCAAGTGGGGGATTTAGTTTCTCCAGTTCGCAGACGTGCCGTCAGAGGTTGTATCTATCTTGTAATCTTTGATTTATATTAATAAGAACTCTCTTTTCCTGTCCAATGATGTGTATTTGATTAAATATTGTATCCATTGGAATATGTCAAATTCTTTTACATTATTGATTATATATGCTAGAATAGATCTAACACCATGATATATAGTATGCTTGTATTGTTTACTTGTTGTTGAGGAAGTATTATATCAATTCAAGCTGAAGATTGGAAAGCTCAATGGGGATCTACTTCAACCATCCGGAATAAGGTACGAGGTCTGATCCTTTAGTGTTAGACATTTTATTTCTATTGAATATTGGGAAAGATTGATTTCTGGAGTCAAATCTGTCTATTGTGGTACCCCAAGCCATAGGAATTTCTCTCCGTAACAGAATTGGCGATTCTGATGGGGATGTTCCTTGTTTTTATTTGGGGGTTTGCAGGCACAATGGGCTTGATATTATTGACTTGCTCTTTGTTTCTCCTTGATTCTGTGTTGCATTTTATAGCATGTTCATCCATTGACACTCCCCTTTATTGGTTTGGCCTTGGCCTGCTTTTTACCACTGCCTTCTCTGTATACGCGGGTTTTTGGCCAAAAGTCGCATACATACGTGGATTTTTGGCCAAAAGTCGCGTACATATGCAGCTGTTCTTTATACAGTCGCGTACATCCTCCCTTTTGGTGATTTTGACATTGTAGGAAGTTGCTGGGTGGGTTGCGAGTGTGGTTGGGTTTTCCTTGGGTTTGATGTTGTCTGTTGGATGCTTCTTTTGTGACCAAAGACCACTTTTTCATTGATTTTTCTTTGAAAATAGTTTTAGTCATTTATCCTTTTTGTTTTGCCATTAGTGCATTACTCTTTTTTGTCTCGGTGTCTTGCTGAGCTTGTCTTTATACTTGCTGCAGAGACTGAGCATTTTAGATGACTTTTATTTCATTTTTCATTCTTTTATATTGAAAAATACAAAGTAGTTGCACTCTCAATTGCATCTTAGATATGGATTTGAGGAGGTACTTGCATTGGATTGCTTGGATGAGAGTTGTTTTTAGGCTTTCATATAGGAAGGATTGCATTGGCATTCAGAAAGGAAGATATATTTATGCATCTCAGGTAGTGGCATACCCTGTTTACATGGACACAATGCATTTGCATTGATTGTTACGGTGTGCATTTTACTTCATGTTGCGTCATAACACCACTAGTTGCATGACCATATCCTATTTTTGAGTAATAAAGCCAACTAAAATCAACGGTAAATTAAAATGAATTACACTCTTTTCTTTTCTAGGGTGCACCAAAAAGCTTAGGTTTTAGGATCTTGGAATAGTTCATTGTAAGTCAATTCTCCAAGATCACTAAACGACAACATCTAGGTCTCTGTCTAGGGAGTGTGTGAAATCCTTGATATAACCATCGTTCTTACGATCCTCCTCTCAAATGGGAGTTAAGCATGAGGCAGTGTGAGCGGTTATCGATTGGGATGACCCCTAATCATAACTGAGTAGCACCGGAGATATTTCCAGGATTGTATTCGTATCTGAGGGCTCTTTCAAGAGTTTCGGGCTTTGCTACCCTGCCCATACGGTCAATCCCTCCTACAACTATCTTCCTGAGCTTTGATTATATTGAGGTGACCTTAGTGACCTTACCTAGGATATCGAGGGGGTACTTGTAGAGGTTATTCTGCAGGTGTCCCGACCAGGTTGGGGTCAGACAGCACAGTCGCTTTACGCGTTGAAGCTGAGGGCCACTATAATTGGTTACGAACCTACGCTTGTAGTGTATGGGAGTTTCACGCCTTTCCTAAGCGAGACATACCTGCTGCATTCAGGAGCTCACATATCCTCCCTGTGGTTTGCCTATATTTTGGCTGTAGATTTTCTCAGGAGTGTGCTCTTTGTGCGCTAGTTGGCCTTTGGGATCATGGTTACTTGAGTATATTTATGCTCTCTTGAGTTTGGGTCCTTTTATTTTCGGCATGCCTTGTATCTTATCACCCGTCCTTGGTCCTAGTATGGACCCTGGTGTCAGACTTGGGGGCATTACAGCCCCTTACCGTGCTCATAGATTTGGGAATGGTCATATTCCATCATCTACTCCATTTGTGGAGGAGTTTTATTCCCTTTGCTCGGTCTTTACACCGGTGGTCACTCTCATGCGGGTGGTAGTATATTCATGAACGTTGGGTCTACACCTTACTTTCCTTTTCATGTCCCATCGTCCATCGCATTGTTTCCTTTGGGTGCAGTTGTCATGATCATTCCTCCTTATGTCCTATAGTTTGGATTCTTTATTGACTATTTTGGGTTGTTTTGGACTTATATGGTTGTCATGTAGGGTCCAGTTTTTGTACACTCTCTCCAAGGTTTCGACCCGTTCGTGCCTATCACAGGTATTATATCTGAACTGGCATATAGGTTAGGATATCACATCCGCTTGCACTTATGCATTGCCTCATGACCATATCACCATGACCTTAGGTACAAACCCACTCTATTATGTCACGGAACCTTCTTGTTGCTTTAGAAGTGGCATAGTACGAGTGGTAGAGCTTCACCTTACATGGGTACCCTAGTTAGCCCCTTATTTGCATTTGGTGCCCATGCCGACGTTTTCTCCTTTAGGGTGTGGGAGTCCGTTGTATAGTACTGCCATGACATTTCGCAAGAGCCTCATACTCCTCTTGATCTTATGCTGGCCTGTTTCCCTCCGGACTCCCCCTATGTCAAGTTGTGAATGCATTATCATGAGCTTTTCCTGCCTTATTGAGCTTTATGCCGGCTTCCCTAACATTGCGTTTCAGCCATATAGCCTGAGCTTGTCTCATGTCTAGCCATGCAGAGCCATTTTTTTATATCCTTCGCAGCTTGATTCCCTTTTTACCGGGAGGGGATTTTCCCCAGAGTGTCGATATACTACACATGTATCCTTGCATTGAGCATAGGTATGTTCCACTGCTTGGAACTAGTTTGTTTTCCCTGATGACACTCGTCTCCTCCTAGTTTGTAACTATAAAGCTAGTTTATTCTTTTTTCAAGCTTTTCAAATAACTGAAAAAGTCCAAAAAAATTAAAAAAACCAAAAATCCGGACAAGAAAATATGTTATCTTTGGCAGCTGTCGAGTCGTGTAGCCTTCGAACAAAGCATTGTATATCACATCCATTGGTTGGGTTATAGTTTGACTTTAGGAGATGTACTCATTTATTTGAGTTTATCTCCACCAACTGGTTAAGCTTCCAGTCCCTAAGGAGCCTCTGTTGATGCCTCCCGTGTCACAGAGATGTCCCAGTTTGTATATCGAGTCTATGCTGCCTTCATTCAGTCACCATACGCCGTTATGGTCTTGTTCGAAGGAAGTTGAAACCTGTGTCGGCCATTCCTCAGTTACCTTGACTTTGCATGTCGGCCATTACTGGTACAGTTACTAGTTCGTGCACCTTATGATCGAGTCCTTCCACATGAGACAACTTTGCTGAGTACCTCGTGTTGGATGATGGGGGATGCCTTAATTCCCTCCTTCCAGTGGATTTCATCCCATCAACTTCAGATCATTTATTCTGGGATTGGAATCTAGATTCCTTTTGAGTGCCTTGAGACTTGCAGTCATCAGTGGCAGGTTCACTCGCCATCAACAGTTTCTTGGGAATACCTCAATGTCCCCTGATCGATGGATTCTCTCAAGTGTTTGACCTCAACACATCTATTCACACTTGTTAGTTTGCACTCTAGTACCTTGATTCCCATTTTCATTATCGGTGGGTAATCTCGCATCTGTTAATGGTATACATCAATGACCGGTAATCAGACGATGGACTACTATGTTCGACCTCGACACTTCTATTCGCATAGTAGGACATGTACTCGTAGCAGTTTGTGTAGAAGACTTTCCAGACTGGTGGCATATCTTATATGATACCTCCTTGATCATGCCAGTGTTCATGAGATTTCAGCTCTCGTGACTTCATTCCAGTGTATGTCAAATATTTCCAGCCACTATGGAGATCTTGATCTATTGTATATCTTCAGCCATTTTGGAGATCATGATCCTTTGTATATATTCATCATGGAGATTCTGATATATGTATATTGTACGTGGCGATGACCACATATGTGATATCACGTATTTTGCCTATTCATGGCCATTGTACTCTTATGTATCCAGGACTGCTATATGTACTTGCAGTTATATGCAGAGTTGTATTATTGTACTATGCTGATTGGGTGGCTGGTCTTCCATTTGGGATCCTTCATCACTCCACTTCTGGGATGGACTTATAATGTATTTCGGCCATTGTATGACCCCTCTGACCTCACACATTAGGGGGCATCTGTTATAGCGGATTTCACCACTCTAGGTGAATCACACTTTGTATGGCCTTTCCCTGTCCCGCTGCAGACTCTTTAGACCCCATGGACTATCTTTTATCCTTTGATGTTTCCTTGATCATCCCTAAAACTATATGAAAAATGATATACGCGGTTTTTTACCCGATAACCGCGTACATACGCGGGTTTGACCCCTATAACCGCGTACATCGGGATGTGTGCATAATCCAAATACTTTTGGAGTTTTTCTTGACATGGATCCGACTCATTCGACTCCTGGCCTTCCATATGCCTTGAGATCGCTCGGATTTGACCCTTCATTATCCCTTATGAAGCTATATAAGGAACCCCTTGGTACATTGAAGGCATATAGAGAGATTGAAAGCAAATAAACTATAGTCCATTGTTGGCAGAATTTGTACTTGAGTCTGCATCCCTTTGTCCCTTGGAGCACTGTTGTGTTCTTCCCAAGCTTTCTTTTTGCTAGTGAGCTTGCTATCGTGGGATGGAAGATTGAGGTGGTGGAGGCCCAAGTGGGGGATTCAGTTTCTCCGATTCGCAGACGTGCCGTCAGAGGTTGTATCTATCTTGTAATCTCTGATTTATATTAATAAGAACTATCTTTTCCTATCCAATGATGTGTATTTGATTAAATATTGTATCCATTGGAATATGTCAAATTCTTTTACATTATTGATTATATATGCTAGAATAGATCTAACACCATGATATATAGTATGCTTGTATTGTTTAATTCTTGTTGAGGAAGTATTATATCAATTGAAGAAGAAGATTGGAAAGCTCAACGGGGATCTACTTCAACCGTCCGGAATAAGGTACGAGGTCTGATCCTTTAGTGTTAGACATTTTATTTCTATTGCATATTGGGAAAGATTGATTTCTGGAGTCAAAGCTGTCTGTTGTGGTAACCCAAGCCATAGGAATTTCTCTCCGTAACAGAATTGGCGACTCTGCTGGGGATGTTCCTTGTTTTTATTTGGGGGTTTGCAGGCACAATGGGCTTGATATTATTGACTTTCTCTTTGTTTCTCCTTGTTTCTGTGTTGCATTTTACAGCATGTTCATCCATTGACACTCCCCTTTATTGGTTTGGCCTTGGCCTGCTTTTTACCACTGCCTTCTCTGTATACGCGGGTTTTTGGCCAAAAGTCATGTACATATGCGGATTTTTGGCCAAAAGTCGCGTACATATGCAGCTGTTCTTTATACAGTCGCGTACATCCTCCCTTTTGGTGAGTTTGATGTTGTGGGAAGTTTCTAGGTGGGTTGTGAGTGTGGTTGGGTCTTCCTTGGGTCTGATGTTGTCTGTTGGATGCTTCTTTTGTGACCAGAGACCACTTTTTCATTGATTTTTCATTGAAAATAGTTTTAGTCATTTATCCTTTTTGTTTTTCCATTAGTGCATTACTCTTTTTTGTCTCGGTGTCTTGCTGAGCTTGTCTTTATACTTGCTCCCGAGACTTAGCGTTTTAGATGACTTTTATTTCATTTTTCATTCTTTTATATTGAAAAATACAAAGTAGTTGCACTCTTAGTTGCATCTTAGATATGGATTTGAGGAGGTACTTGCATTGGATTGCTTGGATGAGAGTTGTTTTTAGGCTTTCATATAGGAAGGATTGCATTGGCATTCAGAAAGGAATATATATTTATGCATCTCATGTAGTGGCATACCCTGTTTACATGGACACAATGCATTTGCATTGATTGTTACGGTGTGCATTTTACTTCATGTTGCGTCATAACACCACTAGTTGCATGACCATATCCTATTTTTGAGTAATAAAGCCAACTAAAATCAATGCTAAATTAAAATGAATTACACTCTTTTCTTTTCTAGGGTGCACCAACAAGCTTAGGTTTTAGGATCTTGGAATAGTTCATTGTAAGTCAATTTTCCAAGATCACTAAACGACAACATCTAGGTGTCTGTCCAAGGAGTGTGTGAAATATTTGATATAACCATCGTTCTCAGGATCCTCCTCTCAAACGGGAGTTAATCACGAGGCAGTGTGAGTGGTTATTGATTGGGATGACCCCTAGTCATAACTGAGTAGCACCGGAGATATTTCCAGGATTGTATTCGTATCTGGGGGCTCTTTCGAGAGTTTTGGGCTTTGCTACCCTACCCATACGGTCAATCCCGCCTACGACTGTCTGCCTGAGCTTTGATTATATTGAGGTGACCTTAGTGACCTTACCTAGGATATCGAGGGTGTACTTGTAGAGGTTATTCTGCAGGTGTCCTGGCCAGGTTGGGTGGGACAGCACAGTCGCTTGATGCGTTGAAGCTGTGGGCCACTATAATTGGTTACGTACCTCCCCTTGTAGTGTATGGGAGTTTCACGACTCTCCTAGGCGAGACATACCTACTGCATTCGGGAGCTCACATATCCTCCCCGTGGTTTGCCTGTATTTTGGCTATAGATTTTCTCAGGAGTGTGATCTTTGTGCGCTTGTTGGCCTTTGGGATCATGGTTACTTGAGTATATTTATGCTCTCTTGAGTTTAGGTCCTTTTATTTTCGTCATGCCTTGTATCTTATCACCCGTCCTTGGTCCTAGTACGGACCCTGGAGTCAGACTTGGGGGCATCACAGCCCCTTGCTGTGGTCATAGATTTGGGAATGGTCATATTCCATCCTCTACTCCATTTGTGGAGGAGTTTTATTCACTTTGCTCGGTCTTTACACCGGTGCTCACACTCATGGGGGTGGTAGTAGATGCATGAACGTTGGGTCTACACCTTACTTTCCTTTTCATGTCCCATCGTCCACCGCATTGTTTCCTTTGGGTGCAGTTGTCATGATCATTCCTCCCTATATCCTATAGTTTGGATTCTTTATTGACTATTTTGGGTTGTTTTGGACTTATATGGTTGTCATGTAGGGTCCAGTTTTTGTACACTCTCTCCAAGGTTTCGACCCGTTCGTGCCTATCACAGATATTATATCTGAACTAGCATATAGGTTAGGATATCACATCCGCTTGCACTTATGCATTGCCTCATGACCATGTCACCATGACCTTAGGTACGAACCCTATATATTATGTCATGGAACCTTCTTGCTGCTTTAGAAGTGGCATAGTACGAGTGGTAGAGCTTCACCTTACATGGGTACCCTAGTTAGCCCCTTATTTGCATTTGGTTCCCATGCCGAAGTTTTCTCTTTTAGGGTGTGGGAGTCCGTTGTATAGTACTTCCATGACATTTCGCAAAATCCTGATACTCCTCTTGATCTTATGCTAGCATGTTTCCCTCCGAACTCCCCCTATGTCAAGTTGTGAATGCATTATCATGAGATTTTCCTGCCTTATTCAGGTTTATGCCGGCTCCCCTGACATTGCGTTTCAGCCATATAGCCCGAGCTTGTCTCATGTCTAGCCATGCAGAGCCATTTTTTTATATCCTTCGCAGCTTGATTCCCTTTTTACCGGGAGGGGATTTTCCCCCGAGTGTCGATATCCTACACATGTATCCTTGCATTGAGCATAGGTATGTTCCACTGCTTGGAACTAGTTTGTTTGCCCTGATGACACTCGTCTCCTCCTAGTTTGTAACTATAAAGCTAGTTTATTCTTTTTTCAAGCTTTTCAAATAACTGAAAAAGTCCAAAAAAATTAAAAAAACCAAAAAGCTGGACAAGGAAAGATGTTATCTTTGGCTGCTGTCGAGTCGTGTCGCCTTCGAACAGAAAATTGTATATCACATCCATTGGTTGGGTTATAGTTTGACTTTAGGAGCTGTATTCGTTTATCTGAGTTTATCTCCACCGACTGGTTAAGCTTCCAGTCCCTATGGAGCCTCTGTTGATGCCTCCTGTGTCACAGAGATATCCCAATTTGTATATCGAGTCTATGCTGCCTTCATTCAGTCACCATACGCCGTTATGCTCTTGTTCGAAGGAAGTTGAAACCTATGTCGTTCGTTCCTCAGTTATCTTGACTTTGCATGTCGGCTATTCCTGGTACAGTTACTGGTTCGTGCACCTTATGATTGAGTCCTTCCACATGAGACAGCTTTGCTGAGTACCTTGTGTTGGATGACGGGGGATGCCTTAATGCCCTCCTTCCAGCAGATTTCATCCCATCGACTTCAAATCATTTATTCTGGGATTGGAATCTAGAGTCCTTTTGAGTGCCTTGAGACTTGCAGTCATCAGTGGCAGGTTCTCTCGCCCTCGACAGTTTCTTGGGAATACATCAATGTCCCCTGATCGATGGATTCTCTCAAGTGTTCGACCTCAACACATCTATTCACACTTGTTAGTTTGCACTCTAGTACCTTGATTCCCATTTTCATTATCGGTGGGTAATCTCGCGTCTGTTAACGGTATACATCAATGACCGGTAATCAGATGATGGACTACTATGTTCGACCTTGACACCTCTATTCGCATAGTAGGACATGTACTCGTAGCGGTTTGTGTAGAAGAATTTCCAGACTGGTGGCATCTCTTATATGCTACCTCCTTGATCGTGCCAGTGTTCATGATATTTCAGCTCTCGTGACTTCATTCCAGTGTATGTCAGATATTTCCAGCCACTATGGAGATCTTGATCTGTTGTATATCTTCAGCCATTTTGGAGATCATGATCCTTTCTATACCTTCATCATGGAGATTCTAATATATGTATATTGTACGTGGCAATGACCACATATGTGATATCACGTATTATGCCTATTCATGGCCATTGTACTCTTATGTATCCGGGACTGCTATATGTACTTGTAGTTATATGTAGAGTTGTATTATTGTACTATGCTGATTGGGTGGCTGGTCTTCCATTTGGGATCCTTCATCACTCCACTTATGGGATGGACTTATAATTTATTTCGGCC
This sequence comes from Pseudotsuga menziesii, assembly GCA_001517045.1. Classification (NCBI taxonomy): domain Eukaryota; kingdom Viridiplantae; phylum Streptophyta; class Pinopsida; order Pinales; family Pinaceae; genus Pseudotsuga; species Pseudotsuga menziesii. Next base: position 103,576 of record LPNX010084286.1, on the reverse strand, counting down.
ATTGTATGACCCCTCTTACCTCACACATTAGGGGGCATCTGTTATAGCGGATTTCACCACTCTAGGTGAATCACACTTTGTATGGCCTTCCCCTGTCCCGCTACAGACTCTTTAAACCCCATGGACTATCTTTTATCCTTTGATGTTTCCTTGATCATCCCTAAAACTATATGAAAAATTATATACGCAGATTTTTACCTGATAACCGCGTACATAGGTGGGTTTGACCGCTATAACTGCGTACATCGGGATGTGTGCATAATCCAAATACTTTTGGAGTTTTCCTTGACATGGATCCGACTCATTCGACTCCTGGCCTTCCATATGCCTTGAGATCGCTCGGATTCGACCCTTCATTATCCCTTATGAAGCTATATAAGGAACCCCTTGGTACATTGAAGGCATATAGAGAGATTGAAAGCAAAGAAACTATAGTCCATTGTTGATGGAATTTGTACTTGAGTTTGCATCCCTTTGTCGCTTGGAGCACTATTGTGTTCTTCCCAAGCTTTCCTTTTGCTAGTGAGCTTGTTATCGTGGGATGGAGGATTGAGGTGGTGGAGGACCAAGTAGGGGATTCAGTTTCTCTGGTTCCCAGACATGCCGTCAGAGGTTGTATCTATCTTGTAATCTCTGATTTATATTAATAAGAACTATCTTTTCTTATCCAATGATGTGTATTTGATTAAATATTGTATCCATTGGAATATGTCAAATTCTTTTATATTATTGATTATATATGCTAGAATAGATCTAACACCATGATATATAGTATGCTTGTATTGTTTACTTGTTGTTGAGGAAGTATTATATCAATTCAAGCTGAAGATTGGAAAGCTCAACGAGGATCTACTTCAGCCGTCCGGAATAAGGTATGAGATCTGATCCTTTGGTGTTAGACATTTTATTTCTATTGCATATTGGAAAAGATTGATTTCTGGAGTCAAAGCTGTCTGTTGTGGTACCCCAAGCCATAGCAATTTCTCTCCATAACAGAATTTGCGACTTTGCTGGGGATGTTCCTTGTTTTTATTTGGGGGTTTGCGGGCACAATGGGCTTGATATTATTGACTTGCTATTTGTTTCTCCTTGTTTCTGTGTTGCATTTTATAGCATGTTCATCCATTGACACTCCCCTTTATTGGTTTGGCCTTGGCCTGCTTTTTACCACTGCCTTCTCTGTATACGCGGGTTTTTGGCCAAAAGTCACGTACATATGCAACTGTTCTTTATACAATCGCGTACATCCTCCCTTTTGGTGAGTTTGATGTTGTGGGAAGTTGTCGGGTGGGTTGTGAGTGTGGTTGGGTCTTCCTTGGGTTTGATGTTGTTTGTTGGATGCTTCTTTTGTGACCAGAGACCACTTTTTCATTGATTTTTCTTTGAAAATAGTTTTAATTATTTATCCTTTTTGTTTTGCCATTAGTGTATTACTCTTTTTTGTCTCGGTGTCTTGCTGAGCTTGTCTTTATACTTGCTGCAGAGGCTGAGCGTTTTAGATGACTTTTATTTCATTTTTCATTCTTTTATATTGCGAATACAAAGTAGTTGCACTCTTAGTTGCATCTTAGATATGGATTTGAGGAGGTACTTGCATTGGATTGCTTGGATGAGAGTTGTTTTTAGGCTTTCATATAGGAAGGATTGCATTGGCATTCAGAAAGGAATATATATTTATGCATTTCATGTAGTGGCATACCTTGTTTACATGGACACAATGCATTTGCATTGATTGTTATGGTGTGCATTTTACTTCATGTTGCGTCATAACACCACTAGTTGCACGACCATATCCTATTTTTGAGTAATAAAACCAACTAAAATCAACGGTAAATTAAAATGAATTACACTCTTTTCTTTTCTAGGGTGCACCAACAAGCTTAGGTTTTAGGATCTTGGAATAGTTCATTGTAAGTCAATTCTCCAAGATCACTAAACGACAACATCTAGGTGTCTGTCCAGGGAGTGTGTGAAATCCTTGATATAACCATCGTTCTCGGGATCCTCCTCTCAAACGGGAGTTAAGCATGAGGCAGTGTGAGCGGTTATCGATTGGGATGACCCCTAGTCATAACTGAGTAGCACCGGAGATATTTCCAGGATTGTATTCGTATCTGGGGGCTCTTTCAAGAGTTTCGGGCTTTGCTACCCCGCCCATACGGTCAATCCCACCTGCGACTGTCTGGTTGAGCTTTGATTATATTGAGGTGACCTTAGTGACCTTACCTAGGATATCGAGGGGGTACTTGTAAAGGATATTCTGCAGGTGTCCCGGCCAAGTTGGGGTCGGACAGCACAGTCGCTTTACGCGTTGAAGCTGTGGGCCACTATAATTGGTTACGTACCTCCGCTTGTAGTGTATGGGAGTTTCACGCCTCTCCTAGGCGAGACATACCTGCTGCATTCGGGAGCTCACATATCCTCCCCGTGGTTTGCCTGTATTTTGGCTATAGATTTTCTCAGGAGTGTGCTCTCTGTGCGCTAGTTGGCCTTTGGGGTCGTGGTTACTTGAGTATATTTATGCTCTCTTGAGTTTGGGTCCTTTTATTTTTGGCATTCCTGGTATCTTATCACCCGTCCTTGGTCCCAGTATGAACCCTGGTGTCAGACTTGGGGGCATCACAGCCCCTTGCCGTGCTCATAGATTTGGGAATGGTCATATTCCATCCTTTACTCCATTTGTGGAGGAGTTTTATTCCCTTTGCTCGGTCTTTACACTGGTGGTCACTCTCATGGGGGTGGTAGTAGATGCGTGAACGTTGGGTCTACACCTTACTTTCCTTTTCATGTCCCATCGTCCACCGCATTTTTTCCTTTGGTTGTAGTTGTCATGATCATTCCTCCCTATATCCTATAGTTTGGATTCTTTATTGACTATTTTGGGTTGTTTTGGACTTATATGGTTGTCATGTAGGGTCCAGTTTTTGTACACTCTCTCCAAGGTTTCGACCCGTTCGTGCCTATCACAGGTATTATATCTAAACTGGCATATAGGTTAGGATATCACATCTGCTTGCACTTATGCATTGCCTCATGACCATGTCACCATGACCTTAGGTACGAACCCACTCTATTATGTCACGGAACCTTCTTGCTGCTTTAGAAGTGGCATAGTACGAGTGGTAGAGCTTCACCTTACATGGGTACCCTAGTTAGCCCCTTATTTGCATTTGGTGCCCATGCCGACGTTTTCTCCTATAGGGTGTGGGAGTCCGTTGTATAGTACTGCCATGACATTTCGTAAGAGCCTCATACTCCTCTTGATCTTATGCTGGCCTGTTTCCCTCCGGACTCCCCCTATGTCAAGTTGTGAATGCATTATCATGAGCTTTGCCTGCCTTATTCAGCTTTATGCCGGCTCCCCTGACATTGCGTTTCAACCATATAGCCCGAGCTTGTCTCATTTCTAGCCATGCAAAGCCATTTTTTTATATCCTTCGCAGCTTGATTCCCTTTTTACCAGGAGGGGATTTTCCCCCCGAGTGTTGATATCCTACACATGTATCCTTGCATTGAGCATAGGTATGTTCCACTGCTTGGAACTATTTTTTTTGCCCTGATGACACTCGTCTCCTCCTAGTTTGTAACTATAAAGCTAGTTTATTCTTTTTTCAAGCTTTTCAAATAACTGAAAAAGTCCAAAAAAATTAAAAAAACCAAAAAGCCGGACAAGGAAAGATGTTATCTTTGGCAGCTTTCGAGTCATGTCGCCTTCGAACAGAGCACTATATATCACATCGATTGGTTGGGTTATAGTTTGACTTTAGGAGCTGTACTATAGTTTGACTTTAGGAGCTGTACTTGTTTATCTGAGTTTATCTCCACCGACTGGTTAAGCTTCCAGTCCCTATGGAGCCTCTGTTGATGCCTCCTGTGTCATAGAGATGTCCCAGTTTGTATATTGAGTCTATGCTGCCTTCATTCAGTCACCATACACCGTTATGCTCTTGTTCGAAGGAAGCTGAAATTTGTGTCGGCCATTCCTCAGTTATCTTGACTTTGCATGTCGGCCATTCCCGGTACAGTTACTATTTCGTGCACCTTATGATTGAGTCCTTCCACATGAGACAGCTTTGCTGAGTACCTCGTGTTGGATGATGGGGGATGCCTTAATGCCCTCCTTCCAGCGGATTTCATCCCATCAACTTCAAATCATTTATTCTGGGATTGGAATCTAGAGTCCTTTTGAGTGCCTTGAGACTTGCGGTCATCAGTGGCAGGTTCTCTCGCCATCGACAGTTTCTTGGGAATACCTCAATGTCCCCTGATCGATGGATTCTCTCAAGTGTTTGACCTCAACACATCTATTCACACTTGTTAGTTTGCACTCTAGTACCTTGATTCCCATTTTCATTATCGGTGGGTAATCTCGCGTCTGTTAACGGTATACATCAATGACCGGTAATCAGACGATGGATTACTATGTTCGACCTTGACACCTCTATTCGCATAGTAGGACATGTACTCGTAGCGGTTTGTGTAGAAGACTTTCCAGACTGGTGGCATCTCTTATATGCTACCTCCTTGATCGTGTTAGTGTTCATGAGATTTCAGCTCTCGTGACTTCATTCCAGTGTATGTCAGATATTTCCAGCCACTATGGAGATCTTGATCTATTGTATATCTTCAGCCATTTTGGAGATCATGATCCTTTGTATATCTTCATCATGGAGATTCTAATATATGTATATTGTACGTGGCGATGACCACATATGTGATATCACGTATTATGCCTATTCATGGCCATTCTACTCTTATGTATCCGGGACTGCTATATGTAGTTGCAGTTATATGCAGAGTTGCATTATTGTACTATGCTGATTGGGTGGCTGGTCTTCCATTTGGGATCCTTCATCACTCCACTTCTGGGATGGACTTATAATGTATTTCGGCCATTTTATGACCCCTCTGACCTCACACATTAGGGGCATCTGTTATAGCGGAGTTCACCACTCTAGGTGAATCACACTTTGTATGGCCTTCCCCTGTCCCGCTGCAGACTCTTTAGACCCCATGGACTATCTTTTATCCTTTGATGTTTCCTTGATCATCCCTAAAACTATATGAAAAATGATATACGCGGCTTTTTACCCGATAACCGCGTACATACACGGATTTGACCCCTATAACTGCGTACATCGGGATGTGTGCATAATCCAAATACTTTTAGAGTTTTCCTTGACATGGATCCATTTCATTCGAGTCCTATCCTTCCATATGCCTTGAGATCGCTTGGATTCGACCCTTCATTATCCCTTGTGAAGCTATATAAGGAACCCCTTGGTACATTGAAGGCATATAGAGAGATTGAAAGCAAAGAAACTATAGTCCATTGTTGGCAGAATTTGTACTTGAGTCTGCATCCCTTTGTCCCTTGGAGCACTGTTGTGTTCTTCCCAAGCTTGCCTTTTGCTAGTGAGCTTGCTATCGTGAGATGGAGGATTGAGGTGGTGGAGGCCCAAGTGGGGGATTCAGTTTCTCCGGTTCGCAGACGTGCTGTCAGAGGTTGTATCTATCTTGTAATCTCTTATTTATATTAATAAGAACTATCTTTTCCTGTCCAATGATGTGTATTTTATAAAATATTGTATCCATTGGAATATGTCAAATGCTTTTACATTATTGATTATATATGATAGAATAGATCTAACACCATGATATATAGTATGCTTGTATTGTTTACTTGTTGTTGAGGAAGTATTATATCAATTCAAGCTGAAGATTGGAAAGCTCAACGGGGATCTACTTCAACCGTCTGGAATAAGGTACGAGGTCTGATCCTTTAGTGTTAGACATTTTATTTCTATTGCATATTGGGAAAGATTGATTTCTGGAGTCAAAGTTGTCTGTTGTGGTACCCTAAGCCATAGGAATTTCTCTCCGTAACACCCAGACCACCATCGTGAAGGTGAAGACTAGGCCCATTGCCTACGTGAGGGAAACAATGTCTTCTGCCGCTGGGTATGCGTACCATCAGGGCTGATAGTAGCCTGCCATCC
>LPNX010084286.1:0-97432 GCA_001517045.1 Pseudotsuga menziesii | reverse complement strand
ATTGCAGGTATTGGGGGGATGAGGGGTTTAAGGTGGGGGTGGGTAGGGTGGTTTATAAGGATTGAGGTATAAAATGGGGTGGGGAGGAAGTTTTAAGTATTAGGAGGGGGTTTCAACAAAAAGAGTTTGGGTCAATATCTCTTGAAATTAAGGGTATTCTTTAATATCCCACGATCGCACGTGCTATGCGAGAGGTTCACTAAGTGAAGTCCCCGTGATCATTCCCCCCCCTTATCCTTTGGGATCATGCCCTTTCCATTTTAACGTTGCACCATCGTAGATGGCTGTAGGTTTAGTTTAATTGAAGTGTGTATTTACATGATGCCAAACTATAATGTGCCGGATAACACGATATACCATCAGCAACTATCCCTATTGCCGAAACATACACAACCAAATCGATGGTGGGGCTTTTGCCTTTAGCTCCTTACCACTATTAATTACATTATATACATCATGCAAACGGGGTCAAAACCGGGGTGTTACAAAGATGACCTTGGTCACCTAAAATAATTTGAATTAGTATTAACTAGGTTAACATTTATACCATAACCTTAAGATACAATAAAGAAAATGCTTAGCCATAAATAATCACATATAAATATTATATCATTCCAACCAATCTAGTTATTAAACCTTAAGCTTATTATTTTGTCATACCAATTACTTTAAAAAATATTTTTTTTATAAAATATTTATTACGTATTAGTCAAAATTAAATATATTAAAAAATGCCAACAAGTTGTGCATTTTCTACTCTAAATAAAGATCATTTTATATAAAGTCATATATTATCTAATCAAAGTAAAAATCATTGTTATAACTCAGTCAATGGTATTTTGTTACCACACAATTATATATACATTACAACATCCAAATCCCAACATTATTTCTTAACGTGCATGTAACTTTTAACATTAATTCATAATATTGTATCCATTCCATTCATATTGTTTTATTAATAAATAATTTATAAAAATAACTCATTATATTTATATTATATATGTAAATAGATCTATATAAAAGTTACTTGAAATAAAACCTGGTAAGCTAAGCATGATCAAAATGAAGTAAGTTTATATTTAATATCATTAATATTTAAATAATATATAATTTATATTAAATTTTGGGTTTTGGTTTATTAATTTTTAATGAAAATTTTTAATTAAAATATAAATTTATTAAAAATATATATATTTTTAATCACGATATTATTAAAAGTGATATCACTCATACTTAACTAATTTGATGACATCATTTTTAATCATGTCACTTATAATTGAGCAATTTGATAGAATAGGATTCTATCTTCCTTGGACCACTTCACTTAGTGTGCATATTGTATTGTGAGGTTCTATTATAACAAAATTACATAATATTTTAATGTCAAAGTTAATTACGTCCAACCGTTTTAAGTAATTGTTCCATTGTTTCCTAACCGACCAGCTATTCATATTTTAAATTCCCTTTTTATTTAATAGTTAGATAAGACCTTAGTTGGAATTTCTACAACTGGCAACATTCAATCATACAATTTATCCTTTATACCTTTACCGGGTAGAATTGGGAAAAAAGCATATAATATGGTCTGGACTTAATACAGTGCCTTGGAATATTTGAGTTAATTTTTAAAATTAAAATATTTACAAATATTTTGTTTCATTCACAAGTATTTAAGTTAGAGTGAGATGATTAATTTGTTATTCTTAATATTAAGGAAAAATTTAAGGATTTTTAATTTTTTATAGTGTAGAAACATTTACTAATCTTATAATTCTTAAACTTTCAATCATAAAAAAGTTTGAGATCATTTTTGTAAAAATATTCAAAATTTTAAAGATTTTATAAAGATTTTTAGATAATTTTGGCAATATTTAAAGTAAATTTTTTTATCTTGTTGAATTTAGGGGAATTAATTTTATTTAAAAAAATAGAATTTGCTAAAAAAATTAAAAACATCCAAATTAGTCTATGAAATAACTTTCAGACATATCTTTCCATACTTAATAAAGTTATAAAGAAAAAGCATTTTAAAAATAAAATTTGAAGATATAAAAATAATAACAACTTTAACTAGTTAGAGTTGACATTTTTTCACATATATTCTCATGGAGATAAAAACAAATTAAATATTACATTAAACCAAATTCCTCACCCTTTTGTAAGAGCATTTTCGTCTCAAAGTTCACCAAGTTACTCGAAAAAAAAAATATTCGAGCATTTCCTTTTCAAAGTTCTTTAAGTGACTCTATACTATATATATTAGAAGGTTCCAAGATGTTAAATTCTTTGTCATGGGTGTAATGACCAAATTGAAACAAAAATGTTGTTAGACTTATCATTGATGGTGGATGCACATCCCTTAAAAAACACCCTGTGAAAAGAGTTTTCACTCTCCTCTATATTGTAAGTCGAAAACAAGACCTCAAATTCCCTCTCCGCTCCACTGTTGAGAGGGTTTGCTATTGTACCAAGGGGAATACCTCATAATTTCCAAACCGATTCTAGAAGAGACGATTCTCTATTCTCCTTTGCTATGATAAACCGAGGCAATGAACACAATGATGGAACCATCTCAGTCATGTAATTGTTACCACATATGAGATGTACTTCCATATTATTCTTCATAAGTAATCTTCATGTTCCATATATTGCAAATGGACTAAATTTGAAATGCAAATTCTGCTTGCATGCTTTGAACCTGCAACCTATTAGATTAGCAGATTAAAACAGGAAGTTGACCATAAGGTTTGGTATAGGGTCGCTAGACCTGAATTATGATAAAACCAAGGATTTGGATTAGAGTTACCTCTTAGGGGATGATGTAGATATTTCTATCCCTCCATTTTTTTCCAATATGCCTTGATCTGGGTTGTATGCCTTGTTTTCTTGGAAATATACTGCCTTATTTAGGATGCAATAAACATGATAGACTTTTACCTCTACAATGTTGGCGATCAACCGATATATTATTTGAAATAATCAAATTAGGATCAAGTCCTTTGGGGTCTTTTGAGAGCTAAATGTCAGATCATTACCATTGAGTCACCCACAACAATCAAATGACTAATATTTCTTCTTTCAGTGTGCTTCAATTCTTGCCAAAATTCCAGAGTCTTCACTTGATTACTTGTTGAGTTTCCTATACCCTAAGCATAGGTAATTGATGTTTCTCGTCCGGGGCCAAACAATGCCCCCCTACACCTACCAACCCTGTATTGTTGTGTATATTATTATAAAATGTTATGCTACCAATTAAATATATGTAATATTCACATTATCAAAATGAATGTGTAACTAATTGATATATTTCTTTAAATCACACAATACATTAATGCATTGATTTATCTAAAATCATTAATTAAAATATAAAAAACAAGAAGCTACATTTGCATGCCTAAAAAAAATATATATATATAACATGCAGAAATTCGGCACTGAAACATATTGGTGTGTCTTATTCATTGTTTCATACCAATGTGTTTAAATCAATAGTAAGCATCGATTTCTTTAACAAGAGCCACGAGGTGGCAATGTCCCGCACCATTGCATATTAAGTTTTTTGAAATTTGTAAAATGTTGCTATAACATCAAACTTATTGAAACAAAAATTTGAAGGAAAGACATCTATGGTCATGTCATGCACATGGGCCATGAATTAATTGTGACTATGGTTAGTTGGTAATTGAATTTATGCCGACAATTTTCAAATACATTGTATATGTTCAGTATGTGTTTCAAAGTCATTTGACAATTAAACATTCAAGGGACTTGTCAACATGGCGTGGGCTATTATGGGAGTCATCGATTTCTCTTCTCTGAAATTTGATTAAATAAGACTTTTAAACAAAATTGATTGAATGATATTTTTCTTAGTTAGCTAACAAACTTTGCAATACCATATCATGTTCTAAATTGAAATTGATTTAATTAAACTTTCGTTCAATTGAAATTTGATTAAATAAGACTTTTCCTAGCCAACCAACAAACTTTGCAATACCATGTCATGTTCTAAATTAAAATTTATTTAATAAACCTTTTTCTTAAGTAGCATCAACATTTATATTAGTATTATTATTAGACCTAATTATTATTGAAATGATTTATTTTATTGAACACATTCACTCTACTATTAGAATTACAAAGTCCTTTTTTTCGTATTGCACAAATTGAAATTTCAATGTAATCAATTCTTTGAGTTTTAAAGAAATTACATCATCAAACAATCAAATATAAACCCAAGCAATAACATGAACACCTATCTAAAGGCGTTATGGTCAGTGAGGATGATCGTTTCCTTGCCAAGAATGTAGTGTCTCCATTGTTTAAGAGCTTGCACAATGATGTACAGTTTTTTTTCATACGTCGAATACCTTTTAACAGTGTCGTTGAAAGTTTCGGAATGAAACATGAGTGGGTGACCTGACTGCGTGATCACTTCACCGAGAGAATAATCTGATGCATCAGTCTCAATCTCAAAGGGCTGATGCAAATCAGGTAACACAAGTACTGGTGCAGTACAAAGCTTGTTTTTGAGTTGTTCAAAAGCTTTTTGTTGCATTGATTTCCATTTGAAGACAGTTTTCCCATTTCATTTAGTCGTCTGATTCGAAGGCCATGTGATGTGGCTGAAGCCAAGTATGAACTGTCGATAGAAATTCTCCAAACCAAGAAAACTTCTTATTTCATGAATGTTTTGAGGAATGGGCCAATATTTGAGGATCTGTACTTTTTCTGGGTCAACATGAATTCCTGCAGAGTCAATTACACACCCCAAATATTTGATGTTGGTCATCACAAATGAGCATTTCTCCATGTGCAAATATAGTTGATGTTGTCGGAGAGTGTCAAAGACTTTTCAAAGTTGTCTGACATGTTCTTCCCATGATGGAATGAAAATCAAGATATCATCGAGATAAACAATGACACACTTGCCAATGAAAGGTTATAGAAGGTCATCCATATATCTCATGAAGGTTGCAAGTGCATTGGTTAAGCCGAAAGGGATGACTAACCATTCAAACAATTCTTCCTTGGTCTTGAAATCCGATTTGCATACATCGATGGACTCGATTGGAATTTGATGATATCCCGACTTAAGGTTAAGCTTCGTAAAGAACTTAGCACCTTTCAGACAGCCAATGAGTTCGTCTATCCTTGGAAGAGGGTATATGTTCTTTACTAAAATTTTGTTGAGAGCCCGATAGTCGATGCACATGCACCAAGTCCTGTATTTCTTTGGAACCAGGATGTCTAGAATTCCACAAGGGGAGGAGCTAGGGCGTATATGACCTTTGTTGATCAAATCATGGATTTGTCTGTGAATCTCTTCGTTCTTGAGAATGGATCTTTTGTAAACATATGAGTTAGGTAATGAAGAACTAGGAACAAGCTCAATGGAGTGTTTTACCTGACAATGCAGAGGTACTTCGTTCGGCTCTTGAAATACGTTCCGGTATTCCTCAAGAATGTAGTCGATCTGTTGTTGTTGTCGGGAGCTGCGCTGGTCGGTGAGTCGACTTGTTGTTGCAGTATTCTTGGAATGTTGAGGATTTATCATAATTAATGTGAACTTCTGAGCATGATTGATAAGATTCTTTATTTGTTTGATAGTTATCATAACAACCGCTATTGTGGGTTGTCTCTCTGGTATGCCGTACCATTGATTCCAAATTTTAACAATCACCTTCTGAGGTCATGACTAATATGTAGCGTGTGGATCTTGTAGGTAAGGTTTTCCGAACAGGGCGTCAGCTACAGAAAGCGGTACCACATCACCAAGTACTTCAACTTCAAAAGGCTTGGTAAAGTAGGTGATTCTACATTGGTGTGTGATTCTACATTGGTGTGTGATTATTGTAAGGATAAGGATGTGGAGTGGTGACAAGACCTAATTCTTCACAAGATATTCAGAAACAAAGTTCTTCTGGCTACCATTATCCACAATCATATGTAAAGGATTTTTCTGAACCCATATCCGTGTATGGAACAAGAATTCTCGTTCCTCCTCATTGACCATAGTCGAGGTTGTCGAAGTGGTCAAAGTCGAAGCCAAGAGGATTGATGCATCTGGATCAGATTCTACCAAGGTTCTATCGGACAAGTCGGATGTTGATAATTTTTCCAAAAATGTCTTCCGATCTTTGCATTTTGACACATCATGCCATGTTGAATTGTGATAATCACACCATTTCCTGGTAGGAGCTTGTTTTCTATGATCCTTCTTGTCTTTCTGAAAGTTCTTTTTGTGATGATTGGGCTTTGACGAAGACGACTAAGAAGGGTTATTGAACTTGTCAGAGTCACCTGGTGACTTCTTGTCGGATGTTTAATATGTTGGCTTGTTCATGAAACGTGCTTTTCCTTTTTCTTTGGCTTCAAGCTTGCTGGCATAATGAAATGCATCCGCAAGCATACTGACAGTCAGAAACTCCATATCTTGTTGAATGTATGAGTATAATTCGTTGACGTACTTTAGGACAAGAAATTTCTCTTCTTCTTGGATGCCAAGTCTAGCCATGAGTCGATAGAACTCATCGGTGTAACTATGTACGGACTGGTCTTTCCATTGCCTTGGCTATTGCCACTTCTTATACCGTTGTTCAAGATATTTGGGCAGGTAGAATTCCTTTCAGACTTATTCAAAAAAATTTACCCATGTGTCTATAGGATCGCCTTCTTTTTCCATCTTTTTCGATAAGTTTTCCCACCAGTAGTGTACGGAGGTCGACATCTTCAAGGATGCAATCATTATCTTTTTCGCTTCAGAGAGTTGATTCAAAGAGTAGTACAATTCTAGTTGTTGAACCCAATTGTCATCAGATCTATGTCAATCTTTCCTTCAAGATTCGGTATGTCCAGATCCATTTTCACTTTGAAGGGGCTGATTTTATCGGAGTGAGGTCACGTCGAGGATTCTCCAGATTCCGAAGAGAATCGCACGAGAATCTCGCTGAACTAGGATAACATTTCGGTCCTCTGGCGAGCCAATGATTTTTCTATGAGTTGCTCTATCTCGTCAGTTGCATGTCTATTGTTTTCTTCTTTGACCATCTTTTATGAGGTCAAAGGAAGTGTTTGCTTGTGTTGTCGAGTTTGCAAGCGTGTTTGAACATGCATAAGTTAAATAACTTCAATGGAAGTGCAGATGTAACTTAATCTCCAAACAAGATCAAGCTCTGATACCAATGATCTAGGTCATGCCCAGGTGCACGATGGGGATAATAGTTGATTGAATGAGTCGTGCATTGTTATAGCGAAAGTATAGAATAAGAACAAGTAAAGCAGGAAATACACTATATCGATAGAAAGTAAGCACACAAACAATATACAAGAATTCAAGCCAATTTCTATTATTACTTCTTCTCGATGAAGGTTGGTTTATTATTACAATAATGTACATGTTTATATAGAATGCTGAGAATCTTGGGTGACTACCCCTTACATTTAGTTACAAAAGAAGTTATAACGGTTCGAAAGTTTAACCGTCGCAGACAACAAGAAGACATAGACATTATGTTGATGTTCGAAAGTCGTCACTGCCGACAAGGCATGCCAAGATGTTGTATGTCGAGCGCAAAACCTGTGGAGGTTGTCTAGGTTGGATGTGTCGAAGCAGTTGAAGTAGTCAAAGTGCTAGACTTTATCGAAGTTTGAAAACATGCCAACTGTTGGTTGGATCAGGGTCACTCCGGAGGGGAATGTTACCAAAAACATGTTCACATGATTAATTGATGAACTTATCCTCCTTTGGAACCAAGGCTAAACCCAACCCATCCAAAAAAAATGAAAACCTACCCCAGTCTACCAAGGAGGTAGATGTGGGGTCATCCTCCAAAATGTGTAGGAAATGTTGAGGGTTAGACTTAGCTTCTGATGAAACCTCAAATATGTCATGTTTCAAACCATACACAAAACCAACCCAACTAAAAACCACAGAGGATCACAAACCAGATAAAACCCCAAATTTATAAGAAGGACTAAAATATTTAGGAACTAAGATAAGAGATGGGTAACTTGACATACCTATTTCCTTTGCCAAATGTCCTTTATCCCCATTGCAATCCATTGCTTCTCATTTTGATAAATCGTTCATAATTAGAAAATCATCTTCTTCACGCTATGGTAAATAATCCAGGGGTTTTCCAAGTTCAAGATACTCTTCCTTTCCATTTTGTGAAGAATCGTCTTTTAAAGAATCCACGTTCTCTTCTGCTAAATTTGGTTTTTGTAAATACCTTTAAGGAAGTATTTTCTTTTGCATCGGCTCTATAGTACCAACGCTCGCTAATAGATCTAAGAGCCACAAACTAATAGCAAACCTATTCACTAGAAACATAGAAGCATCATCCACTAAAAGAAACTAGGGAGCCTGCCCTAATAACCTATTGGGGAGCCCTAGACCACTTCCTCCGCTAAGCTCGACCCCTTATATGGATTAAAGGATCCTAAAAAGCTTAAATGCATTCTAAAAAAATATAAAGCATTAATACCACATATGAGACATCACCTTGAAACATTGTCTATATGTTACTCCAAGATTGCAGAAGTGACATCGTCATCTTCAACATCAGGCTACTAAGACTACTCTCAAGAAAACAGGTGTTGTGACCAGATCTGTCCTACAACCAGATTTGTTCCACGGATTTGTTCCACATGCATGTGAGGGTGAATTTTGGAAGAACTAAGTGCTAGAACTAACATACATGAAGCAACGCGTTGAATTGTTGATGAAAGTGACAATCATTATTGGATGGTTGTTCTTATTACATGTGGAATTACATTGCATAAATCAAAATTGAAGTTTAATGCTCAAGTCCAAGTCCACAAGGAACCAAACTAATGTACAACGTATTTATATTGTTGATAAACATTTGTTGCTGTGGTTTCAACATTACCATTTCTCTCCAAGCCCGCAGGTGTTGAGATAATTTCTTCAATTAATTTTAAAGTGTGATGAAAAGAAATAAAATCACCAACAGCTCGAACCTTAGTTCAAACACTAAGCACTCAATGAATAAGTGCTGGATGAACACTGATGAAAAAAATCCAGATGTCAATTAACTAAATACTACAGTTATTGACCTGTCTGAGTCTGAGTTTAAGTTTAAAAGATTGTGGTTGTCGAACATAGGATTGTCATATGCCAGTAAGCCCGTACTCTGTCCAAATGCCATAAATAAATGTCGACAGGTGGAATGCCCAGTAATGCCGAGGGAGATCAATGTTAAAGAAATCATATTACATCTGTTGTTTAAATACTGATGAGATAGCAGGTATGGTTTGAGATCATGTAAAGTTGCCAAAGCCAGTCTATCCAAATTCTAAAATGCAAGGTTGTTGATTAATGAGGAAGTTGACTCTTCACAAATGCGTCCAGAGTTCATTGGAAATAGGATTGAAAGTCTGAGATCGCTCAAATTATGGAAAGCTTTACAACTATGCTGCTAGAAAATATTGGTGCATCCACATCAAACACTTCAACCAGATGTCGAGTTTGAAGTGGCAGAATATTGAGAGATAGAGGATTAGAACGACTTCTTTAAGCATTTAGTTCCTTATTTCAAGCAATATTTTCAGCAAGCAGTTTCATAATCAAATACAAGTGGCAAGTTTGAAGAGTTGAATTCATTTACGAATCCCAAATTTCTTGTAACAAATCATTGATTTGGTCTATTCTGAGTCTGTCGATAGGATCTGATGAGAAAAGATTAGTAAGGGCCTGTAAATGTATTTTTTATTATATATATTATTATTTGGAAGGTAAGGAAAAGAGAGTTCTAGCTAAGGGCTGAGGCAGGGTTAGAAAAAGTTGCTACTGTTGGTTGTAGGAAGAAATGTATTTATTTTGATTCCCTTAATATGAAGACAGGATTTGGAGTGATTACAGTCGAGATGAGCCCTATTCTGTTTTATTATGAATATTAAATGATGTATTGTTCATGATTTTATTTTGTGTATGGTCCTTATGCATCCATACTATAATTCTTATGAGTTATATACATGTTTATTAAGGATCTGGAATGGGATTAAATTACTTTTTCTATAAGTTCACACTCGAAAATATTTCTATTACGACGTGTTACATTTGTACATTTGTTGTAGCTATTTCTCATGTCATATTTACCTGTTCATAAACTCTCATAGATATCTACTTTTTCCACATCATTACGATTTCTCTAAGCTTGGCTCTCTTGCAGTCGAGAGTTAACTTTAGTGATAACATCTTCTGGCGCCGTTGTTGGGGACAAAGGAATGAAGCCATCTTCCCTGAGATTTGATATTGATTAGATCCTTTTCTTGACGGTGAACAAGAAGTGGACACTTATATGACTGCTGATTTCTTCGCTAGGCGACTCCAAAGAATCCAGAGGTGACTCCATTAGTTCAGGATCCAGGATGCCATCAAATGATCAAATAGCTGCAGGGTATGAATTTTTTGATTTCTCAAATATATATGGTTTTCGAAATATTGTACCTAATAAAGAAGTATGGGAACATTTCCTTCCAAGATTTAGAGGAAAAGATTATGATCATCCTGGTTAACATCTGTTGGATTTTCATGAGTGTATGCACAGGATAAATATTGACCACGAGGATGTTCTTATTAAAATGTTCAGATTTTTTTGGAAGAGTAGGCTTGAGAGTGGTGCAGATCTCTTCCTGCTGCTAGTGTTGTTTCACTAAAATATTTTCATGTGGCATTTCATTCTTTTTGCCAAGAAATATTCTCTACTGAAATCCTTTACCTAGAATGCTGTGAAGAGTTTAAATTATTGTATTCTCATTCCAATGGTAAAAGGCTAACTATTTTTCTTGACTCAGCAAATACTGTTTGTAAGGAAAACTTTTCAGCTGAAATTCTTTTTGAAAATTACTGTGATGAATTTGAAGAGCATGTTCAGCAGAAAGCAAATGTTTCTTCTGATTGCAAGAATGAAAATCATGTTATTGAGGAAAATTTTCTAGATCTAATTGATGATAGGAAAGGTGACTGCATACTTGTCGATGCATTTGATTTTGTCTCTGATACACTTGCTGTCTTAGATATAAATGAAGAAATAGTTGAAAAAGAGGCATTTCCTCGACTTTTTCAAGAGGATTCCTAAGATATGTTGTTATCTGTGATTAAAGAGGAAAATCAAGAGGCTACTCATCAAGAATAGATGTATGAGGCAACATATGGAAAAGTTAGATTTGATCAACAGAGTTATGAAAACATTGTGCCCATTTGTCATGCACAGTGAGAACCAGTTTATGACAGCCATACATCAGAGGGTGAAGAAAACATTGAGCAACTAGCAAAGGTAATCATGTTTGGTTATCCATCTACTTCTTTTTTATATGATCCAGTAGCTTTTTATATGGAATCACGTTTCTCAGAAGATTTCAGCCTTGTTACTTTTGGAAGTAAATCAAATGATGGTTATAGGTATGTGTTACAAATTAAATTTCTGTTACACATAATGAATGCCTCTCTGATTTTTATCTGCACTCAAAGAGCTTTTGTAATTGGTTCAATCTTATCATGGCTTCATTGGAAACATGATGTCACATGATGAGCCAGTTTTACTTGTTAGAAGTAGGAATAAATAGAAGAATAAGCTCACCATCGAGCATGAAAGTTCTTTTTGAAATTGTTAGTTTGCAGCAGAAGTTTGTTTTCAGCTTTTTGGTTTGAATAAGTTGCAAGAAGTTTGGACCAGATTTCAAATGATATTGACTGAATCCATAACCCAATGGAGCACTAGTACAGAGTAGGATCGTTTCAAAATTTGATATACAACACAACAGATTGCAATTTTCAGTTTGTAGACTATGAGTTTGAATCACTTTTCAGTTTGTGGATTTGTAGCAGCATGAAGATTCCATCGCCCAATGGAAAAGGAACTTATTCTACAAGTTCTTGGTAGCTTGCAGGGAGCATGCCATCCCCAGCCAAAGCCAGATGTTGTGACCAGATCTATCCTACAACCATATTTGTTCCACAGATTTGTTCCACATGCATGTGAGGGAAACTTTTGGAAGAACCAAGTGCTAGAACCGACATACATGAAGCAACGTGTTGAATTGTTGATGAAATTGACTATCATTATTGGATGGTTGTTCTTATTACATGTGGAATTACATTGCATAAATCAAAATTGAAGTTTAATGCTCAAGTCCAAGTCCACAAGGAGCCAAACTAATGTACAATGTGTTTATATTGTTGATAAACATTTGTTATTGTGGTGTCAACATTACCATTTCTCTCCAAGCCCACAGGTGTTGAGATAATTTCTTCAATGAATTTTAAAGTGTGATGAAAAGAAATAAAATCACCAACAGCTCGAACCTTAGTTCAAACACTAAGCACTCAATGAATAAGTGTTGGATGAACACTGATGAAAAAATATCCAGATGTCAATTAACTAAATACTACAGTTATTGACCTATCTGAGTCTGATTTTAAGTTTAAACGATTGTGGTGGTCGAACAGAGGATTGTCATATGCCAGTAAGCCCATACTATGTCCAAATTCCATAAAGAAATGTCGACAGATGGAATGCCCAGTAATGCCGAGGGAGATCAATGTTAAAGAAATCATATTACATTTGTTGTTTAAATACTAATGAGATAGTAGGTATGGTTTGATATCATGTATAGTTTCCAATGCCAGTCTATCCAAATTCTAAAATGCAAGGTTGTTGATTAATGAGGAAGTTGACTCTTCACAAATGCGTCCAGAGTTCATTGGAAATAAGATTGAAAGTCTGAGATCGCTCAAATTTTGGGAAGCTTTACAACTATGCTGGCATAAAAGATTGGTGCATCCACATCAAACACTTCAGCCAGACGTTGAGTTTGAAGTGGCAGAATATTGAGAAATAGAGGATTAGAATGACTTCTTCAAGCATTTAGTTCCAAATTTTAAGCAATATTTTCAGCAAGCAGTTTCAGAATCAAATACAAGTGGCAAGTTTGAAGAGTTGAATTCATTTACGAATCCTAAATTTCTTGTAACAAATCATTGATTTGGTCTATTCCGAGTTTGTCGATAGGATCAGATGAGAAAAGGTTGGTAAGGGCCTATTAATGTATTTTTTCTTATATATATTATTATTTGGAAGGTAAGGAAAAGAGAGTTCCAGCCGAGGGCTGAGGCAGGGTTAGAAAAAGTTGCTACTGTTGGTTGCATGCAAACATGTATTTATTTTGATTCCCTTAATATGAAGAGGCTTTGGAGTGATTACAGTCGAGATGAGCCCTATTTTGTTTTATTATGAATTGATAAATTATATATTGTTCATAATTTTGTTCTGTGTATGGTCCTTATGCATCCATACTAGAATTCTTATGAGTTATATACATGTTTATTAAGGATATGGAATGGGATTATCTTACTTTTTCTATAAGTTCACACTTGCAAATATTTCTATTACGACGTGTTGCATTTGTACATTTGCTGCAGCTATTTCCCATGTCATATTTACCTGTTCATAAACTCTCATACACATCTGCTTTTTCCACATCATTAAGATTTATCTAAGCTTGGCTCTCTTGCAGTCGAGATTTAACTTTAGTGATAACATCTGGAGTGTCACCACCAATCTCAACCTAAGAACTTTCTCCAAGAGCTAGAGATAACTCCAAGGTTACGGGTTCGGACCGGGAGTACACACGAAGGATTCCAACTTTTTCAAGCATGCATATTAAGTTTTTGAAGGGTTCCAGGTTTCCAAGCTCATCACAAAAATTTACTTAGCATTGCCTCATATTTCTTTATTTGGCATTGCCCTAGCTTGATTACTTAATATACATAAAACTTTAAACATGAGTTATGTTGTTTATCCATATACATCAATCTTGTTATATTAATAGTTAATTTGAATGAATATGCATAATTTTAATACAAAAAGTAAGGCGTCCAGACCTATTGATACTATTATATGCATGGTAAGGATAAATATGCTTACACAGAATGTTAAGCATATGGAGTAAGAATATATCAAGCTATATATTATGCACTTTGCATATTGTTTTGTTACAACTTAATTGAGTTGGGATGCATGTTGTATTGTGGGTTTTATAAAACAAGAGCTATGAGGTTGTAAATGTATTTGGACTTTGACTATAGGATCTGTACGAATATTAGGGATTTAAAAACTGAGAACTATAAGCACATTCAAAACCACAACAATAAATAAACTAAACTATCGTGAAAGTACACAAATCTCTTAAGACTAGCAAAAACTAGCAAAAGCAAACTACATCTCAAATATGCACTTTCTAAATGCTTTATAACACTCAAGAATCACTTGTAGTAGTAAGTACTTTACTTTATAAAATAGCCATGCTCTATTGCAATACCCAACATTTTGCATGAAGAGAACCACCGACAACTAACAATAAAAACAATGTTTTAGGATCTTTGCACAAGCTATTCGAAACAAAAATAACACCATGCTTGAATGTTTTGCTAATAGAAGAATGGGGCATCATTGTACCATCATAGTCCAATAACATCGCCCTACACTTTGTCCTCTTATATGCAAACACAACTCTTTAAATATAAGTCTACTTTTATTTATTTATAAAAGCACAACTTTGTTATAATAAAAATATAATACTAGTGTGAACTAATATTACACATTCACAATCTCTACAAAATGAATTCTTTGATTTCCACATTATCCATTAACAATCATCATGTGATTACTGTAAACACATTGATATCTTAGATATATCTACAAAATAAATTACTTTAGGTGAAAAGAACTAAAATTGACACTAACTAAGAGTATCTCCATGCTCATTTTTGTAGTTTTTTTAACTGAATATTTTTGTATGATGCTTATGGAATATCTATGTTGTTACATATATGTGTGAGACCCTTACATACCTCCATAAAATGCACCTCCAAGCTACATCTGTACTGCTAAGCTAATAGGCACCTTTTGGACTGCTAATAGGCACCTTCTGGCTCCACTTTTTTAACCTAGCAAAAGACTCTCATGATTTGAAATGCTTAAACAACATTTAACATATGCAATTTCCTTTTACTAAAATGAAATTATTATTATTTTTCCTTAAATAAAAATTGTCATACCCTATGATAATATGCAATATTCAAGGTTTAAATGTGGATTCGAATTTGTAAAAAAAAAAACCATATATACTCAACTCAATATCCATGATTTCATGGGAGAAGAAAGATATTACGTGGAAGTTTGATTTTGCTTCTTATTTAAGTTTGAACAATTAAAGTGGATGGTCGTTTAGCATCCTTCAAGATTTGGTATGTCCAGATCCATTTTCACTTTGAAGGGGCTGATTTTATCGGAGTGAGGTCACGTCGAGGATTCTCCAGATGCCAAAGAGAATCGCACGCGAATCTTGCTGAACTAGGATAACATTTCGGTCCTCTAGTGAGCCAATGATTTTTCTATGAGTTGCTCTATCTCGTCAGTTGCATGTCTATTGTTTTCTTCTTCGACCATCTTTTATGAGGTCGAAGGAAGTGTATGCTTGTGTTGCCGAGTTTGCAAGCGTGTTTGAACATGAATAAGTTAAATAACTTCAATGGAAGTGCAGATGTAACTTAAGCTCCAAACAAGATCAAGCTCTGATACTAATGATCCAGGTCATGCCCAGGTGCACGATGGGGATAATAGTTGATTGAATGAGTCGTGCATTGTTATAGCAAAAGTATAGAATAAGAACAAGTAAAGCAGGAAATACACTATATCGACAGAAAGTATGCACACAAACAATATACAAGAATTGAAACCAATTTCTATTATTACTTCTTCTCGATGAAGGTTGGTTTATTGTTACAATAATGTACATTTTTATATAGAATGCTGAGAATCTTGGGTGACTACCCCTTACATTCAGTTACAAAAGAAGTTATAATGGTTCGAAAGTTCAATCATCGCAGACGACAGGAATACATAGACATTATGTTGATGTTCGACAGTCATCGCTGCCGACAAGGCATGTCAAGATGTTGTATGTCGAGCGTGAAACCTATGGAGGTTGTCTAGGTTGGATGTGTCAAAGCAGTTGAAGTAGTCGAAGTGCTAGACTTTATCGAAGTTTGAAAACATGCCAATTGTTGGTTGGATCATGATAAATCCCGAGGAGAATGCTACCACAAACATGTTGACATGATTAATTGCTGAACTTATCCTCCTTTGGAACCAAGGCTAAACCCAACCCATCCAAAAAAAATGAAAACCTACCCCAGTTTACTAAGGCAGTAGATGTGGGGTCATCCTCCAAAATGTGTAGGAAATGTTGATGGTTAGATGTAGCTTTTGATGAAACCTCAAATATATCATGTTTCAAACCATACACAAAACCAACCCGACTAAAAACCATAGAGGATCACAAACCAGATAAAACCCCCAATTTATAAGAAGGCCTAAAAGATTTAGGAACTAAGATAAGAGATGGGTAACTTGACATACCTATTTCCTTTTCCAAATGTCCTTTATCCCATTGCAATCCACTGCTTCTCGTTTTGATAAATCGTTCATAATTAGGAAATCCTCTTCTTCACACTATGATAAATAATCCAAGGGTTTTCCAAGTTCAAGATACTCTTCCTTTCCATTTTGTGAGGAATCATCTTTTAAAGAATCCACGTTCTCTTTTGCTAAATTCAGTTTTTGTAAATACCTTTAAGGAAGTATTTTATTTTGCATTGGCTCTACAGTACCAACGCTTGCTAATAGATCTAAGAGCCACAAACTGATAAAAAACCTAATCAATAGAAACATAGAATCATCATCCACTAAAAGAAACTAAGGAGCCTGCCCTAATAACCTATTGGGGATCCCTAGCCCACTTCCTTCGCTAAGCTCAACCCCTTATATGGATTAAAAGGAGTCTAAAAAGCTTAAACACATTCTAAAAAAATCTAAAGCATTAATACCACATATGAGACATCACTTCGAAAAATGGTCTATATGGTACTCCAAGACTACAGAAGTGACCTCGTCATCTTCAAAATTAGGCTACTAAGACTACTCTCAAGAAAATTGGTGTTGTGACCAGATCTGTCCTACAACCATATTTGTTCCACATGCATGTGAGGGCGACTTTTGGAAGAACCAAGTGCTAGAACTGACATACATGAAGCAACGCGTTGAATTGTTGATGAAATTGACTATCATTATTGGATGGTTGTTCTTATTACATGTGGAATTACATTGCATAAATCAAAATTGAAGTTTAATGCTCAAGTCCAAGCCCACAAGGAGCCAAACTAATGTACAACGTGTTTATATTGTTGATAAACATTTGTTGCTGTGGTGTCAACATTACCATTAACAAATCATTGATTTGGTCTATTATGAGTATGTCGATAGGATCTGATGAGAAAAGGTTAGTAAGGGTCTGTAAATGTATTTTTTCTTATATATATTATTATTTGGAAGGTAAGGAAAAGAGAGTTCTAGACAAGGGCTGAAGCAGGGTTAGAAAAAGATGCTATTGTTGGTTGCAGGAAAACATGTATTTCTTTTGATTCCCTTAATATGAAGAGAGGCTTTGGAGTGATTACAGTCGAGATGAGCCCTATTCTGTTTTATTATGAATATTAAATTATGTATTGTTCATGATTTTGTTTTGTGTATGGTCCTTATGCATCCATACTATTATTCTTATGAGTTATATACATGTTTATTAAGGATCTGGAATGGGATTAACTTACTTTTTCTATAAGTTCACACTCGCAAATATTTATATTACAACGTGTTACATTTGTACATTTGCTGCAGCTATTTCCCATGTCATATTTACTTGTTCATCAACTCTCATAGATATCTACTTTTTCCACATCATTAATATTTCTCTAAGCGTGTCTCTCTTGCAGTCGAGAGTTAACTTTAGTGATAACATATTCTGGCGCCGTTGTTAGGGACGAAGGAAGGAAGTCATCTTCCCTAGGGTTTGATATTGATTAGATCCTTTTATTGACGATGAACAAGAAGTGGACACTTATATGACTGCTGATTTCTTCACCGGACGACTCCAAAGAATCCAGAGGTGACTCCATTTGTTCAGGATCCAGGATGCCATCAAATGATCAAATAGTTGCAGGGTATGAATTTTTTGATTTCTCAAATATATATGGTTTTCCAAATATTGTACCTGATAAATAAGTATGGGAACATTGCCTTCCAAGATTTAGAGGAAAATATTATGATCATCCTGGTGAACATCTGTTGGATTTCCACGAGTGTATGCATAGGCTAAATATTGACCACCGGGATGTTCTTATTAAAATGTTCATATTTTTTTTCGAAGAGTGGGCTTGAGAGTGGTGCAGATCTCTTCCTACTGCTACTGTTGTTTCACTAAAAGATTTTCATGTGGCGTTTCATTCTTTTTTCCAAGAAATATTCTCTACTGAAATCCATTACCGAGAATGCTATGAAGAGTTTAAATTATTGTATTCTCATTCCAATGGTAAAAGGCTAACTGTTTTTCCTCACTCAGCGAATACTGTTTGTAGGGAATATTTTTCAGCTGAAAGTCTTTTTGAAAATTACTGTGACGAATTTGAAGAGCATGTTCAACAGAAAGCAAATGTTTCTTCTGATTACAAGAATGAAAATCATGTTATTGAGGAAGATTTTCTAGATCTAATTGATGATAGGAAAGATGACTGCATACTTGTCAATGCATTTGATTTTGTCTCTGATACACCTGCTGTCTTAGATCTAAATGAAGAAATAGTTGAAAAAGAGGTCTTTCCTCAACTTTTTCAAGAGTATTCCTATGATAGGTTGTTATATGTGATTAAAGAGGAAAATGAAGAGGCTTCTCATCAAGAATAGATGTATGAGGCAGCATATGGAAAAGTTAGATTTGATCAACAGAGTTATGAAAACATTGTGCCCATTTGTCATGCACAGTGAGAACCAGTTTATGACAGCCATACATCAGAGGGTGAAGAAAACATTGAGCAGCTAGCAAAGGTAATCATGTTTGGTTATCCATGTACTTCTTTTTTCTATGATTCGGTATCTTTTTATATGGAATCACGTTTCTCAGAAGATTTCAGCCTTGTTACTTTTGGAAGTAAATCAGATGATGGTTATAGGTATGTGTTCAAAGAGCTTTTGTAATTGGTTCAATCTTATCATGGCTTCATTGGAAACATGATGTCACATGATGAGCCAGTTTTACTGGTTAGAAGTAGGAATAAATAGAAGAATAAGCTTGCCATCGAGCATGAAGGTTCATTTTAGATTGTTAGTTTGCAGCAAAATTTTGTTTTCAGCTTTTTGGTTTGAATAAGTTGCAAGAAATTTGGAACAGATTTCAAATGATATTGACTGAATCCATAACCCAATGGAGCACTGGTATAGAGCAAGATCATTTTAGAATTTGATATACAACAGAATAGATTGCAATTTTCAGTTTGTAGACTATGAGTTTGAATCACTTTTCAGTTTATGGATTTGAAGCAGCATGAATATTCCATCGCCCAATGGAAAAGGCACTTAGTCTACAAGTTCTTGGTATCTTGCAGGGAGTATGCAATCCCTAGCCAGAGCTAGATGTTGTCACCAGATCTATCATACAACCAGATTTGTTCCACAGATTTGTTCCACATGCATGTGAGGGCGACTTTTGGAAGAACCAAGTGCTAGAACCGACATACATGAAGCAACGCGTTGAATTGTTGATGAAATTGACTATCATTATTGGATGGTTGTTCTTATTACATGTGGAATTACATTGCATAAATAAAAATTGAAGTTTAATGCTCAAGTCCAAGCCCACAAGGAGCCAAACTAATGTACAACGTGTTTATATTGTTGATAAACATTTGTTGCTTTGGTGTCAACATTACCATTTCTCTCAAAGCCCGCAGGTGTTGAGATAATTTCTTCAATGAATTTTAAAGTGTGATGAAAATAAATAAAATTGCCAATAGCTCGAACCTTAGTTCAAA
Organism: Pseudotsuga menziesii; assembly: GCA_001517045.1. Classification (NCBI taxonomy): domain Eukaryota; kingdom Viridiplantae; phylum Streptophyta; class Pinopsida; order Pinales; family Pinaceae; genus Pseudotsuga; species Pseudotsuga menziesii. Next base: position 77,481 of record LPNX010084286.1, on the reverse strand, counting down.
CACTAAGCACTCAATGAATAAGTGTTGGATGGACACTGATGAAAAAATATCCATATGTCAATTAACTAAATACTACAGTTATTGACCTGTCTAAGTCTGATTTTAAGTTTAAAAGATTGTGGTGGTCGAAAAGATGATTGTCATATGCCAGTAAGCCCGTACTTTGTCCAAATGCCATAAAGAAATGTCGACAGGTGGAATGCCCAGTAATGCCAAGGGAGATCAATGTTAAAGAAATCATATTACATTATTTGTTTAAATATTGATGAGATAGCAGGTATGGTTTGAGATCATGTACAGTTTCCAATGCCAGTCCTCCAAATTCTAAAAGGCAAGGTTGTTGATTAATGAGGAAGTTGACTCTTCACAAATGTGTCCAGAGTTCATTGGAAACAAGATTGAAAGTCTGAGATCACTCAAATTATGGGAAGCTTTACAACTATGCTTCTAGAAAAGATTGGTGCATCGACATCAAACACTTCAGCCAGACGTTGAGTTTGAAGTGGCAGAATATTGAGAGATAGAGGATTAGAATGACTTCTTCAAGCATTTAGTTCCAAATTTCAAGCAATATTTTCAACAAGCAGTTTCAGAATCAAATACAAGTGGCAAGTTTGAAGAGTTGAATTCATTTATGAATCCCAAATTTCTTGTAACAAATCATTGATTTGGTCTATTCCGAGTCTGTCGATAGGATCTAATGAGAAAAGGTTAGTAAGGGCCTGTAAATGTATTTTTTCTTATATATATTATTATTTGGAAGGTAAGGAAAAGAGAGTTCCAACCGAGGGCTGAGGCATGGTTAGAAAAAGTTGCTACTGTTGGTTGCAAGAAGACATGTATTTATTTTGATTCCCTTAATATGAAGAGAGGCTTTGGAGTGATTACAGTCAAGATGAGCCCTATTTTGTTTTATTATGAATTGATAAATTATGTATTGTTCATAATTTTGTTCGGTGTATGGTCCTTATGCATCCATACTAGAATTCTTATGAGTTATATACATGTTTATTAAGGATCTGGAATGGGATTAAGTTACTTTTTCTATAAGTTCACACTCGTAAATATTTCTATTACGACGTGTTTCATTTGTACATTTGTTGCAGCTATTTCCCATGTCATATTTACCTATTCATAAACTCTCATACATATCTACTTTTTCCACATCATTAAGATTTCTCTAATCTTGGCTCTCTTGCAGTCGAGATTTAACTTTAGTGGTAACATCTGGAGTGTCAGCACCAATCTCAACCTAAGAAATTTCTCCAAGAGCTAGAGATAACTCCAAGGTTACGGGTTCGCACCAGGAGTACACACCAAGGATTCCAACTTTTTTCAAGCATGCATATTAAGTTTTCGAAGGGTTCCTGGTTTCCAAGCTCATCACAAAAATTTACTTAGCATTGCCTCATATTTATTTATTTGGCATTGCCCTAGCTTTATTACTTAATATACATAAAACTTTATACATGAGTTATGTTGTTTATCCATATACATCAATCTTGTTATATTAATAGTTAATTTGAATGAATATGCATAATCTTAATACAAAAAGTAAGCCATCCAGACCTATTGAGACTATTATATGCATGGTAAGGATAAATATGCTTACACCGAATGTTAAGCATATGGAGTAAGAATATATCAAGCTATATATTATGCACTTTGCATATTGTTTTGTTACAACTTAATTGAGTTGGGATGCATGTTGTATTGTGGGTTTTATAAAACAAGAGCTATGAGGTTGTAAATGTATTTGGACTTTGACTATAGGATTTGTACGAATATTAGGGATTTAAAAACTGAGAACTATAAGCACATTCAAAACCGCAACAATAAATAAACTAAACTATCATGAAAGTACACAAATCTCTTAAAAGACTAGCAAAAACTAGCAAAAACAAACTACATCTCAAACATGCACTTTCTAAATGCTTTATAACACTCAATAATCATTTGTAGTAGTAAGTACTGTACTTTATAAAATAGCCATGCTCTGTTGCAATACCCAACATTTTGCATGAAGAGAACCACTGACAACTAATAATAAAAACAATGTTTCAGGATCATTACACAAGCTATTCGAAACAAAAATAACACCATGCTTGAATGTTTTGCTAATAGAAGTATGGGTCATCATTGTACCATCATAGTCCAATAACATCGCCCTACACTTTGTCCTCTTATATGCAAACACAACTCTTTAAATATAAGTCTACTTTTATTTATTTATAAAAGCACAACTTTGTTATAATAAAATTATAATTCTAGTGTTAACTAATATTACACGTTCACAATCTCTACAAAATGAATTCTTTGATTTCCACACTATCCATTAACAATCACCATGTGATTATTGTAAAGACATTGATATCTTAGATATATCTACAAAATAAATTACTTTACGTGAAAAGAACTAAAATTGACACTAACTAAGAGTATCTCCATGCTCATTTTTGTAGTTTTTTTAACTGAATATTTTTGTATGATGCTTATGGAATATCTATGTTGTTACATATATATGTGAGACCCTTACATACCTCCATAAAATGCACCTCCAAGCTACATTTGGACTGCTAAGCTAATAGGCACCTTCTGGCTCCACTTTTTTAACCTAGCAAAAGACTCTCGTGATTTGAAATGCTTAAACAACATTTAGCATTTGCAATTTCCTTTTGCTAAAATGATTTTTTTTTCTTCCTTAAATAAAAATTATCATACCCTATGATAATATGCAATATTCAAGGTTTAAATGTGGATTAGAATTTGTCAAAAGAAGAAACCATATATACTCAACTCAATATCCATGATTTCATGGGAGAAGAAAGATATTACGTGAAAGTTTGATTTTTGCTTCTTATTTAAGTTTGAACAATTAAAGTGGATGGTTGTCTAGCACATAATCAACATGGGTATTGTTTCATCTACACTGCTAAGGAAATTGTATGACTTTTCAAATATTACTGCTGAAAAAAATCGATCAAAAAGGAGACCTACCATTCAGCCGCACTGACCACATCATAAAACTTATTTATCCTTTTAAAAACAAATTAAATTCAACTAAAGGTTTTTTGTGAACAAAGTGTTTTCCATAGGTGCAGAGGACGGTGAGAAAATGATAATCATTTGGAATTCAAGCTAGTTGAGGTAAGCTTTAAGCTTATTCCATTCTCAGACTTTAGGAATCTGTATTATAATTTAAATAATCCATTGCCTATTCAACAAATCTGTACAATCTTTAAAGGATTTCTCATCTATTTTTATAATATTTGTAGGTTTGTGGATTATAATCTTTGTAGGTTTGTAGATAGAGCTTTACTCGAATTATTTAACAAATCTGTACAATCTTTAAAGGATCTCTCATCTATTTTTATAATCTTTGTAAGTTTGTAGATAGAACTTTACTTGAATTAAATATGAGACAATTTTTGTTTTGTTTAAAGAAAACCTAGGAAGAAGTTTTGGTTTGCCTGGTCCAAGTTGTACGATTTGACTTGAATTGACACTTTGCAAGTTTTAATCTGTGTTGAGAAGGTGAGTCTATCGAATTTTTGGATAAATATGATAGTTTTGTACTAGGAACAGAGTGGTCGAGGTCTAGGTCTAGTGTAATGTAATAATTTCAACGATTATGAATGCCAAAATTAAGAAAATAGATTAGCCTTTAAGAATAGATTTAGCCTTTAAAGTGTGGAGGTGAATTTTTTGCCTTTTGTTTTACTTGAATTTTATAGATCTTACAACTTTGCTTTAACTGTCAAATAGGAGAAAGATTTGAAACAGATTCTTCTTTCCTCTTGATTTTATCGATGTTTAGTTTATCATAATAATACAAAGGAAAACAAAATTGAAAATTGTTTCACATGAATCCATGCAGAGGGATAAGTGTATCTGTTTTTCATGTTAATGAGTTGTTCCAATTTAAATTTATTTTAATGTTAATGAGTTGTTCCAATTTAAATTGATGGAAAAAACTAGGGATAAGTGTATCTGTTTGTAATGTTAATGAGTTGTTCCAATTTTAATTGATGGAAAAAACTATGTTCTCCAGTTCATAATGAAATACCCTTATGGTATGTAGATATTTTCCACAATTTTGGCTTAGTCAGTTGACTATGCTTTATGTTTTGCCCCTTTTTATGTAGCAGAATGGTCTATTGCATGTTTTCTATATTTTTCGTGTGGATTATTCCTTTTTGGCAATTGGAGAAAATTATTCAATCATTTGTCCCACAATTTATGCTCGACAATCTACTGGATATTGCGAACATGGTGCAGCAGGAGGTGCGCACATACATGGCCTCCCTATATCGCAATTTCAGAAAGAGTAATTTTCCATATCTTGTTGAATGGTCTAGAGGATATGGTACTGTACTTCAAAAGTATTTTTTACAACAAGTTGATCATGGATTCTTTGGTTGTTTGTTGTAATTATAGGATTTGGAATTCTATTACTTTGTGTAGGAGAGGAGTTTGTGATATGATTTGGTCATGAACCGAGAATTGTTACGAGCGATGCAGAATTGATCTTGCGGATTCTATCTCCCAAGCACTTAAATGATTGTGGAAGGTTTCCTCTGGTCCAGAAAATGGTTTTAGTTATGTTCAGGGAAAATGTGTTTAGTGTTAATGGCGAATAGTGGTCTAACCAACACCGAATCATTGTGGATTCCTTTAATACGGAGATGCCCAAAGTGAATGAGTAAAAATAACATCATGAGTAAAAAATAATTCTGAAGGTAAACATATTTGGGAATGAGAAGAAGGTGATAAAAGTATTTTCTTTGAAATATTTTTAGAAGTACAAAATCTCCACTCTCTTTATATGTTGTCCTTTTTTTTAAAAATGTGGTTCACCATTTGTTAGAGGGATACTCCACGGAAAATTCCAATACCTGATATTCAAACTGAATCAAGGTATGGTCAGCTCATCATTCACAACATTTATTAGAAAGGGCTCCACAAGAACATCATGTCACTTACAAGAGTAGAACATGGGTGGGGAGGGTAACATTCATTCCTCCCAACCACCCAAGCTACATCCATTTGACAGTTTTATATGTTGTCCTATGCTATATTGGTTGGTCTTGATTATTGGTTGGTCTTGATCATTTTATATAAATCTTATGATATCTTCGTCTTTTCACGTTGATATCTTATTAACATAGTTAATTGATGTAAAAATAAACCTAACAGAAACTTTTATGATGATGTACCAACTGCAACTTGTTTAAGAGTATCACATGATGTAATGACTATACATGATAAATATATATTTGCTAACTATATTTCCTCTATATTTTTAATCTTTACAGGCATCGGTTGACATCATATTTAAATGCACCAAAGAATTGATAGATAAAGGAGTAACCTACTTACCCGACCATTTGCACCGATCGGACAACCGGCAACGTCAGATGTGACTGCTCACGCGAGCCAGGTCGTCTGATCGGTGCAAATTGTCGGGTAAGTAGTGAAATCCTCCAAAGGAGTAACCTACTTACCCAACCATTTGCACCAATCGGACAACCGGCAATGTCGGATGTGACTGCTCACGCGAGCCAGCTCGTTCGATCGGTGCAAATTGTCGGCTAAGTAGTGAAATCCTCCAAAGGAGTAACCTACTTACCCGACCATTTGCACCGATCGGACAACCAGCAACGTCGGATGTGACTGCTCACGCGAACCAGTTCGTCCGATTGGTGCAAATTGTCGGGTAAGTAGTGAAATCCTCCAAAGGAGTAACCTACTTACCCGACCATTTGCACCGATCGGACAACCGGTAATGTCGGATGTGACTGCTCACACGAGCCAGGTCGTCCGATCGGTGCAAATTGTCGGGTAAGTAGTGAAATCCAATCCAAAGGATGCTCGGATGCCCGGATGCCTGGATGCCTGAGGATTTACTACCAACATTATTTTGAGAGCCAAGTTCAGAATGAGCACATGAAACTCAGAAAAGAACTCTTCAAAGATCTGACGTAGTGAGAAAAAATTGATGTGGCAGTGATTTTGGTTTCTATGGATGCGTGATGGCAGGTACTCAATCGTCTTATAGTGGGAAAATTAAGGTTTCCAATGTACACAATTCATATAGAGGGAAAATTAGTAAAACCATTTACCGGTTCACTTAGCTCCATTTGAGCAAAAGTAATAGTAGATACCTTGTTCATTCTGTCTATGATTATTTTTCAGAGTTTCTAAAATAATAGACATGATTAATGATAACAGATATGGAAAATTTAATCGACTCAACGGTTAGGGAATACAATCTACAGAGCAATTAATTATAATGGCAAGAACCTTACATCAACAAACAACAGGCAGGTAGTGGTCAATAAATTTCTAGAATGACATCATCCCTGTTAGAAATATCAATTATTCAATATTTTGATACAGTTAAATTTTAGTTAATTAAAAGTATATAAAATAAAATTTAACTATATCAAAACATTAAACAATGGAAATTTATTTTCACTACATTAGAATTAATACATCTCATGGAATTCAGAATTCTAATACATTTAATACATCTCACCAAATTTTATATGTCCAAAGATATAAAAAATGGTAGGTGATAATTAAAAGTCAAAGTTTTTTTAAGAGAAAAAAATACCAGACCTTGATATTCATATTATAAATCAAAGGACATCATATACATGTATCCTTCATAGCCACGCTTCAATCTTGCGTAAATAGCAACATTTGGGAATCCCTCTGATCACTAAGATATACAGGTACAGCCATCAATCCTTGCTACATGAGCAAAGGAGAAAACACAAGAGCCTTCAAACAAACAAAACTTCTGCTTAACAAAGAAGAATGATAATACATTTTCCCAAGAGAGATCGGGCAGATCTATGAAGAGAAAAGATTGACAAACAAGCTTATCCAACCTGAGCACAATAAGAAGGCTAATAGTCTCTTAAAATGAAAACCTACCCCAATTTACCAAGGCGGTAGATGTGGGGTCATCCTCCAAAATGTGTAGGAAATGTTGATGGTTAGATGTAGCTTCTGATGAAACCTCAAATATGTCATGTTTCAAACCATACACAAAACCGACCCGACTAAAAACCACAGAGGATCACAAACCAGATAAAACCCCCAATTTATAAGAAGGCCTAAAAGATTTAGGAACTAAGATAAGAGATGGGTAATTTGACATACCTATTTCCTTTTCCCAATGTCCTTTATCCCCATGGCAATCCACTTCTTCTCGTTTTGATAAATCGTTCATAATTAGGAAATCCCCTTCTTCACACTATGGTAAATAATCCAAGGGTTTTCCAAGTTCAAGATACTCTTCTTTTCCATTTTGTGAGGAATCATCTTTTAAAGAATCCACGTTCTCTTCTGCTAAATTCAGTTTTTGTAAATACCTTTAAGGAAGTATTTTCTTTTGCATTGGCTCTACAGTACCAACACTCGCTAATAGATCTAAGAGCCAAAAACTGATAGAAAACCTAATCACTAGAACCATAGAAGCATCATCCACTAAAGGAAACTAGGGAGCCTGCCCTAATAACCTATTGGGGATCCCTAGCCCACTTCCTCCGCTAAGCTCGACCCCTTATATGGATTAAAAGGAGTCTAAAAAGATTAAACACATTCTAAAAAAATCTAAAGCATTAATATCACATATGAGACATCACCTCGAAAAATGGTCTATATGGTACTCCAAGACTACAGAAGTGACCTCGTCATCTTCAACATCAGGTTACTAAGACTACTCTCAAGAAAATTGGTGTTGTGACCAGATCTGTCCTACAACCAGATTTGTTCCACATGCATGTGAGGGCGACTTTTGGAAGAACCAAGTGCTATAACTGACATACATGAAGCAACGCGTTGAATTGTTGATGAAATTGACTATCATTATTGGATGGTTGTTCTTATTACATGTGGAATTACATTGCATAAATCAAAATTGAAGTTTAATGCTCAAGTCCAAGCCCACAAGGATCCAAACTAATGTACAACGTGTTTATATTGTTGATAAACATTTGTTGCTGTGGTGTCAACATTACCATTAACAAATCATTAATTTGGTCTATTCTGAGTCTGTCGATAGGATCTGATGAGAAAAGGTTAGTAAGGGTCTGTAAATGTATTTTTTCTTATATATATTATTATTTGGAAGGTAAGGAAAAGAGAGTTCTAGCCAAGGGCTGAGGTAGGGTTAGAAAAAGCTGCTATTGTTGGTTGCAGGCAAACATGTATTTATTTTGATTCCCTTAATATGAAGAGAGGATTTGGAGTGATTACAGTCGAGATGAGCCCTATTCTGTTTTATTATGAATATTAAATTATGTATTGTTCATGATTTTGTTTTGTGTATGGTCCTTATGCATCCATACTATAATTCTTATGAGTTATATACATGTTTATTAAGAATCTAGAATGGCATTAACTTACTTATTCTATAAGTTCACACTCGCAAATATTTCTATTATGACATGTTACATTTGTACATTTGCTACAGCTATTTCCCATGTCATATTTACTTGTTCATAAACTCTCATAGATATCTACTTTTTCCACATCATTAATATTTCTCTAAGTGTGTTTCTCTTGCAGTCGAGAGTTAACTTTAGTGACAACATATTCTGGCGCCGTTGTTGGGGATGAAGGAACGAAGTCATCTTCCCTAGGGTTTGATATTGATTAGATCCTTTTCTTGATGGTGAACAAGAAGTGGACACTTATATGACTGCTGATTTCTTCGCTGGGTGACTCCAAAGAATCCAGAGGTGACTCCATTTATTCAGGATCTAAGATGCCATCAAATGATCAAAAAGCTGCAGGGTATGAATTTTTTGATTTCTCAAATATATATGGTTTTCCAAATATTGTACCTGATAAAAAAGTATGGGAACATTGCCTTCCAAGATTTAGAGGAAAAGATTATGATCATCCTGGTGAACATCTGTTGGATTTTCACGAGTGTATGCATAGGCTAAATATTGACCATGAGGATGTTCTTATTACAATGTTCAGATTTTTTTTGGAAGAGTAGGCTTGAGAGTGGTGCAGATCTCTTCCTGCTGCTACTATTGTTTCACTAAAAGATTTTCATGTGGCATTTCATTATTTTTGCCAAGAAATATTCTCTACTGAAATCCTTTACCCAGAATGCTGTGAAGAGTTTAAATTATTGTATTCTCATTCCAATGGTAAATGGCTAACTATTTTCCCTGACTCAGCGAATACTGTTTGTAAGGAAGATATTTCAGCTAAAAGTCTTTTTGAAAATTACTGTGATGAATTTGAAGAGCATGTTCAGCAGAAAGCAAATGTTTCTTTTGATTGCAAGAATGAAAATCATGTTATTGAGGAATATTTTCTAGATCTAATTGATGATAGGAAAGATGACTGCATAGTTGTCGATGCATTTGATTTTGTCTCTGATACACCTGCTCTCTTAGATCTAAATAAAGAAATAGTTGAAAAAGAGGTCTTTCCTCAACTCTTTCAAGAGGATTCCTATGATATGTTGTTATCTGTGATTAAAGAGGAAAATCATGAGGCTTCTCATCAAGAATAGATGTATGAGGCAGCATATGGAAAAGTTAGATTTGATCAACAGAGTTATGAAAACATTGTGCCCATTTGTCATGCACAGTGAGAACCAGTTTATGATAGCCATACATCAAAGGGTGAAGAAAACATTGAGCAGCTAGCAAAGGTAATCATGTTTGGTTATCCATCTACTTCTTTTTTCTATGATTTGGTAGCTTTGTATATGGAATCACGTTTCTCATAAGATTTCAGCCTTGTTACTTTTGGAAGAGCTTTTGTAATTGGTTCAATCTTATCATGGCTTCATTGGAAACATGATGTCACATGATAAGCCAGTTTTACTGGTTAGAAGTAGGAATAAATAGAAGAATAAGCTCACCATCGAGCATGAAGGTTCATTTTAGATTGCTAGTTTGCATCAGAAGTTTGTTTTCAGCTTTTTGGTTTGAATAAGTTGCAAGAAGTTTGGAACAGATTTCAAATGATATTGACTGAATCCATAACCCAATGGAGCACTGGTACAGAGCAGGATTGTTTCAAAATTTGATATACAACAGAATAGATTGCAATTTTCAGTTTGTAGACAATGAGTTTGAATCACTTTTTAGTTTGTGGATTTGTAGCAGCATGAAGATTCCATTGCCCAATGGAAAAGGCACTTAGTCTACAAGTTCTTGGTATCTTGCAGGGAGTATGCGATCCCCAGCCAGAGCTAGATATTGTCACCAGATCTGTCATACAACCAGATTTGTTCCACGGATTTGTTCCACATGCATGTGAGGGTGACTTTTGGAAGAACCAAGTGCTAGAACCGACATACATGAAGCAACACGTTGAATTGTTGATGAAATTGACTATCATTATTGGATGGTTGTTCTTATTACATGTGGAATTACATTGCATAAATCAAAGTTGAAGTTTAAAGCTCAAGTCCAAGCCCACAAGGAGCCAAACTAATGTACAACGTGTTTATATTGTTGATAAACATTTGTTGCTTTGGTGTCAACATTACCATTTCTCTCAAATCCCGCAGGTGTTGAGATAATTTCTTCAATGAATTTTAAAGTGTGACGAAAATAAATAAAATTGCCAACAGCTCGAACCTTAGTTCAAACACTAAGCACTCAATGAATAAGTGTTGGATGAACATTGATGAAAAAATATCCATATGTCAATGAACTAAATACTATAGTTATTGACCTGTCTAAGTCTGATTTTATGTTTAAAAGATTGGGGTGGTCGAACATAGGATTGTCATATGCCAGTAAGCCCGTACTCTGTCCAAATGCCATAAAGAAATTTCGACAGGTGGAATGACCAGTAATGCCGAGGGAGATCAATGTTAAAGAAATCATATTACATTTGTTGTTTAAATACTGATGAGATAGCAGGCATGGTTTGAGATCATGTACAGTTTCCAATGCCAGTCTATCCAAATTCTAAAATGCAAGGTTGTTGATTAATGAGGAAGTTGACTCTTCACAAACGTGTCTAGAGTTCATTGGAAACAAGATTGAAAGTCTGAGATCACTCAAATTATGGGAAGCTTTACAACTATGCTTCCAGAAAGATTGGTGCATCCACATCAAACACTTCAGCCAGACGTTGAGTTTGAAGTGGCAGAATATTGAGAGATAGAGGATTAGAATGACTTCTTTAAGCATTCAATTCCAGATCTCAAGCAATATTTTCAGCAAGCAGTTTCATAATCAAATACAAGTGGCAAGTTTGAAGAGTTGAATTCATTTACGAATCCCAAATTTCTTGTAACAAATCATTGATTTGGTCTATTCTGAGTCTGTCAATAGGATCTGATGAGAAAAGGTTAGTAAGGGCCTGTAAATGTATTTTTTCTTATATATATTATTATTTGAAAGGTAAGGAAAAGAGAGTTCCAATCGAGGGCTAAGGCATGGTTAGAAAAAGTTGCTACTGTTGGTTGCAAGAAGACATGTATTTATTTTGATTCCCTTAATATGAAGAAAGGCTTTGGAGTGATTACAGTCAAGATGAGCCCTATTTTGTTTTATTATGAATTGATAAATAATGTATTGTTCATGATTTTGTTCTGTGTATGGTCCTTATGCATCCATACTAGAATTCTTATGAGTTATATACATGTTTATTAAGGATCTGGAATGGGATTAAGTTACTTTTTCTATAAGTTCACACTCGCAAGTATTTCTATTACGACGTGTTACATATGTACATTTGTTGCAACTATTTCCCATGTCATATTTACCTGTTCATAAATTCTCATACATATCTACTTTTTCCACATCATTAAGATTTCTCTAATCTTGGCTCTCTTGCAGTCGAGATTTAACTTTAGTGGTAACATCAGGAGTGTCACCACCAATCTCAACCTAAGAACTTTCTCCAAGAGCTAGAGATAACTCCAAGGTTACTGGTTCGCACCAGGAGTACACACCAAGGATTCCAACTTTTTCAAGCACACATATTAAGTTTTCGAAGGGTTCCTGGTTTCCAAGCTCATCACAAAAATTTACTTAGCATTGCCTCATATTTATTTATTTGGCATTGCCCTAGCTTTATTACTTAATATACATAAAACTTTAAACATGAGTTATGTTGTTTATCCATATACATCAATCTTGTTATATTAATAGTTAATTTGAATGAATATGCATAACCTTAATACAAAAAGTAAGCCATCCAGACCTATTGAGACTATTATATGCATGGTAAGGATAAATATGCTTACACCGAATGTTAAGCATATGGAGTGAGAATATATCAAGCTATATATTATGCACTTTGCATATTGTTTTGTTACAACTTAATTGAGTTGGGATGCATGTTGTATTGTGGGTTTTAAAAAACAATAGCTATGAGGTGGTAAATGTATTTGGACTTTGACTATAGGATTTGTACGAATATCAAGGATTTAAAAACTGAGAACTATAAGCACATTCAAAACCGCAACAATAAATAAACTAAACTATCATGAAAGTACACACATCTCTTAAGACTAGCAAAAACTAGCAAAAACAAACTACATCTCAAACATGCACTTTCTAAATGCTTTATAACACTCAAGAATCATTTGTAGTAGTAAGTACTTTAATTTATAAAATAGCCACGCTGTGTTGCAATATCCAACATTTTGCATGAAGAGAACCACCGACAACTAACAATAAAAACAATGTTTCAGGATCATTGCACAAGCTATTCGAAACAAAAATAACACCATGCTTGAATGTTTTGCTAATAGAAGTATGGGGCATCATTGTACCATCATAGTCCAATAATATCTTCCTACACTTTGTCCTCTTATATGCAAACACAACTCTTTAAATATAAGTCTACTTTTATTTATTTATAAAAGCACAACTTTGTTATAATAAAATTATAATTCTAGTGTCAACTAATATTACACATTCACAATCTCCACAAAATGAATTCTTTAATTTCCACAGTATCCATTAACAATCATCATGTGATTATTGTAAACACATTGATATCTTAGATATATCTACAAAATAAATTACTTTATGTGAAAAGAACTAAAATTGACACTAACTAAGAGTATCTCCGTGCTCATTTTTGTAGTTTTTTTAATTGGATATTTTTGTATGATGCTTAGGAATATCTATGTTGTTACATATATATGTGAGACCCTTACATACCTCCATAAAATGCACCTCCAAGCTACATCTGGACTGCTAAGCTAATAAGCACCTTTTGGGCACCTTCTAGCTCGACTTTTTTAACCTAGCAAAAGACTCTCGTGATTTGAAATGCTTAAACAACATTTAACATATGCAATTTCCTTTTACTAAAATAAAATTATTATTATTTTTCCTTAAATAAAAATTGTCATACCCTATGATACTATGCAATATTCATGGTTTAAATGTGGATTCGAATTTGTCAAAAAACAAAAAAAAACCATATATACTCAACTCAATATCCATGATTTCATGGGAGAAGAAAAATATGACGTGAAAGTTTGATTTTTGCTTCTCATTTAAGTTTGAACAATTAAAGTGGATAGAAATTGTATGACTTTTCAAATATTACTACCGGAAAAAAACGATAAACAAGGAGACCTACCATTCAGCCGCATCGACCACATCATAAAACTTTTTTATCCTTTTAAAAACAAATTAAATTCAACTAAAGGTTTTTCATGAACAACGTGTTTTCCATAGGTGCAGAGGACGGTGAGAAAATGATAATCATTTGGAATTCAAGCTGGTTGAGGTAAGCTTTAAGCTTATTCCATTCTCAGACTTTAGGAATCTGTATTATAATTTAAATAATCCACTGCCTATTCAACAAATATGTACAATCTTTAAAGGATTTCTCATCTATTTTTATAATATTTGTAGGTTTGTGGATTATAATCTTTGCAGGTTTGTAGATAGAGCTTTACTTGAATTATTTAACAAATCCGTACAATCTTTAAAGGATCTCTCATCTATTTTTATAATCTTTGTAAGTTTGTAGATAGAACTTTACTTGAATTAAATATGAGACAATTTTTGTTTTGTTTAAAGAAAACCAAGAAAACCTAGGAAGAAGTTTTGGTTTGGCTGGTCCAAGTTGTATGATTTGACTTGAATTGACACTTTGGAAGTTTTAATCCGTGTCGAGAAGGTGAGTCTATCGAAGTTTTGGATAAATATGATGGTTTTGTACTAGGAACAGAGTGGTCGAGGTCTAGGTCTAGGTCTAGTGTAATGTAAGAATTTCAACGATTACGAATGCCAAAATTAAGAAAATAGATTAGCCTTTAAGAATAGATTTAGCCTTTATGCCCGGATGCCTGGATGCCCGAGGATTTAGTACCAACATTATTTTGAGAGCCAAGTTCAGAATGAGCACGTGAAACTCAGAAAAGAACTCTTCGAAGATCTGACGCAGTTAGAAAAAATTGATGTGGCAGTGATTTCGGTTTCTATGGATGCGTGATGGCAGGTACTCAATTCTTACAGTGGGAAAATTAAGGTTGCCAATGTACACAATTTATATAGAGGGAAAATTAGCAGAACCATTTACCGGTTCACTTAGCTCCATTTGAGCAAAAGCAATAGTAGACACCTTGTTCATTTTATGTTCTGTCTATGATTATTTTTCAGAGTTTGTAAAATAATAGACATGATTAATGATAACAGATATGGAAAATTTAATCGACTCAACGGTTAGGGAATAAAATCTACAGAGCAATTAATTATAATGGCAAGAACCTTACATCAACAAACAGCAGGCACAGGCAGTGGTCAATAAATTTCTAGAATGACATCATCCCTGTTAGAAACATCAATTATTCAATGTTTTGATACAGTTAAATTTTAGTTAATTAAAAGTATATAAACTAAAATTTAACTATATCAAAACATTAAACAATGAAAATTTATTTTCACTACATTAGAATTAATATATCTCACGGAATTCAGAATTCTAATACATTTAATACATCTCACCGAATTCTATATGTCCAAAGACATAAAAAATGGTAGATGATAATTAAAAGTCAGTTTTTTCAAGAGGAAAAAATACCAGACCTTGATATTCATATTATGAATCAAAGGACATCATATACATGTAGCTTTCATAGCCACGCTTCAATCTTGCGTAAACAGCAGCATTTGGGAATCCCTCTGATCACTAAGATATACAGGTACAGCCATCTATCCTTGCTACATGAGCAATGGAGAAAACACAAGAGCCTTCAAACATACAAAACATCTACTTAACAAAGAAGAACGATAATACATTTTCCCAAGAGAGATCGGGTAGATCTATGAAGAGCAAAGATTGACAAACAAGCTTATCCAACTTGAGCACAATAAGAAGGCTAATAGTCTCTTAAAAAAAGACTTGATCCAGTCCATCAAATAGAAAAAGAAGTTCAAGTGCCAAAAAAGAAGGGACTGAGTCTCAGCACCATGCTTTAAAAAAGATGAAAGTTCCCATGATCAATGATCATGCCATCAAGATACTCAATGAAGAATCTGAATCCAGGATCTAAAACCAAAGGCTTCTTTGAAAGACAATCAACCTGCTGATTATGCTCACGGTAGATATGCTTGCTTGTCAACCGAGAGAAATTATATATAAGGGACCTTATGTCTTTGCACCAATGGCCCAAGCTAGGAGAATCCAATGATGCATTCCTATTTGCCCAATTTATAATGACTAAGGAGTCTCCAAAGATAGTAAGGAGAGGGATCCCCAAATGCTTTAAAACAACAAGAAGTTCCCAAAGAGAAAGAAGTTGTGCCCTGGTATTGGTGCTCATGCCACAACCCAGAGAGAAGCCAAGAGTGTGAGAGTCACTCAATAGCAGCACAAACCTAGCACCACCGATGTTCCCTGTAGCGGCCCCATCGAAGAAGCCACAAGGATAAAATTTCTGTGGTCTGATTCCAATACATCTTATCTTCTTCTTCAGCTTCGGAACAAGGTACAAGTGAAAGAGAAACTCAACCTGGTGGATGATACTAGACACTAAAACCTTTTTATCATAAAAAATACAATTGTTTCTCATTTTCCAAATGCTCCAATAAATAAAAAGAGGAAAATACCTAAAAACAAAGTGAGCCGAGAATTTCTTATACCAGAGTTCTAAAAAACAACTGACAGAGCAATTTAATAAGGGAGGAACGCAGAACTGCTCACAAATAGAGGAGAAAACCCTCTTGGTCGTGATACAATCGATGAAGAGATGTCGAACCAAGTCTTCACTATTCCTACAGAGGGCACACACACCAGGTCCCAACCATCCGCGTTTCATGAGATTATCCCATGTTAAAATGCGGTTCCCAACAAAGAGCCAAATAAAGCACCTGATTTTTGAAGGGATGTTGAACGACCATAGGAGATCCAAAAACTGAGTTTGATACAAGGTGGGCTCGAGAAAGTAATTTGAAATAAGATCGTACCCCAGAGCAGGAGTGATATCCCCATTCTGTCAATTGTGAGTCCAGATCAAAGAATCGTGCAGATGATTGAGTCTAATTCTGCCATGTTCAAGCCCCGAGATATATTTGTCCCACAATAATTTCCACTCTCCCCCCAATTCCAAATCCTCTGCAGCGAGCCAGTATCCCGAAGCCTCAGGTGAAAGATTACGGGCATGTGCTAGGGATGAGATGCCATAATCCTCGAGATACTCACGGAGATTTGGAGGGAATACAGTCAAGGTGTCTGTGCCCACGATCGGATCTGAGCCAATGAGAGTATTGACCCCATTCCCCACTTGACAAGAGAGACATCTTCCAGCCCACATAAGCGTAAGAAGAAAGCCCTTCCAAATCATTGAGACACCATTTACAGCAAAATAATTTTGACGAATCCAAGTCACCATAGAGTGTTTCTTTAAATATGTTGTGGACAAGATTTGATGCCATATCCCAGTCCCTTTAAGGGCCATCCATAAGCTTTTCAAATGTAAGGAGAGACTAAACCATCCCAAATGCTTAATACCCCAACCTTCAAGGGAGGTGGGTCACGAAAGTGACAACTAGTCCACCAAGTGGTGCTTTCTCTTTTCTGCAGAAAAAACCCACAAGAAAGAAAAAATCAACTTTCTGAGCTTGTCTAGAATTGACTTAGGAATATGAACAAGAGCCAGCCAGTAAAGAAGCATACTGGTGAGAACACCCTTGATCAAGAGAAGTCTACCCCCCAGGGAGAGAAACCGATGGGTCCAGTGCTGAATTCTCCTCTCAAAATTGTTTACAAGCCAGTGCCAATCCTTTACCAAATATCCAAGAGGCTTTATGAAATATCCCAAATACTTGAAACCCAAAGAGATATGGTCATACTTGAAAGATATAGTACGAGAGATCATGTTTAAGATCCCCTCTTCCACATTATTGTAAAGTAAACAGGATTTGTCCATGTTGATACACATACCTGAGGCTGCACGAAAATTATCCAAAATGACTTTGAAAGCAACCCATTCTTCAAAAGTGCCTGAACTGAAGAGAATCACAACTGAGGTGATATGCTAATACCCTTGATCCTGCCATTGGTTCGAGCATCTTCAATTAATAGATCGAGCCCCTCAATAACTAGAATAAACAACAGGGGAGACAGTGGACATCCCTGCCTAATACCCTTGGAAGCAGGAAAAAAACTGGAGGAGGTACCATTTACAAGCAGGGCAAAGTTTGCAAAAGATAAACATCCCATAATCCAATTGACCCCCACTAGGGGGACCCTTATCTGAAGAAGGATGAGTCTAAGAAAAGACCAATTCACCCTGTCAAAAGCTTTTGACAAGTCAAGCTTGAGAATAAGAGCACACTTATTTTTAGTCTTCACTGAGTGTAAAACCTCTTGAGTAATAGCAATGGGCTCAACGATCTGCCTATTCTTCAGAAAACCAAATTGTTGGGGCGAAATAAACTTATCCTAGAATGGCTTGAAGCATAAGGCCACAATTTTGGAGATAAGTTTGTATACTAAATTGCATAGAGATATGGGTCTGAAGTCGGCAAAAGTAAGAGGTTTTTATTTCTTCAGAATGAGGGCAATTAAGGTATAGTTCAAGGAGGGTAAGACTCTTCCATTCAGTCTAGAGAATTCAACCACTTTCAGGAGGTCATTTCCCAGAATGTCAAAGAAAGCCAAAAATAATTCCACTGGCCATCCATCTGACCCAGGACTTTTATCCCACTTGAAAGATTATAAAGCATGTTCCACTTCCTCCAAGGAAATCTGATGAGTGAAGCTTTCAGTTTCCTCCTGAAGAATAAAAGAAGGGAATAATCGAATAACCTTTAGCTGAGCCATAATATTAGTCTGATTGTCATCCCTGAAAATCTTTGAAAAATGCCTGACACCAAGATCTTTTAAACCCTTATCATCTTCAATCAAGTTCCCCATACCATCCTTAAGGCCCCAAATGGCATTTTGATTCCTTCGAGCAGATGCCAGAGAATGAAAATATTCCATGTTTCCATCCCCCAGATTTTCCCAAGACATCCTACTTCGCAAAAGGGTTGAAAATAATTCATGATCCAACAGAAGCTTTAATTTACTCCTGAGGTCGGAGAGCCTGATATGGTCTTGTGAAGAGAGGATTCCTGACACAGAAGACCCTAATAGACTCTTAATTTCTGATTCAATGGAGATAAGATCAAGTTTCATAGCCAAGGATTTAGTGCGCATCCATGCTTTTACCTTTCTTTTTAACAACCAGAGCTTCTGCGAAAGAGAATCCATCTCATCCGAATGTTCTTCGAGAGTCAGACTGGTCCATTCTGCTTTGACCATCCTGGAAAAATATTCATCTGACAGCCATGCATGATTGAACTTGAAAGGAAAATTATATATGCTAGGCTCCTCCATCCACTAAAAAAGAACTGGGTAGTGATCCAAAACCATAGAAGGGGAAGACCATACCCTATGCCGAGGGAGCAGATCAATCAAGCTCGATGAGAGTAAAAATATGTCAATTCTTTTAGAGATTCCCTCCTCCCCAGCCCTACCATTTCTCCATGTAGGCCCTGCACAAGAAGGTGCACTATCCAGCAGATTGAAGTCAGCAAATAGTTGAGTGAAGAACGAACCAAGAGGATGAATCTGGGCTTTACTTCCCCAAATTTCAGACGCATTAAGAGTAAGATTGAGATCCCCAACCAGGATTAGATTGGATAGGGAAAGGAGACCACCCCAAGCAGTCGCGTTCCAAAAAACATCACGATTGAGATAGGGACTGTAACAATTCAAAATGGAGAGGGAGAAATGTGAGCCCTTGAAGTGAGCCTTTAGAAGGATGCTCGCCGGAGTTTTAAAAGCCTTGCGTCGCACCCTAAGGGGATTCCAATCCGAGAGAATACCTCTCGAGAGGCCCTTTAAATTGATAGCACAAAACTCCCAGCCAGGACAGAGCTTGGAGAACGCTAAAAGAGCAGGATAGGTGCTACTCATAGTTTCTTGAAGGAGAATTAAGTCAGGAGAGACAGACGCAAGAAGGTGGTGGAGGCTCTTTTGTTTGTGCCAAGCCCCCCATGCCCTAAAACATTGAGAGAGAGAATTAAAAGTCAAAGTTATTAAAGGAGATTGTTCATTCATTTGAAATGATATCTCAAAGTCAAAGTTATTGAGTGATATTCTTCATTTATTTGATTGCATGTCATTCTTTAAATCATTTTTAGTTGTATCTTATCTAATCAATTGGTGAAGAATTTGTGTAATTATTAAATATATTAATATTTCATATTAAAGCATGATTAACATTATATTAATTTGTTACTATTTTTATTATTATTAATTGATCTTTATCGTTATTATCACTAAAATTTCACAATACTTAAAAAGATACATCAAATTAATATTTAATAATAATCAAATAAAATTTTACAATACTTGAAAAGATATATCAAATTAATACTTAAATAATCAAATGCTGTTTTATAGTGATAAAATTTCACAATACTTAAAGAGATGTATCAAATTGATGCTTAATAATAATCAATGCAGCGGTGTTTTACGGTCTAGAATATGCATCAGCGAGTTATAAATAGTGGCACAATAATGTACCATATTGTAAAATGTACACCATTGAAAAAAGCTCTTCTAAAATATTTGATTATCAAAAGTTTAAAATAAACCATCATTAAAACATATGAAAAACTTTTTTTTTATTATAAAAGGTTTTAACAAAGGTATTTATGATGTTTTTTAATTTTGTTTAATTTTATAACACTAAAATCCTTTACTAAAACTATTATTATTAGTTAACATACTATTACATTGCAATGAAAAATAATTGTATATCACTCATTATGAAATTATAATGCATTTTTCTTTATCCATGTATTCATGTGTATTAAAATATAATGAAACCTTTAAAAAAATACACAAATAAGGCTTAATTTTTGTATTTATGCACAACTCATGAGGTAGGTTAGCTTTCCCATATGGGGTTATAAGTCAAAAACATATTTTTAACTTCACCTTGACCACCTGAAATACTTTACGTGTTGAATACGTTGGCTCTTATGCCATAACTTAAAGATACAATAAAGATGACACTTGGCTTAAATGATCACATGTGAAGATTGGCGTGGGCTAGCTATGGAGCAAACCTCCCTCCATCGGACGGAGGAGGAGCAAAGTCAACGTTGGCTCTTATACCATAACTTAAAGATACAATAAAGATGACACTTGGCTTAAATGATCACATGTGAAGATTGGCGTGGGCTAGCTATGGAGCAAACCTCCCTCCATCGGACGGAGGAGGAGCAAAGTCAACGTTGACTTTGGTCCTCCTCCGTCCGATGGAGGGAGGTTTGCTCCATAGCTAGCTTATTCCGTGAAGATTACCATTGGGTTGTTCATTCCTTGAGCAACTTTGACTTTTAAAAATTATTTCTTGATGGTGATCAAAACGCCTGAAAAATAAAAATTATAATGCAACATTTGAAATTTTTTTTTTGAGCCAATGTATCTTAAGCAATATGTTAAAAGAATTACCATAATTCCAACAAACCTAGTTATTAAGCTTTAGACTTGTGGATTACCATAATTCCAACAAACCTAGTTAGTAAGCCTCAGAGTTATGAATTTTACTTATATTTGTTGTTTCTAACAATCTTTATGTTTGTTACATAATAGTAATTGTCATTAAACAATACCTTGAAATTATGCATTTCTACCCGCATTTTGTACACCATACAAATAGATAAGCTCTTACTTGACGGATACCACATGACATAACATCAACACACCATGTAAAGATTGTTTGTACAACTCTGTCGATATTATTTTGTTTCTATGTAATTATTATAGACAGACATCAAAATCCCAACATTATTACGCATACAACTTTAGGCATTAGTCATGGTAATTACCCGCATCCATCCCAGTTACATATTGCTATATTAATTGTTAACTTGAAGCCGTTTATAAATAATATAAAACCTTAATAAAAAAGAAAGAGTTCTACTTTTCAAAGACAAGGTGATCTAATGACATAAAAGTAAGCCATTAAGATGAATTTAGACTATAGTAAGCATGGTCAAGATAAATCTATTTATATAGAGATGAATAAATAATATATTATGTTATATATTTTGTATTTTGAACATTTTTTTGGTTATATTTTCACTTAGTTGGATGCATATTGTATTGTGTTGGGTGCTATACTATTAAATGTATAAGATATTTCAATGTAAAAGTTATTGAGCAGTATTCTATTTGATTGAGTGACACTTTTTTTTTAAGTTATATTGAGCAATATTTTATTTGATTGTGTGATAATAATTAGAAAAACAGATGTTTATATTGATTTTCCATATTATAACATCATCATCATTGCATTGAAGAGGCGCATTCTACAACCTAGTAGGGGGAGATGTGTAAGCTCTTCCATATGTCCTTCATAAAAAAATAAAAAAAATGTTATAAAAAATAACATGTCGGCTCAATTTAGATTTAAAATGTTTTTTAGAACCACATATACAAGACTACAAATTAAAACCATAAACATTTCGTTCACATTTTCACTCTAAAAAAGGGGTTTGCAGTTCAAGAAATTTGATCCCTTTTTATGTTTGGTAGATCCTTTTTAAGATGGATCTATGCTGGTTATCTTCAATTATATTTTCATGTTTTTGTTATGGTTACCATAATTGTTATAGTCATCAAGATGTTGCATTTCTCAAAGAGATATATCACGCTTACGCTTAACAATATGTTGATACTACTAATAATACGATAATATGGTTACCAATGCTTTATAATATGTTAAGCTTGATAGTATATAATACGTATTAATGAGTCATAAATAGTGTACTGTGCTCTAAGACACTCACCATTGAAAAATGCTCCTCTAAAACCTATAAAATACTCATCATTAAAAAATGCTCCTCTAAAACCTCTAATTGTCAAAATTTTTTAATTAAAATGAACTTTTATCAAGTGATATGTAACATTTACTAGAAAAGAAATTTTTAATTAAAATGAACTTTCATGAAGAGATATGTAAAAACATTTACTAGAAAAGTTTTAGAGGTCGTTTCTTGAAACTTTTTTTTTAATATTTTCCAATTTTGTAAATATAAAACATTTGATAATTCGTGTAGTGTTACATGGAGAGAATGGTAATTATATATCAAGTACTACGACGGAATCTATAGATGCATTTTTCTTTATCTCATGTATTCATATGTATTGAAACATATTTATTAATTAGGTAAAATGAAAATTGCTTAGGAAAATAATAAATACACAATCAAGGCTTAAATTATGTATTTACACACCACTTATGAAGGGGTGACTTTTCCCCTAAAGGGATTATATGTCCACATAAATTTCCAAGATGACCTTGGTCACCTAAAATAATTTGAATTAGTATTGACTAGGTTAACATTTATACCATAACTTTGAGATACAATAAAGAGGGTGCTTAGCCATAAATGATTACATATGAATATTGTAATGTCCCCTTTTTGGAATTTTATTAAAATGCCCAATTTTCCAATTTTTTCACAGTTTTGGCTCTTGACTAATTTTGATGTCTAGACCTCCAAATTGACCCAAATGCTTCCAAATTTTCTTTGAAGGTACATGAATGATAATATAACTTAAATATAATGCTCATGTATGTTTTGTGACCTCCCAATTACTTCTGCAAACTTGTTTAATGTTCTGTTCAAAGTAGGAGTCTTTACTAGCAAATTGGGGCTCCAATTCCCCTAGGTAATTGCAAGAAATGGCTTCACAGATAATTCCAAAGTCACTTTAATTTCTGAACAGAGGCTAGGTATGTGTAAGGGACCTTTTAAAAGTCTCATATGCATCATGGTTTAGTTTACACAGGCTGTTATGACTCTTTCCAAAACAACTTCCAAGTCACAATTTCGACCCTTGGGGAAAATGCACCAAATCTTCTCCCAATGCAATAAAATTGAGTAAAATGGCTTCCAATGCTTAAGTACTGAACATGAGACTTGAAATACACATTAATTATAGTCCATCCATCATACATTTATCAGAGATGCATTCCCCCATTCGAAATAATAAGCATTACCATGGCATATATCAAAATGGAGTGGAAATGGTCATTATTTGCTCATTAAAAGTCATTTTGACATACAACTCTTAGGAATTTAGACTTGAAATTTTTTGAGAATGAAGAACAAAGAATATTGAACTGATTACAATCTGAAATGGACAATGAAAGGCTCTCCCAATTCGAAATCATCAGCATTACAATGGTTCACAACAAGATAGTGGGGAAATGACACTATTTATTCATTGTTCAACATTTTTACATGAATTCTTTTGGGTATTTCGAACTAAGAGTCTTATGAACATGAAATACAGAGCATATACATCAGCACATAATATAATTGGCATTATAATCTTCCCCAAAGAGATCAATAGCTCACCCAAAGCGCAATCCCTCCATTGGCATGAATATGGTGTGAAAACTGGAAATAATTGAGAGAGTGTGTTGCCATAGAAGAATCCACATGATTTTCTGTAGCTTACACCTGCAAATAAGAGTCCATTAAATCTCCATGAAAGACCTGAGTGGCCTTTCCAAACACCAACTAGGATGGGAATCTTTCACCCTCGAAATTGGCTTAAGCAAGAAAACTAGTCATCCACTAGCTCTCACAATTCACAAATGACAATTTCATAAATGAGCAAAAGCTTCTTCTCATGGCTGATCCCTATATTTTATAAACATTATTAGTCTTCTAAGGTTCCAAATCCATCCATAAACCAAATCCAAGTTGAATTGGTATGGCTGCTCATGCTATGCCATGTGGCCTCTCTCTTCACCTTCCCTCTTCTCCCAAATTTGAGTAGGAGCCTCTTGGCCTTCTCCAACTCCCAAATTCGACCTCTAAGATGCTCTATCCAATCTTGACATGTCAGTATTTCAGCCTTCATATCTGACTTGTGTCATAACTGTCATAGAATCTCCATCATTGGTGTCATAGATGTCATAAATGTAAGGGGAATCTAGCCAAGTGTCCATGAAACTCCCATTTGGCTCTTCCTCTCCCATGTAAGCTACAATTCATCCCAAATTCAACCTATGAAGTCTATGGACAAGTATATTAGCCTTATAATCCATCCAAAAAAATTAGGCTTCCCATATATTCAAATTTGCAAAAGAAAGATACCATTTAACATAGGAATTCTAGCTAGTGTGGGCCCCATAGTCTCCAGGTGTCTTCATGATCCATTGCCACTTCCATTTTATATTGTATTTATTTAATAAGCTAAATTATTAAATATTTATCCCTTTATAATTTCTAAACATCATTTATTATCTCCCTTATTCCAAATATCAAAGCTTCCACCCCCAACCTAGGAAACTAGTGCTTTTCCTCCTTGGCAATTATTTGACTTTTAGCATCCCTTTGACAACTTTCATGAACATGGAAAATGTGATTTGGACATTGTGACCCAATGCAAAATTTGGGACATTACAAATCCTCCCTTCCCAATATTGCTTGTTCTCAAGAAAATTCAAACATGGTTGTTGAAGAACCTGCTTTTTGTATGATTCTTTGAAGTTACCACTGAGCTGCCCACCTTGAGTCTTTGAGATTCCATGAAGATTTCAGAGAGGAACCACCATGCTTTCTGCTGCACTACTCTGATTAACATCACCTTATTAAATGGGGAGTCCATCTCGCATGCTGTTTTTTTCCCAAATAATTTGAAATCAATGGGACTAAAAACTATCCTAGGGTCCCATTGCTTGCATTGCACTCCAACAGTTAAGATTGCTCTCCAACTGATACCATTTGGAAAGAAAATTCCTGGATCCCATTTTCTTGTATGCATTCTTCCAAACATCACGAGTGCATAATATATATATCATCAAAGTATATAACAACATAATAAGAATGTACATCAAGGAAGTGCCTCACTAAGAAATCATGAAAGTGCTTATACCTCCCAGTGAGTAGACTACCATTTGCCAAGTGCATACATGCTTCAAGTGACCAATCAAATCTGCTCCAATGACATAGGTGAGGATCCCATGTCCTATAATGCTGCTCCCAAATAATGTAATATGCATCAAAATAATAATCAGCCATTTTTTCTTTCATCCAAGAAGTGAAAGAAGAACCTCCACCAAATTATGAACCAAATAAGGAGCAAATAAAACAACACGAAGACTTCAAGTGTCTCAAAGAAGTCTCATCAATACACCCATGAATATGTATATCATCGTGAAATAACAGAGGATGTTGCTGCCAATAATAATGTTCCTCAATCATATCCCTCTTCACCCAAGTGTTGTATGAAGTTCCTCCAACATCAAATGAACCAAGTGTTGAGCAAGAAAAACCATGAGTCTTCAAGTGACTCAAATGAACATCATAGGTGCACCCGTGTAGATGTGTATAATCATAATGTAAACAAGGATGCTGCTGAAAATGTAAATAACATGGTTCTCCAATAATTCCATCATCAAAAGGAGAAATAGAATTTCCATGCTCTTCATGTGGCACCATCAAAAAGAAACCTTTCACCCATACTTCATTAGGATGACTGCCGCAAAATTTAGAAGTGTAGGATGTAGGAGAAAGAACCAACTCACCCAAATGATTAGTCTGTGCAAAATTGTCATAATGTGAAGGATCCATAGGGGTAGGATTATGCATCTCCTTCAAGAGTGTAAAACCTTTGTCATAAATTGGTTCCAATGAAGAGGAATCATGCTCTTCTTTAAAAATTGCATACCCTTCATCAAGAGATAATTCAAGTTCCTCTTCCACCACATAAAGTGTTTGGATCTCTTCAAGTTCATCTTCAAACACATAAATTACATTCAAATTTCCAAATTTCTCATGATCCACCATGTCATGAGAATCCTCCAAACAATCTACCATTTGACAATCTGAAACACAGAAGGAAAAACAAGTGTCTTTCAACTTTTCAAGAAGTTGCTCATTTTGAATTGTGAGCTTATGAATAACTTGATTATTCTTCAAGTAGGATTCATGTAACCATTCAATAAGCTCAATGACATTTTTTCTATCAAAAAACAAAGACATGAAATTACCTTTGATGTTGCACATTTCTCTTTGGATCTTCTCCATGTCTTCAAGGAAGGATGGATCCTCCAAGGAAGTAGCTCTCCAACAAGAATTTGATACCAATGCTTGAGTGTCATGGAGTATGCTAAGGGCCTATTGGATATTATTTTCATTCATGTTTAAGGACCCTTCAGGAAAATTAGGCTCTTGCAAATGAACCTCCTCATCTTCCTCCTTCTTGCTTGGACCAACTTCATGAAGCTCAAGTGGTGATGGGGAAGTTGATCTTGTTTCTTCTTCAACTGCTACAAGTTCTTCATTTTCATGTTTAATGGAATTTTGGCTTGCAGAGACATTTTGAAATATGATCTCTATGTCACCAACATAGAGTTGTGAGCACCCATCAGTAGGTACTCCTTCATAGTTCAAGCATCCATCAGTAGATGCTCTTTGTTTCATTTCCAAGGTAGCATGTGTCTCAAAATTATCTTCCATATTTTCAATAAAAACTTCTTCATACTCATGTGATGTCTCTTCATATTTTTCAGAGTCACTTTGGAGTGAATTTCTATCATCTTCATGTACTACTTCTTCTACTCCACCTGTTTCAGAACTAGGTGGTTCATGGGTCTCCTCCTTTTGCTCCTTCAAGCAAACTGATGCATTTTTCCCCTTGGTTTTCTTAAAATCAATATATTTTTTCCCAACTTTGGATAGCAAAAAATTCAAATCCTTTCATAATATTCTTGGTCATGTCTTCAAATATAGGTTCCATGCTTTTTATTATCTCCTCACCATCATATGAGGTTCTCTTTTCATGCCTAGTCATAGTTTCCAAAAATTGTCTTCTTATCCTACTTTTTTTCCCTCTTCAACAAAAGCACTTTTGGTTTCAATATACAATTGTGGTCCCTGAATTATTTTACTCATAAATATCAGACCAAATAAGATGCCCAGATTATGCTTTGATACCACTGTAATGTCCCCTTTTTGGAATTTTATTAAAATGCCCAATTTTCCAATTTTTTCACAATTTTGGCTCTTGACTAATTTTGATGTCTAGACCTCCAAATTGACCCAAGTGCTTCCAAATTTTTTCTGAAGGTACATGACTGATAATATAACTTAAATATCATTCTCATGTATTTTTTGTGACCTCCCGATTACTTCCGCAAACTTTTTTAATGTTCTGTTCAAAGTAGGAGTCTTTACTAGCAAATTGGGGCTCCAATTCCCCTAGGTAATTGCCAGAAATGGCTTCACAAATGATTCCAAAGTCACTTTAATTTCTGAAAAGAGGCTGGGTATGTGTAAGGTACTTTTCAAATTCTTATATGCATCATGGTTCAGTTTACACAGGCTTTTATGACTCTTTCCAAAACAACTCCCAAGTCACAATTTTGACCCTTGGGGAAAATGCACCAAATCTTCTCCCAATGCAATAAAAATGAGTAAAATGGATTCCAATGCATAAGTAATTAACATGAGACTTGAAATACACATTAATTATAGTTCATCCATTATAAATTTATCAGATATGCATTCCCCCACTCGAAATAATAAGCATTACCATGGCATATATCAAAATGGAGTGGAAATGGTCATTGTTTGCTCATTAAAAGTCATTTTGACATACAACTCTTGGGAATTTCGACTTGAATTTTTTTGAGAATGAAGAAAAGAGAATATTTAACTTATTACAATCATAAATGGACAATTAAAGGCCCTCCCAATTCAAAATCATCAGCATTACAATGGTTCACAACAAGATAGTGGGGAAATGACACTATTTCTTCATTGTTCAACATTTTTACATGAATTATTTTGGGTATTTAGACCTGAGAGTCTTATGAACATGAAATTCATAGAATATACATCAGCACATAATATAATTGTCATTATAACCTTCCCCAAAGAGATCAATAGCTCACCCAAAGAGCAATCCCTCCATTGGCATGAATATGGTGTGAAAACTGGAAATGATTGAGAGAGAGTGCTGCCATAGAAGAATCCAAATGATTTCCTGTAGCTTACACCTGCAAATAAGATTCCATTAAAGCTCCATGAAAGACTTGAGTGGCCTTTCCAAACACCAACTAGGATGGGAATCTTTCACCCTTGAAATTGGCTTTAAGCAAGAAAACTAGTCATCCACTAGCTCTCACAATTCACAAATGAGAAAAAGCTTCTTCTCATGGCTGATCCCTATATTTTATAAACATTATTAGTCTTCTAAGGTTCCAAATCCATCCTTAAACCAAAGCCAAGTCGAATTGGTGTGGCTGCTCATGCTATGTCATGTGGCCTCTCTCTTCACCTTCCCTCTTCTCCCAAATTTGAGTAGGAGCCTCTTGGCCTTCTCCAACTCCCAAATTAGACCTCTAAGATGCTCTATTAAGTCTTGACATGTCATTATGTCAGTATTTCAGCTTTCATATCTAAATTGTGTCATAACTGTCATAGAATCTCTATCATTGGTGTTATAGATGTCATAAATGTAAGGGGAATCTAGCCAAGTGTCCATGAAACTCCCATTTGGCTATTCCTCTCCCATGTAAGTTACAATTCATCCCAAATTCAACCTATGAAGTATATGGACAAGTATATTATCCTTATAATCCATCCAAAAGCATTAGGCTTCCCATATATTCGAATTTGCAAGAGAAAGATACCATTTAACATAGGAATTATAGCTAGTGTGGGCCTCATAGTCTCCATGTGTCTTCATGCTCCATTGCCACTTCCATTTTCTCTTGTATTTATTTAATAAGCTACATTATTAAATATTTATCCCCTTCTAATGTCTAAACATCATTTATTATCCCCCTTATTCCAAATATCAAAGCTTCCACCCCCAACCTAGGAAACTAGAGATTTTCCTCCTTGGCAATTATTTGACTTTTAGCATCCCTTTGACAACTTTCATGAACATGGAAAATGTGATTTGGCCATTGTGACCCAATGCAAAATTTGGGACATTACAAATATTATATCATTCCAACCAACCTAGTTGTTAAGCCTTAAGATTGTACTTTTTTGTTCATAACAATTGCTTTTAACAATATTTTTTTATAAAATATTTATTACATATTAGTGGAAATTAAATATATTAAAAATTTCCTTCAACTTGTGCATTTTCTACCCTAAATAGAGATCATTTGTATAAAGTCATGTATTATCTACTCAAAGTAAAAATCAGTGTTATAACTCAAATATACATTACAATGACCAAATCCCAACATTATTACTTAACATGCATGCAACTTCAAACATTAATTCATAATAGTTTATCCATTCCATACATATTGTTATACTAGCATTTGCACTAGGAAGTTCAAAGGAACACCAAGGGGATAAACATATGGAAATTGAAAAATAAGATTTAATTTATTATTTAGAATTTGTTTTATATCAATATTATAAAAAATTATATTTCATGCAAACAACAATATATTGCAAAATAGGGAAACACAATTACTAAAAAAATAGAGAATACTAAAAATGACAATATATAACAAAATTATATAGAAAAAATAAGATATTATAGCATATAGAGAACATGTGTTATTCCTTTTCATAAGACAACTATTACAATTGATTTTGCAAGAATTTCAAGCTAGCATTTGTTCTATCATTATCTTGTGAAAGTTCAACAACCATTTCCCTTTTACAAATTCCCAAGTTTTCTTTGAATAATCTATTGTGAAAAAATGTTGCATTTAGCATGTATATAGTTATGCATAGTCCATTGGAGTAGCTACAAAAAAAAGACATGATAATCAAATAAAAAATATTTGACAAAAAAAATTTGAAATGTAACTTGAAGCTGGTAATGCATAAGAAATATGCAAATGTTCATTGATTTCAATGTTTTTTTTTGCAATGCAATGCAAAATATATTGACAGAAGTAATGCAAAAAAAAAAAAAAACATTACCTTCAACTGAAAAATCATTTGGCAATTACTGAGAAGAGGCAATGCATGGTATAAAGCAACAACTGAAACAATAGAGTGAATGAATCATGTCCCATCAGCAGTATAAGCTACTATAGTGCACCAATGACTATGAACATCGTAAGCAACCCTTGAACTCATCAAATAATATAACTAAGCCTTTAAATTTTCATCAACAGTTGTTGAGAAAATGAAATGATACATGAAAAGAGTAAAGCATTCTTCTAGTTGAATAACAAAAATTAGAATCACAAAAAAAACTCATACCTGAATGTTTTCTTTGTAATATGGGCATACATAATAGACACGTGTGCTTCATGACCTTGAAGAGTATACAACCTTGAACCAATAACAACATCCCATACATGTTGCACAATCAACTATATCAACTTGAAATGTTGAAGCTCTGCAATGTTGTCAAAATATAGAGTTCCATATGTTAAACGTTTATAGTTTTGTCATCAGCACATGTAATAAGACACAAACTGCTTGTTGGGATCTGAGAAAGCAAGATCATTCTCCAAAATAGGAATCATTCTAATAAAAGAAGTGAGAAACGGTGAATTCACTAAAGCAAACAACACAATTTAATGTAATACATGGATAAACAACAAATATTTTATGCAACATAGAAAACGGTGACATTACTAAAGCAAACAACACAATTTAATGTAATACACGGAGAAACAACAAAGATTTGATGCATCATAGCTTTGAATTTTATTGGTAACTAAGTTCAGGTTTGTTACAAGAACCAAATGGGAGGGGCCAAAACCTCATCAAGAAATATAAAAAAATCCATTTGCGTCTCAACACACCCCATGAGCACCAAGTGGTGGGAAGCCTCTCTATTTGAAAATCGTTCAGTTAAGAGGAATAGTTGAAGGAAATGGTGCACGAGATACATTCAGATGTCCACAAGTGTTATCAACAAACACTATTTTTATGTCTAGGTAGGTCCTTGCATTTTTACAAAGTTGATGTTGCCAATTGAATCTGATTATCCAAACAAGAAGTGTCAACTAAATGGGAAGTACACACAACATGAAATTACCCCCAATTTCCTTACAAAAAACACTAAAAAACAATAGAAATAACTCAAAACAAATACATGTCAAAGCCATCTTTAATTGTGAATTCGTTGCTGCTAGTAGAAAGCTTTTGCAAGCACTGAATCATGATACTCATGACATTGCATGTTAAATCTGTGTAATCTGCAAACACCACAATGCCCCTCACCACAAAAATGTATATCAAAAACCTTGAACCCAAGTGCCCTTAGCTAATAATTACTGTTCAAAATAGCTATGAAACCCCAACCATAGAAGAAAAACTAAGAGAATCGCGGGGATTTAATAAATGATATAGATGAAATCCTACCATATAGTTCAAGTTCTACCATCATATAGACTGTGGACAATGAATGAAGTTAATACTTTGAAGGGGACAAGCTATAGGTTTAAGATATAGTGATCTTTGATGCCGAAATAAAACATAGTTAATTAGTTGCTTATCCAAGTAAAAATAGAAGTGAATCTATTTGTTCATTTGTTAAAATATGTAGAGAACATGAAATAAAACACAATATGGTAAAATTTATATGCAATATTTGTACAGAGCATAAAAAAACAAGGAGTAATCAGTGACAATGTAAAGAATCACCTGTATGAATTGAAAGGAATCAAATCTTGCATGTTTGAATTTTGAGTGAGGTAGTTTATGGAAATTCCAATTGTTCTTGCGCCTGCAAAATACAAGGTCTATTAAATGATGGCACAACAAAAACATGAACAGTTTAATGAGATTAGCAAATTTAAATAAGTTCCTTACCATGGTTAACGTGTCAGACTTAATAGAGCATGACTTCCAACTTCTAACAAGTTTCCAAGAGCATCATTCCATTCCACCCCTTGGACATAAACTTAAATGTGTAACAATGACTCTATGATGAACTTTCTATTTTTGGAAAATGCCCATAAGATCAAACAAACATTGCTTTGAAGCATGATTGAGAACATCTAGACTTGTTTTAAAGCAATCACAAGTTCAGTTTTTTTCATAATTAGATATTGGTTTTGTTTTTAATTCTAAGCTTATATGTTTAAAAAGGATTTTAAGTAGATAAATAAAAAAATCATTTTACAAGAATAGTACTAGAACCAGAAAAGTACAGTAGAAAAGTGTAGATATGTCAAAGTAAAATATAATTTTCATCTCTTTCAACTTTGTGACTTCCAAATACAAATATGATAAATTACTTGGTGAATTGGGACCTTCCTTATATTCAGAAAGTAAGTTTTCACAATAGTCTATGCCTCTTAGGAAAATTAACAAATGAAGCAAAAGTGACCCTTAAACGAGAGTCTATACATACCTGAGAGAGAGAGAGATAGGAAAAGATCCAAGGTAGGTTTACATAGGTAGAGAAATAGGTACAACAACCAAGAGGCAAGAGGAACATTTTAACCAAGACAATAAAAGGGAGAAAGTCAGTTTACAACATTTTTATTTAAACAATGGCAAGCTCAAAACATAATAAAAATACAAGTGCCAAGCAGAACGAGCATTACAAAATGCAGTGGTAATGACTTTAAGTTAATAGCATAGATCAAGGAAGTACCAGGAGGAAACTTCATATTTTTTTTTTCAACCTCTATATTTGTTGGAACATATATTAATCATATAGTTAGTTGAATCTCTTCAATTGTTGTTGCAATGGTTGTTGGGCATTTCTTGGATTTCTTTGGAGTATATGCCTTATTATGAAGACGGATTCTCATATAAAAAATTGCACCTTATAAATATTAAGTCACTTTTTGAAGACTTAATTCATCCATGTGGAAATTTAATCCAAGCTATAGAACAATTACACTCACAAAATTGCTAATCAACCATGCAAAATTCACAAAAAAAGGAGACTGAAATTGGAGTATAACAAAATCATGTATTGAATAAGTGTACATCATCCAACCTCATCAAGTAATAGGCTTTCCAAATATATAATTACATCATATATTCTAAAGCATAAGGATGCAATTCGAATTGGTCAAAAAGCAGGCTTACTAAATCTAGTCAAAACCCCCATAGGTGCATAAAACACTTTCCTAATATGAGAAAATGCTCACGAATTGGATGAATCAGATATGTCAGCTGATAAGTGAAGGAAAGAGATTAGATCCATAATTTTGGATGGATAAAAATAAGGAGGGTGATGAAGGCCAAAAACAAGGCAGTTACCCTTATACTAGCTTTTCCATTTTTTCCTTAAAACTGCTGAAAAGCAAGGTAGTTTTCAGAAAAAGAAAAACTATGCTTTTGCTATTCTGGAATTATAGTAGATTTTCCAAAAATGATTCTGGGATGTTTCTAAATCACTCCTTGATCCATTTTTAGCATTTGTTGACTTCTAGGTGCAAGTGGATGCCAACTAGCAAAGTAAGGAATCTAGGAATTTAGGAATAAGAAAAAAATTATTAATTAATGTTAAATATGGGTAACTATGGGTTTGATTATTCTAACACCCCCCTTTAATACTGAATTTATGAGTAAATATCAGAAAAATATAGGGCCTAGCAACAAGTCTTAGTTACCCTTTACATACTGCATGTCCATACAACCAAGGAAAGAGACAAAAACCCAGTGGAAAAATCCTCCCTTAAACATGGACTCAAACAAAATTTTGGAAAACTTTGTTATCAATCATTCTTCACCACATGATCAACAATCCCTTGCAGTTATTTTGAGATTACTGAAGGTCTTCTCACAAAACACCTTGGTGAAGATGTCTGCTACTTTCTCTAAAGATGCGCGGTAGAGTAGAGCAATGGTACCATCATTCACAAGCTCCATGATATAGTGCATATGGATCTCAATGTGCTTGGTTCGTTGTATTTGAACTGGATCAGTGGTGATTCAAATGGTGCTTTGATTGTCACAATAGATGATAGTGGAAGTCTCTGATTCGATCCCACATTCTCCAAGTATTCCCTGCAGCCACAAACATTGAGTAGCTTCATTCACAACTCCTCTATACTCCCCCTCCGTAGATGAGAGTGATATGGCACTCTGCTTCTTACTTGACTAGCTGATTGGTCCATCTGCAAGCATGAACACATATCCTGAAGTAGAATTTCGATCTATGTTGTCACCTTCCCAATCACTGTCAGTAAATCCAACTAGCTCTAAGTCATATTTTTCTTTAAAGAAAATCCCATGAGTTCTTGTTTCTTGAAAAAAGTTTAGGATCCTCTTGGTTGCTCTCCAATGGATATCATGAGACTGATCCATGTATCTTGAATCCACACTAACTGCATAATATATGTTAGGTCGACTATGTGTAAGATAAAGAAAACACCCAATCAACTGCCTATACAATGTATTATTTACCAAAGGAGAAGAACCCGCTTCCTCAAGCTTAACTCCAGAAAGGAATGGAGTCTTGCTTGGCTTGGAATATTTCATGTTGAACTTATTGAGAATATCTGAAGCATACTTGGACTGATGAAATTTGATTCCATGTTGGGATTGAGAAATTTTGAGACCCAAGAATTGGCTCAACAATCCCAAATCTATCATAGAAAAGGCATGGTTCATTGCATCCTTCAAGGAGGCAATCTCTTTCTTTGAACTTCGTATTATCAAAAGGTCATCGACATATAAAACAATAATCATTAAAGAACCATGTATCAGATTCAAATAGACATTTGGATCAGATTTGCACCGAACAAAATTCGGTGATAGCAAAAATCCATCAATATTGGCATACCAAGCCCTAGGGGCTTGCTTTAGCCCATACAATGATTTCTTTAACTTGCACACTAAATATGGATTAGATACAAAACCTTTTGGTTTCTTCATATAAATCTCTTCATTCAGATCTCCATTTAGAAACGCACACTTCACATCCATGTGATGTACCTCCCATTGCCTTGAAGCTGCAATGGCCAAAGCTAGCCTATGGAGTCCATATTTGCCACTGGTGCAAAGGTCTCATTGTAATCAATAACTTGAACTCATGAGTATCCCTTAGCTACCAATATTTCCTTATATTTCAAAGGTGAACCATCAACATCAAATTTAGTTTTATAAACTCACTTACACTTTACTAGCTTTCTCCCTTGGGGGAGATCAACTGGTTCCCATGTGTTATTCTTCTGGAGCGAGTTGTATTCTTCCTTCATGGTTGATTTCCATCTTGGATTATCTGATGCATATTCATATGTATGAGGATCATATTCAACCATCGAATAAAATTTCTCAGCAAAGAGTGTATTTTTCACACAAAGGGCACTCTCAAATTGAGATATAGTCCTTCTAGTGTCATTGGGATTCCCAGCTAGTTCTTCAGCTGCATGAATGGTAATTGCTTCCCATTTTGGTCTTGTAGGACTGATAGGATCTGCAATTAAGTCATCATTATCATACATGTCAGAGTCATAAAAATCATTAGTCTCTTCACTTACAATCAGTGGTTGTGGTGATGAAGAGGACTCTCCAACTTCAATTGCTGCTAAAGGCTTTTCTTCAAATTGAGCACTCCTTTCAATGAAATATTTATTAGTGCTCAAGTTGATCATATTTTACCCTTTTGAATCTTCAGAATAGCCTACAAATAGGCACTCTTGGCTTTGGGTTTGCAAAGCCTTCCTCTTTTCAGTTGGAATTCTATCCCAAGCCTTTGAGCCAAAAATCCTGAAATGGGTCACATCTGGATTGTGCCCATTCCAAGCTTTGAAAGGAGTAATACCATCAAGCTACTTGTGAGGAACCCTATTCTGGATATATTATGCACAATTTATAGCCTTGGCCCAAAACTTTGGTGGAAAATTTTTAGCATCCATCATGCAAGTTTCCACCTCTTTGAGTGATCTGTTCTTTCTCTCAACAACACCATTTTGTTGTGGTGTGTAAGGAATATAATGTTGCATATGGATACCTGCATCTTCACAATAATGGATTAACTCAGACTTGAAATACTCTCCACCATTGTTAGATCTGAGGATCTTGGGTTTCCTCCCAAACTAGTTCTCAACCAAGGCTCTAAAGACCTTGAAGAGGTCAAAAACTTCATACTTATGCTTTATGAAGTAGACCCAACAATACCTGGAAAAGTAATATATGAAAGTCAGTGCATATTTGTTTTGACTCGTGGACATATGAGGGAATGGGCCAGCAATGTCACTGTGGATTAACTCAAGGGGTGCGGATGTTCTCTCATGACTAGCTCTCTCATACTTGTGCTCTGGGTGTTTTCCTTGGATGCAACCTTGACAGACTCCCTAAGAAAACTTGATCTTTGTTAACCCTATGACCATGTATTTCTTACTCAAATCTGAAAGATACTTGTAGTTAATATGGCCAAATCTCTCATGCCAAATCTTGTTTGCTTAATTAGCATGAGTGAGAAGAGCTGAGGGGTTTGGGAAAACTTGTATACCTTCGAAGTGTGATCCACAACACCATTTTCTATGACTTTACCATTTGAAATCTCAATGATTTCAAATTCATTGGGAGAGAAGATGACTTTCTTGGGAGAACCAGTGTGGGTCATCTGATACACTGATAAGAGGTTAGAAGCAAGACCTGGGACATACAACACATCATTGAAAGAACCATGGTCAAGCTCAATCCTACCCTTCCCCAAACTATCAGTAACATAGTCATCTCCCAAAACACTTTTTGGACCTTTCGAATTGTCAAGA
Source organism: Pseudotsuga menziesii (assembly GCA_001517045.1). Classification (NCBI taxonomy): domain Eukaryota; kingdom Viridiplantae; phylum Streptophyta; class Pinopsida; order Pinales; family Pinaceae; genus Pseudotsuga; species Pseudotsuga menziesii. Next base: position 40,310 of record LPNX010084286.1, on the reverse strand, counting down.
GAGGAGAAAGTATCTCTTGTCAAAATCATGTGTCTAGAAGCTCCAGAATAAATGATGAAGCTAGGTGAGCTTGAAGTGATAGAAATAAAGGCATGTACTCTCTCCTTGTCTTTTGACTTTGATCCTCCTTCTTTCTTTCTTGCGCAATCAGGAAGGGAGATGTTGTTCTTCTCTAGGAGTTGGGTCAACATGTCAATTTGATTTTTCATACAAGAGCTCTTAGGATGATATCCCTTACTTTAGTATGCGCACTTGCTCATTTCTCATTTGTTCTTCTTCTTTTGGAAGTTCTTCTTGGAGCCCGAGGGCTCCTCTTGAGACTTTTCCTTGTCTCACTTTTGCTCAGGTAGATTTTTGGCTTTCTTATTGCCTTTTGAATCCACCCTCTAATCTCAAACAACCAAAAATTAGTCTTTGGAAGGTTTGATGGTGCCCATCATTACCAATTTATCTTGCTCTTGGGTGAGGGATTCCATGAAATCAGCAAGATTAGGAATCCTCCAGGCTCGTGATGTCAACTTGGTTGCATGGAAGGTCAAAAAAAACATTGAATAGTCAAGACCAAGCCTTGAGAGTATGGTCAAGACTAGTTGATCATCCTTCTTTTTGATTCAAAATTGTTTTAACTACAGAACTAGGACCTTAAACTTGGAAAAGTAGAGTCACAATTATTTGAAGATGCTGGGACTCAAGGAGATCAATTCATTCTCTAGTTGATGTCCTCTCATCTCATTTGTCTTTCCAAAAATCTCTTCAAGCTTCTCCCAAACCTCATTAGGTGATGTCAATCCATCAAGATGGAAGAGGAGGTCTCTTGAAATTCTCTCACACAAAAGACCATAGGCCTCATCCCTCCCGTTGTTCCATTTAATTTTCTCTGCAGCTGCATTTGGATCTGGCTCAGTTGCCATGGTGACCCTGTAGAGACCTTTCTCTCTCAAAAATATCTCCATCTCATCTTTCCATTCGAATAAATTGAATTGAGTCAAGATGATCCTTTGATATTGGTCCATATCTCAACAACTGTGCCCTCCAGTCAACATAATGCACTTGTTATGGAGAGAAACTTCCTATGGCTTGGGGTGTACCACGATAGACAGATAGACACCAGAAATCAGTCTTTCCCAATATGCAAGAGAAACCAAACTTCTAACATTAAGGGATATCGAATTGTACCTTGTTCTGGAGGGTTGAAGTAGATCCCTGTTGAGCTTTTCCAATTCACTCTTTCTTTAGCAATTCGCTCTTAACAACATCAAACAAGTTAAGCATGCTATATAATGATGTGTTAGACCTACTCTAGCATATATGTGCAACAATTTATAAACAATTAAACATATCCATGTATTCAATATTCATTCAATTACACATTAATTGGACAGGAAAATATATTTCTATAAATAAAATCAGAGATTACAAGAGTGACAACCTCTGTCGGCACATCTACGAATCAGAAAAACTGAGTCCTCCACCTGGGCCTCTACCACCTCAATCCTCCATCTCTCAATAGAAATCTCACAAGACAAAGGTAAGCTTGGGAATAACACAAAGTTCTCCAAAGGGACAAAGGGATGCAGACTCAACGACACGCAAATTGAGACAACAATGGACTATAGTTCTTTGCTCTTAAATTCCCCCTCTTTAATGTATCAAAGGGGTTCCTTATATAGTACTCCAAAAGGGTAATGGAGGGTTGGATCCGAGTGTTTTCAAGGCATTTGGAAGGCCAAGAGTCAAGTGGTTCAAAGTCATATGAGGAAAAATCCAAAACTATTTGGCTTTATGCACACATCCCGATGTACACGGGTTTGAGGTCAAAAGTCGTGTGTACACGTGAGTATTGGATTAAAATTTGTATACAACAATAAACATGGGTTCTTAAGGGATGAAATTGGAACATAAAAGGATAATATAAGTCCATGGGGCTCATAGAGTCTGTAGAGGGACATGGAAGGCCATAAATATATGATCAACCATGTGTGGTAAAATCAGCTATAACAGGTGCCCCCTAATGTGTGAGGTCAGAGGGGCAACATGATGGTCGAAATACATTATAAAATCCATCCCATAAGTGGAGTAATGAAGAACCAGGTGGAAGAACTAGCCATCCATCAATACAATACAATGATAAATCCCTGCATGTGACTACAAATACATAGAGCAGTCCCAGATACATAAGAGTACAATGGCCATGAATAAGCATGATATACAAAATGTGACATGTGTGGTCATCGCCACATACAATATACAATAGATCAGAATCTCCATAGTGGATGAAGATGTACAATAGATCAAGATCTCCATAATGGCTGAAGATATACAATGGATCAAGATCTCCATAGTAACTGAAGATATCTGATATACACTGGAATCAAATCACGAGAGTCAAAATCTAATGAACACTGGCACGATAAAGGAGGAAGCATATATGGAATGCCACCAAGCTGGAAGGCCTTCTACACGAAACACTATGAGTACATGTCCTACTAGGTGAATAGATGTGTCAAACGTAGTAGTCCATCATTTGATTACCGGTCATTGATGCATACCGTTAACAGACACGAGATCAACCATCGATAATGAAAATGGGAATCAAGGTATCGAGTGCAATCTAAAAAATGTGAATAGAAGTGTTGAGGTTGAACACTTGGAAGAATCCATCGATCAGGGGACATTGATATATTCCCAAAACTGTCGATGGCGAGAGAACCTACCACTGATGAATGTAATTCCCAAGGAACTCAAAGGACTCTAGATTCCTATTCCAGAATAAATGATCTGATGTCGATGGAATGGAATCCACTAGAAGGAGTGCATTAAGGAATCCCCCATCAACCAACAGAAGGTACTCAACAACGATGTATAATGTGGAAGAACACGAACAAGATGTGCACGAACCAGTAACAGTACTAGGAATGACCGACATGCAAAGTCAAGATAACTAAAGAATGGCCGAATCAGGCTTCAACTTCCTTCGAACAAGAGCATAAAGGAAAATAGTGATTGAAGGTAGGCAGCATGGACTCGATATGCAAACTGGGACATCTCTGTGACACAGGAGGAATCAATAGAGGCTCCATAGGGACCGAAAGCTTAATCAGTCAATGGAGATAAACTTAGAGTAACAAGTACAACTCCTAATGTCAAACTAATAACCCAATCAACGGATGTGATATACAATGCTGTATTCGAAGGCGTCACAACTCAACTACTGCCAAAGATAACATCTTTTCCTGTCCGGATTTTTGTTTTTTTTTTGTTTTTTTGGACTTTTTTCAGATATTTTGAAAAGCTTGAAAAAGAATAAAAGTGCTTTATAGTACAAATCTAGGAGGAGACAAGTGTTAGGGGGCAAGCAAACTAGTTCCAAGAAGTGGAACACGCCTATGCTCAATGCAAGGATATATGTGTAGGATAACGACACTCGGGGAAATGTCTCCTCCCAGTAAAATGGATGATCAAGCTGTAAAAGCTATGTAAAAAGGCTCTGCTTGGCTAGACATGAGACAAGTTCAGGCTATACAGCTGATAACTCAAAGTCAGGGAGCCAACATAAAGTGTTAAGAACCCATGTCAACCCTCCTCTTTATTTTGTTAGTATATTTTATTGGATGCATATGCTTTGTAAGTCGTCCCATCAGTATGTTGTATTATCCCACATTCATGGGGAGTAAGTAATAGTTGTTAAGTTGTCTAATTATTATGTTGCATTGTCCCACATTCAAGGGGGGTAATAGTTGTTTAGATTAGACTTAGTATATAATTATGTGTTGAGGCTAATGAAAGCATCGAAGAGTTATTTTGTATTGAGCTTGCTCAAAGGAGGTTTCTCCCTTGAAGTGGCCCGCGATCAATAAAATATAATGTGTGCTCCAATATTTCTGTTATATCGTGCATTCTCATTGTTTATCACAGGAGGTTCTCCACATCTAATATCAGAGCACTTTCCTTGGCACAAGTGGGAAAAAAAATTTTGAAAAAAAAAGGGGGCAAAATTGGGCAGCGACTTTCACATCCATTTTTGAAATTTTCTGTGCAAATTCAAGAAAAACAAGTTACATATCTTAATTCCTCTTTTAAAAATACACAGTTTCAAAAAAACCATCATCTCATTTGGAGTTCTAAAAGTGGAGATATCACGGATTTAAAATCAGCAATTTTTTAGAATTTCAGTGATGGCCACGAAAATTTCAGAGCGAAAATCTTTTGACCGGGTGCCCAGATTTCTATTCCAATTTCGTGGGTAGAAGCAGAGTGGTTGTTCTAGTTCTAGAAACAGGCTATAATAGTGATTTTGAGCAATATAGATCGAGTTATGCTCATTTTAAAAGTTTTCATCTCAAAACCCTAGCTCTAAGTACGGGTTTTTGAGCATTGGGTGGAATTTCTGCCACATTTTTTCTAGCACTGTGATTATTGCAGTAGTCCTTCTTCTTGCAGCAATATTTTTCATTCGGATCAGGGAATAAACCCTATCCGCTTAACTTTGGGAAGTACTTGGGCATAGCCCTAAAACTCATTGTGAGGAGTACCACAAGAACCCCGAAGTAGCTGGCCATTGAGTGGACCTGCCAAGCGAAAAGGGCAATGACCCCCACCAGATTGACTAGATTCCCATCCGTGAGGAAAACCAAAGAGCTGTCATTTTTGGCCAAGTGGTTAGCAGTTTTACCTGTGCCGTGAAGTGAGGGGTACTGCCCCAATACTCAAGCTCGAGACAGCCTTGGTGGCCGAGTGACTACCTTCGAACCATTAGGAATCTGAATATACCTAGGTTCCATATCTATTTACAGTTGATAACTCGCAGAATTCCAGAATTGTCACAGATCATTTACTCCAATTCAAGTTGATAAAGCACAACTTTCTAGCACCGCCACATATCATTTCTTAAAAAAAAAAAAATTCTTCAGTCATATATTCCTTGATTTAGCTCTGTTTCCCTTGAAAATTCATTGTAACTCCTATCATTCCATTCTACATATTTCATTCATTGAGGACCCTATCCCAAGTCCACTTCCTGAAGCCCGAAATTTCATCTCCTTCTTTCACCCCGCTTCTGAAATTCACATTTTTTCTTTCCTTGTCTCTCAGAAAGTGTCCACAACTTAGTTACCACTCGCGTTTTTCCCAACTCAAAATTTTCCTTTTCTAAAACCCTCTCTGTTTTTGTTTTTCCACCCATTTCTGAGTAATAATTAAAAAAAAAAACCTTGCTTATGGTTGTCCCCCGTGCAGAATCAAATAAATAAATGGAAGAAGAACTTGTCACCCTCAAGACCAACCTCGAAGATCTGGATCAAAGATTTCTCAACCTCCATCTTCAGTATTCAACCATGAGCAACCGGCAACAACCTAAGTTTTCTGCAGGCACTGCATTCTCTGCTTCCAACAACTTTTGTGGGCCGAATATTGAATTCCCTCACTTCAATGGTGATGATCCAAGTGGATGGATACACAAGGCAGAACAATGCTTTAATATGCATAACACTTTTGATGTCACCAAAGTCCCACTTGCATCATTTCATTTGGAACGTGAAGCCCTTTAATGGTTCTGTTGGTACATCAAGGATCATGAAGAGCCCCAATGGACAGATTTTTGCTAACTTCTTTTGCACCGATTTGGCCCTAGTGGTTTTGATGAATTCACAGGAGCACTCACCAAAATTCACCAGACTGGCACTGTGAGAGAGTATCAGACAAAATTTGAGAACTTAGTCAAGCACACAGAAGGATTTTCGGATGCATTCTATAGGATTTGTTTTATCAGTGGTCTTAAGGATACAATCCTATTTGACGTTACAATGTTCTGTCCCAACACAATGACGGAAATCCTAGGGTTGGCTAAGTTGGCGGAGGACAAGATTAGGGCTCAACAACGCCCCAAATCCACTTTTATTCCATTCACAAATATGGTTCCCCAAAGACATCCAATCCCTCTGACTCCTAGAACCACTCCTATCAAGCATTTGTCTGAAGCCGAGATGCGGGCACATAGGGAAAAATGACTTTGTTATAATTGTGATGGTAAATTCACCCGGGGACATCAATGTACTGAACACAAGCCCTATTTCTTGGATGTGGCTTCTTCACCTACACTTGAAATTTGTGATGCTGCTTAAGATCCAGTAGATGACTAGGTCGACATTCCGCAGCCGCCTATTGAACGTCATATTGCTAAACAAGTTGATTGTTTTGTCCATCCTTTCTCTAGCTTTAAAGTCATGGTTTCCAATGGGAGCACCTTACCTTGCAAAGGAAAGTGTCGCAGTGTGTGTATCTCTATTGGAGATTATAACTTGCGCTCTAACATGTTTTCCATACCCTTAGGAGGTTATTCTGTGATTTCAGGCACTCAATGGTTACGCACACTTGGACCCATCTTATGGGGTTTTGCTGAACTGTGGATGCATTTTTTAGTCAATGAAAAAAAACACACATTCAATGGCTTACAATCGGGGTCTCTCAGCATCATCAGTTCACATTGTATGGAAACGATCCTTAAGAAGAATTCATATGGTGTCGTCACTTAGCTCCATTTCATTCAAATGCAACCTTCGGCAGTCTCAAATACTCCCTTGGATCTTTCATTCCGATGCACCCTTCAGATGCCTGATTTTTCCAAGCCCTTCACTCTTGAGAGTGATGCTTGCGAAAATGGACTTGGTGTTGTCCTCTTTCAATATGAACATCCCATGGCATTCACCGGTAAATCCCTTCCTAGAAATAATTTATCCACCTCCACATATGAGAAGGAAATGATGACTATTTTGCACGCAGTACAGAAGTGGTGGCCATACCTCTTAGGGAATCCTTGCTGCATCAAGACTAATCACCAGAGTCTGAAATATTTCTTGGAACAGCGGGTCTCATCCCCAACACAACAGAAATGGGTTAGCAAACTCAGGGGTTATGACTATGAGATCAATTACAAGAAGGCTAAGGACAATCTTGTGGTGGATACTCTTTCCCACACATTTGATGCCCCTATATCTCTTTCAGCTATTGCTATGCCTATTCCAACTTGGTTACACTCTGTTCAACAAGGCTATGTCAATGACTCCTCATTATCTGAAATCATTCAACCATTGGCCAGTAACCCTTCTGTGGTACTACATTTCTCTTGGGATGGCTCTTCTCTGAGATACAAGGGTTGTCTGGTGCTTCCCCAGAGCATAGATATTAAACATGCAGTCTTTTATGAACTCCATGTTTCTCCATTGGTAGGGCACTCTAGGTTCATGAAAGCATATGAGAGGGCACGATGTCACTTCTTTTGGAAGGGAATGAAACAAGAAATTCAATAGATGGTTTCCGAATGTGCTCCTTGTCAGCGCCGCCAAGGTGAAACTACACTTCTTTCTAGATTGCTCGAACCTTGGCCCATCCCTACAAGGATTTGGACATATATTTCGATGGATTTCATTCAAGGGCTCCCTAAATATGGAGGGAAGACCGTAATCTTGGTTGTGGTTGATCAGCTCTCCAAATATCATCATTTTTGTGCTCTCGGACCTCCATATACCACCTCCTCAATTGCACAAATTTTCATGGACAAGATGTTTCTTCTTCATGGAATCCCTTCTTCCATTGTCTTTGACCGCAACGCACCTTTCACAAGTCATTTTCTCCTTACTGACACCAAACTAAATATGATTTCAATTTATCACCCACCAATAGATGGTCCGAATGAAGTCATCAACAGCTATTGGGAAACTTATCTTCATTGTTTCACCTATGAAGAACATCTATGGGCAAAGTGGCTCCCTCTCGCTGAATGGTGGTACAATACTTCCTACCATACTGCATCTCAAATGACTCCATATGAAGCAGTTTATGGTCACACACCTCCAGTACTCCTTCCATACACCCCCAGCAATTCACCAGTTCAGGCTGTTGACATGGTTCTTCGAAACCGACATAAGATTCTTCACCTTCTGCAGGACAATCTTCACATGGCCAGAACCCGCATGAAACACCAAGCCAATCAGCATCATTCTGAGCGCACTTTCAAGTCGGTGACATGGTTTTTCTTCGTCTGCAACCTTACAAGCAATCCTCCTTGAAAATCAAAGGGAATCAAATGCTCGCTCCAAAGATCTCTAGTCCATATATAGTTCTTTAGAAGGTTGGGTCTGTTGCTTATAAATTGGCACTTCCTCCTTCTTCTCGCATTCAGCAAGTGATTGGAACCAACATTAGAGCACAAATTGTTTTACCAGAATGAGATAATGAAGGATCTATCATTTCAGATTCGGTGTCCATCCTCAATAAGCGCACTTGTCAGCTTCGCTCTCGATCCATCACAGAGGTCTTAATTCAGTGGCACAACATGCAACCAGAGGATGCTACATGGGAACCGCTCCTTCAAATTCAACAATAGTTTCCACATCTAAAGCTTTGAGGACAAAGCTGCTTTTTAAGAGGGAGGGGATGTTAAGAACTCGTGTCAACCCTCCTCTTTATTTTGTTAGTATATTTTATTGGAGGCATATGCTTTGTAAGTCATCCCATCAGTATGTTGTATTATCCCACATTCATGGGGAGTAAGTAATAGTTGTTAAGTTGTCTAGTTATTATGTTGCATTATCCCGCATTCATGGGGGGTAATAGTTGTTTAGATTAGACTTAGTATATAAGTATGTGTTGAGGCTAATGAAAGCATCGAAGAGTTATTTTGTATTGAGCTTGCTCAAAGGAGGTTTCCCCCTCGAAGTTTCTCGCGATCAATAAAATATCTTTTGTGCTCCAATATTTCTGTTATATCATGCATTCTCATTGTTTATTGCAGGAGGTTCTCTACATAAAGCTCAAGAAAGCAAGAAAAACTCATGAAAATGCAATTACAACTTGATATATACAAGGGAGTCCCAAAGGAAATGGTCAGCATAAAGTTCAAGAGGAGTATGAAGCTCTTGCTCAAGGACATGGCGGGACTAAAAAGGGACTCCCACACCCTAAAGGAGAAATGTCTGCATGGGCACCAAATGCAATAAAGGATCTAACTAGGGCACCCATGTATGGGAAATCTCTACCATTCACATAATGCCACTTTTAAAAGCATCATGAAGGTTTTGTGATATCATGGAATGGGTTTGTACCTAAGATTAAGATGAAACGGTCATAAGGTCATGAAAAATGCAAGAGGATGTGAAATCCTAACATATATGTTGGTTTAGCCATGATACCTGTAATAGACACGAACGTGTTGAAGTCTCGGTCAAACCTCACTCAAAACGGATTCCTACAACATCATATTAGTCCAAACGGTCCAAAATGGTCAGAAACGGTAAAAAACTATAGGAAGTGGATAAAAATTTCAAATATTTTTCTATAAAATAGTGAAAAATAAAAAAATTTCATACCATTTGAAAATTCACCCACCATAGTGCATTTGTATCCAGAACTTCAAGAGCTGATTCCGGGAGCATCGTCCGACGAAATCACTCCGCGTTTGGTCCAGGTAATTACCCATGCCCCCCTCTTTCACATTCATGCAATTTTTTTTATATTTTAATGGTCAAAGTTTTTATTTAGGGCATCCCAAGATATGTGTTTCGGCCCACATAAAAATCGAGTCTTTTTCTGCGTATAGGGCTGGGTATATGCAGAAAATACCACGAAACCCGTGTACATACGCGGATGTTTCAAAATCAGTCCCATACAGGGCCACAAAGATGCTTTTCAAGGCAAATACTGATGAAACTCAAACGATTTTGTGCAGGATGGTGCTAGAATGGAGAGAAAGGGAACATGGTGATGTTGAAGAGGCAGTGCAAGGAGATCTAATGGCTCAACAAGCATTGAGGGCTTGTGGGCTATAAAAATTTTGGTGCCTTGGAAGCTTGAGGGCTAAACCAAGGCTACTCCAACTACTGGTAGACTACTAGGATCCAGACTCTAAATATTTTTAGTTGGATGGTATGTCACTCAACATCGAGGTTGAGGACATATATTTCATTACAGGTTTGTCCAGATGATGGGAGGTGGTGAACCTCTGATCCCGTGGGCTGGGAGGCAGGCTGACCATAGATGAATACATAGTTGTTTATTGCCTTCCTAATACATAGAAGGTTGGGAGTCAAATCCTACCAAAATACATTCAGAACCTGGGGCTGAAAGCCATACTATTGGCAATGGGCAGGATTGCAGGGTTATCATCACTCCATCGGGCCTCAAGGCCAATGATGTTCTATGCAGTAGAGTGCACATGACCTATGATATATGACTGGAGTACCTCGCTACTGAGCAACATGAAGTAATAACTCACTGACTACAATATGGGAAGGGTAAAAAACTTTGGGTTCGACAGTATATTGAGTGCATTATTTTTTTAGAGGGTACTGGGGCTAAGCCCTAGAGTTGACATCGCTCCACACAGAGTCAAGTATTTGGCTCAGATACGCTTGGCCCATGTCATGCAGAGACTGGGTGGGGGAAGGGTGGCTAACCCCTATCTAACAGAATTCTTCCCTTGGTGGCGAAGACAGATCATCACAATAGATGACTACCCCTATGCAAGTATATACTTCTGCAGAGATTTGGATATGCCCCTACCACCAAGATCAACATATGGAGACATTGGTAATGAATCCCAACTCAATTTTTTTTAAGTTATTAATTTTATTTTATTTTTGATATATATGGAGTCAAAAAACATATTTTTGGTGTGACGACACATAATGAAACTCCATCATGTACATACATATGTGGGACCACAACGGCTAGAAGGCTTTCCTCGTCATCGATGGAGGGGAAGAGGCGATGATATTATGGGTGTGGATGCGGAGCGGACGCTCCAAAGCATTCACACAAACTTCGTTCGCTTGACACACAAGGTTCCCATGGTGCAAGTCGAGGAATTTACTGAGGCTATGCAGCGCCAAGTGGTTGGTGTACCAAGGGCATGGGTTCGATTATTTCGTTGGCTAGCTAGAGCCGTGGTTTGCTACAATGATCAACACCCTCCTCTACCTCAGGCTTATAGACCTAGATGTATATTTTTGTATGTGACCGTGTAGTATATTTTGGTGGCTCGGAAGCCCCAATTTTGTATATGACACTTATGTATTATGGTGTCACCTTTTTTGGACTCAATGAAAAATATTTATGATGATCAATTATTATTCTATTTACATGTGTAAAATGTGTATGTGAAATGCTTATGGTCTGTGAAACAAATGCCAATCTAGTACATAGTTAGCATATGAATTAACAACTTGATTAAAATTTCTTGGAATGTGGATGTATGTTATGCTCTCAAATTGTCGTTCAAGCAATATTACACGCAAGAATCTTCGTAAAAACATCGGATCCCTTACATGATACAATCCATTAAGTTGTGAGACCACTAATTGTGAATCAAGGCGTACCTCAAAAGAAAGAACACCATGTGAAATGGAATCCCGTAATAACTCAATCACAACACTATATTCAGCAACATTATTTGATGAAGGCCACAAACATACGCTTCCTCAAGACAACACTTGACCCGTAGGAGTATAGATCACCCAAGCAGCTAAAGCTGAGTTTTGAGTGTGATGGCTAGCACCATCAACGAATCCTATGTAAACGGAAGACTCCATTGAAATCTACCATAACAAACGAAAGCTAATCAACAAATCCAGTCACCATAAGAAGACCTAACTATGCAATGCAAAAATGTACAATAATATACAGAAGTCATCCCTCGCTGAAAATCATGCATAGTATTTTTTAAGATAGAGCCCATTTCTAGGCTCCGCCAAGGCCGTCCCTTCATAATCCACCAACTCATATGCGCCTTTCTCTAAGACACGTTTAACCACATAAGGACCATGCCACATCGGGTTGAACTTTCCTGCTCCCAAGGGTTCCTTAGCTTGATCCCACAAAAAGACCAAGTCACCTTCACTAAACCTCCTAGGACAGACATACTTATCATACTGGACCTTAACACAACACTTGTTAACCTCAAGATCCACTAAAGCATCTTGACGCTGCTCATCAAGCTGCTCCAAGTGGACCAAACGTTCTTCCAATGCAGAAGTCTCCGGTAAAAGCTCCACATATAGCTTCAACAAAGGGATTTTGCATTCAACCGGTAATACTGACTCCACCCCATGTATAAGCTGATAGGGAGAAAAACCGATGGCAGTCTTAACCATAGTTCTATAGGCCCACAAAGCAGGATACAACATGATATGCCAATTATTCTTGCTTTGTTCGATGGTTCATTGGAGAATGGACTTAAGTGACTTGTTCACTGCTTCAACTTGTCCATTCGATTGAGGATAATAAGAAGAGGAAAGCTCTTGTTTATATCCTAACTTTGAAGACAATTATTCCATCATTTTGTTCTGAAAGTGCCTGCCATGGTTAGTGACAAGCTCCCTCGAAATGCCAAACCGGGTGATAATATGGTTAAATACAAAATGCGTGGCTATTTCACCGTCATATTTGCTAGTGGGCATAGCCTTTGCCCATTTCTTGAAATAATCCACAGCCACAATAATATGATGGTGCCCCCCAGCCGAAGCTAGGTTACAATCCATAAATTCGACCACCCACTTGGTGAAGGGACCGGCGATGATAATATAATGCAAAGGGGCGGGATGAGAACACATATTCCGTGCAAACACCTGGCAAGGGTGGCACCTCTTGATTGCATTAACGCAATCTTTAAATATGGACAGAAAAAAATATCCCGCTCTCAAAAATTTTTGAGTTGTATAAATCCCAGATAAATGACCACCACACGCCCCTCCATGGAAATCATTAAGCATGAACTCATCCTCCTCATGAGTTAAGCAACAACGTAAAATGGAATCAACCCCACGGAGGTACAAAGTATCATCCACTATGAGGTATTTCTTCGCTACGGGGCGTAGTCGTCGACGCTCAACTCGCAAGAGGTGAGTAGGAACCTTCAATGTTTGCAAATAAACAGTCATATCCTTGTACCAAGGGTCCATGATTGAGATGAGAAATATATGCTCATCAACAAGAGAATCCTCATGAACCTCTTCTTCATCCAAATTTGGAAAATCCGATATAAGCTCGGCAAAAACTAATGATTTCTTCGACTTTGCCGAAACAAATTTGAGATCAAACTCTTGCAATATGACAATCCATTTATTATACTTTCCCCCAATCATCCTTCTAGTGAGGATGAATTGAAATGGATTGATGTGAGCTACGACCAAAGTTTGGAGAAGGAGGATGTAATGCCTCAAACACTGAACCGCATGGATGGTGGCTAAGGCTAGCTTCTCAACATGGGTATAACAAAGTTTTATGTCAATAAGATTTCGGCTAAGATAGTATATGACATGCTCATGGATCTCCTCATCCTCTTGAACCAATACCATACCAATCGTCTTTTGAGACGTGGACACATAAATCAAGAAATCATGACTATAGTCCGGTGGACTAAGCACGAGGACCGATGCCAAGGCTTTCTTAAGAGCATCGAAAGACTCCTAGGCTCTCTCATCCCAGTAAAAAGGGGTGTCTTTCTTCAACAAACACATGAATCCTTTAGTGAAATTGGAAAAATTGACTACGAACCTTCGCAAGAAGTTTGCCATACCTTGTAAACATTGAAGATGTCAAATGTTACGTGGGGGAGACAATTGAAGTATTGCCTCAACCTTTAAGGGATCGACTCTAATGCCCTCCTTGGACACGATGAACCCTAGTAAACGACCAACCTTCACACAAAAGATGCACTTGTGAGGATTTAATCGAATTTGGTAATGACGACATCTTTCGAAAACCAATATCAACTAATAAGCATGACACACTCTCAAATGAGAGTGAGCAGTAAGATCATCCAAATACACTTCAATAATATTTTTAAGATCGTCGAAGGCAAAGGCCATGGCCTGTTGAAATGTAGCTCCGACGTTTTTAAGGCCGAAGGGCATATTTCGATATGCAAAATTTCCCCAAGGACAAATAAATGCAGTCTTATGTTGTTCCATAGGTTTAATCTATATTTGATTAAATCTGAAAAAGCCATCCATGAAAGAAAAAACCTCACTTCCCGCACACTCATCCAAAATTTGATCAATAAATGGTGTAGGGAAATTAACTTTAGGACATGCTTGATTTAAATCATGGAAATCGGTGCATATATGGATTTCTTCCTGCTTCTTATCTACCAGAATGGGATTTGAAATCCACTCCGTTAAGGGAATGGGATAGATAAAACAATATTTGAGTAGTTTCTCTATCTCTACTTTAATGGCGGGCGCTTTCCTAGGATTCACGGCATGCAAACGCTGTCGAACCATTTTTGCATCTGGATAGGTTTTGATTTCGTGTTTGATAATGCGAGGGTTTATTCCTACCATCTCCTCGTACAACCAAGCAAAAACATCATGAAACTCCTTAAAAAGCTCAGTGTACTCCTTAATCTCATCAGGGGAACAATCCGCCCCAATGTAAACGTTCTCAATCTTACCAGGATCACGAGAAATGTTGATAGGAATCATTGGTGACAGGTTCTCCATGTTCCCTTCAACCCTCTGACCAGGAGAGCTTAATGGGACCACAAGCCTACCAACCTTCTCGCTTAGAATCTCCCTAAAGTCATCACACTCTAAACAATCAAGCTTAGGGAGGAAATACGATCGATGGTGCAGCTCTCCCCAAGGTTGTTCAATCCCAGAGATAGCCTCCAGAATAGCCTCATTTGAAGGAAAAACATCATCAAGACAGTCTTGAGATTGAGATGACTCTACTGCCCAAGTAGGCAACACATAAGGGTCCTCCTCCTTCGTTTGTGAAGAGGAAGTACTAGGCTCTACAACATGATCAAGATTCGCTTGATATGCCACCAATGTTGCAGGCAACGGCACGTCTATCTTGGCAGGTATATAATTATCACTCGAAGTACTCGGTGAAGGAAGAGCCCAAGAATCCTCCATATGAGATGTGTGAAAAGAGACTAAATTCAATGAGGTCAAAGCCTTACCGATACTAGAACCAATCATAAGAACGGGTGCAGGACAACTAAAGGTTCCCAAGAGAGAAGGATACATACCCACATCCACATTCTCAGTTGTCGGCTAAGAATGATCAATAATCGGGATAGAAGCTCTTGATGATGATTTAACACTTGGATTTTGAAAAGACTTCTGATCGATAGTAACGATATTCCCATTTAATGGAAAACAAACCACTTGGAAGAGGGAAGAGGCTACAACTTGCACACTATACATCCAGTTCTGACCCAGTAAAATATTGTAGTCAAGGGGCGCATCAACCACCTCGACCTCGATTGCAACAGTATTCCCCCCTAATTGGACATCTAAGGAAACAAGTATACCGTGTGGACAAAACAATCTTCCATCAAAAGCAGTCAACATGTTCACATATCTAGACAACATGGGAGACACTAAGCCCTTCCAACAATCCAAAGACATCACGGAAGCGGTAGCGCCTTCATCAATCACAATGTGCATGATGGTGTTAGTCAAGCACTCTACGTGAATCAGAAGAGACACATAGTAAGGCAAGTGAGGCTGTATTCCATGAGTTTCAAATTTGATCACAGAAGGAGAGCTATCATCACCAACCCCAAGAGTAGACAACAAGGCCTTCCTCTACGAAGGACAATTCTGAAGTACTTCTAATGCGGACATTGCACGAATTGTCTGGCCCAAATCCTCAACAATTGAATAGTTTTGGGTAGCTCGAGCATTAGGATTGTGCCCCGAGTGCTTAAGGACTCCCTTAGGAATGCGAGGTGGAACTTTGGGCTTATCTGTAGGCATTTTAATTCACAAATGACTCTCAGATGGAGTAGGTTCTTTCCCAAGGTCTAGTTGTGACGAACCATAATCTTTCACACGCGTCACAACACTAGTAGCTTTCACCATGTTGATGAAACCGTGACCACTAGAAACATCCAGCGGGTTTTGAGTTCCACTAGAGGCAAAACTAGGAACAACGGTCCTCGAGTTCATATTTTTATTATTTGGTAAAGAATTTGTAAACACAGTTGGGCCTTGTGCTATAAACTTCGAGGCATCTTCCATACAAGGGAACAAGTGAGTCAGGTGGTCATCCCCGCACAACTTGTAGGGAACTTTTACCTTCTTCTTAGGCTTCTTGTCCCCCTCAACATTATTATTGTTATTGTTCTTTTCATTAGTCTCATTATCATTTTTATTCCTACCCTTACGATTATTTTTTCCTTTACTTTTATTCCTTCCAGGTTGCTGGTTAACTTTCGGGTTCAACGATTGCACGAAAAGTACATTCGCCGACTAGGTAGGAAGGGACAAAGCCGTAGCTTTCCCTGATGTAGACTGGTTAAGCGATAACTAGCTCACTTGTTTCGTAATCGAATCCATGGGTTTGATACTTGCCGAGCCAACAATACCATTGACATGTGGCCCAGGTTTGAACTTGGGGTTGAAATTGGAACACGAAGCATTAGGTATGATCTCATAAAGGATCCTAGACTGAGCATAAATCAAGTCTAATTGTTGGGCCCTAAAAATATCTTGGTCCTCATTTTGAACTCCAGATGTGGAAACATCCTTCGTGATATAAGGTAACAACAACTTGAGGAACCACTCTAGAAGAAACTCTGGTGGTATAAAGGCTTTAATCATCCTATTCTGCCTACGCCACTCTTGAATATGATCCAAAATGTGGGTGTCTTTGTCTTGCCGAAACGTCGACAAGAGTTCGGTATCGATGTCGTAACGCACAGGTAGCTGGAAGTGGTTAAGAAAAATTCATCACAAGGTCACTAAACGAATAATATGTCCCCCGAGGTAGCTCTATATACCATTTCGTGGCAGGACCCATGAGGGAGCGTTGAAATAGTCTCAAATGGATAGAATTGGCATTCAAGGAATTAGAAGAGCACCAAAGATGGAAGGTCTTGATGTGCTCACTAAGATCTTCACCAGACTTACCTTCGAATTTAGGAATGTCCAAAGGAAGTTTGGTAGGAACTATCGGCCATGTCGGGTCATGAGATATAGGATCGTTCATCAATCTTGACAAATCGGGTAGATTCAAAGTCGCAAGGAAAGGGAACCTAGGTTGAGCCTATTGGTTCCATGCTCCCTGATAGGACTAGTTCACATGAGGTTGATTGCTATATACACCATGGCCTTAACCAGTGGGATAATAACCTCCTCCCATTTGACCCATATAGGGTTGTGTGTTGTAGTTTAGATTACCTTGATAATCGGATGCTACAAATCCATAATTATGTGACTGATATGTAGGTTGATACCCGGACCCATAAGGTGTGTAGGTTTTTCCATAGGATGGTCCGTAAGAAAGTCCATAAGAGGTTCCATAAACTAGACCATGAGATGGTCCATGAGAAGGTCCATAAGATGGCCCATGGGAAGATACATGTCTTGCTGACACATAAGGTGGCACATGGCCCTGTGACACTACGGTGTTAACAGAGGTGGAATGGACATGGCTAGTAGTCGAACCCCGGCCAAAAGGCCCTCTAGGGTTAGGAAGAGGATGCATGGTCAAAAAATCATTTGAAGGGATGGGTGTCGAAGACAATGGAATATGGGAAGGAATATAACTCGTGCCCCCAATATTCACATGTCTAGGTTCTGGTCCCCAAATAGGAACACTAGTGGTAGGCCTAGGATGTGTGTGTGAAGGAACCTCCACCGCAGGGATGGAATGTGTAATGTGACTAGTGCTACCAAACCTTACTGCATGAAAAGGAATGGAAGTTCCCCCAGGCTCAGTACCAGGGTCAACATCCGACTCGACATGGGGTGTCAAGCGAGACTCCGGAACATCAGGTATGCCATACCTAATGGTGCTAGTGCTCGTGGGTTCGTGGTGAGTCTTATTTCCTGGAAGCCAATACTGGTGACTAGGGTGTGTGTAATTTGTGAATCGTGAAGGAGTTTCTTGTGACGGTCTAGTCGAATGATGACCAGAACCTAACGGAGTCCCATATGTGCTTGGAGATTCATCTTCCCATACATGAAGAGGAAGGTCAAGGATCTCTAGGATCTCATGCTCATGATCACCCATGGTGTGTGAATCAAATTGAGAAGTAGTTTTCCTGGATTTTCTAGTTCTCTCTCCCAAAGGAGGAGGGGATGTAGAAGGTGGAAGCCTTGCAAAATGACGAGAACGACGAATTTCCACACCCGGATCCACAATGACTCAACTAAAATCAAAGACTCAATCTAGCTATGTAACCCTAAGCAAACTGGCGTGCACATAGCATACACCTAAGAAAATATAAAGCCAAATCACAAGCAAACCAAGGGTAGGATAAGTGAGATCCTGAATGAAGCAGGTATGTCTCGCCTAGGAGAGGCTTGAGACTCCCATACACAACAAGCGGAGGTTCGTAACCAATTATAGTGGCCCTCAGCTTCAATGCATATAGCGACTGTGTTATCCGACCCCTACCTGGCCAGGACATCTACAGAATAACCTTTGTAAATACCCCCTCGATAACCTAGGTAAGGCAACTAAGGTCACCTCAATATAACCAATGCTCATGTGAACAGTCACAGGCGGGATCGACCATATAGGCAGGGTAACAAAGCCCGAATCTTGAAAGCACAACTGGTACCCCAAGGATGCACCAATCAATACCTCAAAGGCCCCTAGATACGAATACAATCCTGGAAATATCTTCGGTGCTCACAGAAAGTGACCAGGGGTCATCCCAATCACAATCGCGTGTACTGCCTCATGCTTAAATCCTGTGTAAGAGGAGCGTCCTGAGAAACACTAATTATATCAAGGGTTTCACACTCTCACCTGGACAAACACCTAATTGTTTTGTTTAGTGGTCTTGGAGAATTAACTCACAATGAAATATTCCAAGACACTAAAACTTATTCTTGTTGATGCACCCTAGAAAAGAAAAGAGTGTGATTCATTTTATTAAGCGTTGATTTTAGTTGGCTATGATTACTCAAAGGGTAAATGGTCATGCAACTAATGAAGTAATGATTCAGCAGTGAAGTAAATATGCACACCTAACAAGCAATGCCAAGTGCAATGTGTAGAATGAAGAACAGGGTATGCCACTACATGAGGTGCAAGATTTTTCCTTCAAATGTAAGTGCAATCATTCCTATATGAAAATATAACTCTAATAACAATAATCAAACCTAGTGTAGGTACCATGCCAATGCAAAATGCAAGAGATGCATAACTATGCAAAAGCAAAAATGTTTTTGTATTTTTTGTAATAAATGAGATATAAAAGCAAATAAATTAATCTACAACCCCCATACCCTGCAACCACTCACAAACGACAACCAAGCAAGGCACTAAGGTAAAATAGACCTAATGCACTCATCTCAAAACAAAAAATGGATAAATGGATGACAAGAACAAAGCCTAAAAAGTAAACAAAAAACAGTCTCTGGTCAGAAACAGAGGGTGCATACAGACACCAAAAGCATCCAAGAAGACTCAACAATCATCAGAACTCACCCAACAACACTTAATCCTCCTACAATGGCTCAAAATCAAAGAATACACGACTGTCCTCAGTAAAAGGGCATACATACACGATTGTTCAAGGAAAAACTGCATGTATACGCGACTATGAAAGCAAAACCCGCATACAAGAAGAACAAGAGAGAAAAATAGGGAAAACAGACAAGCTAAGAAAAAATTTACTCCTTCAGGACCTTACTCGGAAAACATGCCCCTAGACATGACACAGAAACAAATAAATCAAGAGCAATTCAAGTACATCGAATACTAAAAACCCCAAAGAAAAATAACTAGGAACTTTCCCCAGCGGAGTTTCCAATTATGTTATAGAGTGAAACTTCCGATGGATTGGGGTGTACCACAACAAATAACTAGACACTAGAAATCAATCTTTTCCAATATGCAAGAGAAACCAAACATCTAACACTAAGGGATATCAAATCGTACCTTGTTCTGGACGGTTGAAGTAGACCCCCGTTGATCTTTTCCAATTCATGCTTGCTTTAGCAATTCACTCTCAACAACAACAAACAAGACAAGCATGCTATATAATGATGTGTTAGACCTACTCTAGCATATATCTTCAACAATGTATAAGCAAGTAAACATATCCATGGATTCAATATTCATTCAATTTCACATTAATTGGACAGGAAAAGATATTTTTGTTAATAAAATCAGAGATTACAAGAGTGACAACCTCTGTTTGCATGTCTACTAACCGGAGAAACCGAGTCCTGCACCTGGGCCTCCACTACCTCAATCCTCCATCTCTCGACAGCAAGTTCACAAGACAAAGGAAAGCTTGGGAAGAACACAAAGTTCTCCAAAGAGACAAAGGGATGTAGACTCAATTACAAGCAAACTAAGACAACAATGGACTATAGTTTCTTTGCTCTTCAATTCCCCCTCTTCAATGTATCCAAGGGGTTCCTTATATAGTACTTCAAAAGGGTAATGGAGGGTTGAATCCGAGCATTCTCAAGGCATTTGGAAGGCCAAGAGTCAAGTGGTGCAGATTCATATGAGGAAAAATCCAAAACTATTTGGATTTATGCACACATCCTAATGTACGCGGGTTTGAGGTCAAAAGTCATGTGTACACGCGAGTATTGGTTTAAAAGTCATGTACAACAATAAACAGGGGTTTTTAAGGGATGAACTTAGAACATCAAAGGATAATATAATTCCATGGGTTCATAGAGTCTACAGAGGAACAGGGGAGGCCATAAATATGTGATCAACCATGTGTGGTAAAATCAACTATAACAGTTCTCCTAGTCAATGATGTCGAACCTGCAATATAAATATGAAAGGAGAGAAATCTATCTACAAAGGCTCTGATTCCATGTCTAAATTGAACCCAAGCAGTCGAACAATTACACTCACAAAATTACTAATCAACCATGCAAAATTCACAAAAAAGGAGACTAAAATTGGAGCATAACACAATCCTGTATTGAATAAATGTACATCAGCGAACCTCATCAAATAATAGGATTTCCAAATATATAATTACATTAGATATTCGAAAGCATAAGGATTCTATTCGAAATGGTCAAAAAGCAGGCTTACTAAATCTAGTCAAAACCCCCATAGGTGCATAAAACACTTTCCTAATCTGAGAAGATGCTCACGAATTGGCTGAATCAGATATGTTAGCTTATAAGTGAAGGAAAGATATCAGATCTATGCTTTTGGATGGAGAAAAAGAAGGAGGATGGTGAAGGAAAAAAACAAGGCAGTCACTCCTAGACTAGCTTTTCCTTTTTACCTTAAAACTGTTGAAAATCAAGGCAACTTTTAGAAAAAGCAGGGCTGCATTTTTGCTATTCTATAATTACAACAGAGTTGCCAAAAATGATTCTACGATGTTTCTAAAGCCCTCCTTGAGCCAGTTTTAGAATTTGTTGACTTCTAGGTGCAAGTGGATGCCAACTAGCATAGTAAGGAATCCAGGAATTTAGGAATAAGACAAAAATGATTAATTAATGTCAAATATGGGTAACTATGGATTTGAGTATTCTGACAATCCAATATTGCATTTGTAGGTCATCCATACTGCTCATAAATTTTAGAGACTTGATCTCCATTGTTTCATCATTTTTGTAACCTCAAAAAAGGAATGCATGGTTTAAGAAGTATGTTATAACCATGTATATTACAACTTAGATCAACAGTGATAGGCCTTGACCACTAACAGGCTAGTTATTATTAACAGCAATAGCCACAAAATAAATGCATGGCCTCTAGGAAAAATGGAAAATGACAGCAGGGTTCATATAAACTCTCAAGAAAAAACTAGCAGGGAATTTGCATCATTGCACAATGGACAGTAGGTCGTGAAGCAGGATGGACTGTGACACAGCAAACGGGAAAACCACACCTAGGATACCAAATAAAGATGCATCAAAATCCAGGTAACAAGACACCAGCCAAAACACGTTATACATTTGTCCAGAAGCCATTTTCTGGGCTGTCAATCACGAAGCCTGTTGGATGGAAAATCACACAAGATATAAATGCAGACGTACACGGGATGGACCGTAATCAACAAATAGGAAAACCACACTCAATTTACCAAATATGGATCCATTAAAACCCAGTTAACAAAACACCTTTCAAAGCACGCGAAGAATCTATCCAAAAACCATTCATAGGCTTGTCAAGACCGAAGCCTGTAAGACTGGAAATCATGAGGTTTGTCAATGTAGGATAAACCCCGATGCAACAAATAGGTTTTGCAACAACAAAGCAACATGGAATTTCTAAAACAATCAAGATGGGAAGTAGTTGCTTTGACAATTGAATAAGAGTCAATATGTTATACGTTTTAGAAGAGGAAAAAGAATCAACTTTCAAATAAGGCTTCAAGGTGGGCACTTAAAGGGCTTAGTAGAATTTAGACAAATAGAGGAAGGCATCAAAAGGACGTGCCTAATCACGAGTAAAAAAAAAAGGAAAAGGAACCTTTTCCCTATGGAAAAAAAAACAATTAAGAAGAACACAGTTCACATAGGTCTTTCTTTCCTTGAAAAGAGTAAGCAAGACACCTATTACAGTAACCATAAAGGGGTTTTGGTGGTCATTTACAGGGAATTTAAGAAATTATACCAATAGGGCCAAGCCTCACGAATATCTTGCATGCTCATCAGTAATAATAAAAACAAAAAAAAATGAACCTCTTCCCTATGGAACCAAATAAACAATGAACAACATAGTTAACAAAGGTCTTTCCTTCCTTGAACAACTTAATTTGACCACATATATACAACAACCATGTTGGGAACAACTAAAAGCGATTATGATATTTATAGATTGGGAAAACCATTTGCGAAGTGTATTCTCATTGTTTAAGGGTTGATCTTACGAATGTACAAAACACACTAGCAGAACCCTTGTCAAAACACGCTAACAGAACCCCTGTCAAAACACACTAGACACATTTTCAACTGCCCAAACATGCGCAAGACCGACCGTTAAGCAACAAACAAAGGTAATAAGAAGGCATTGAAACCTAATTAACAAAACCCCTGTCAAAACGCACAATAAACCTCTTCAACTGACCGAACATGCACAGGACGAAACCTCAAGCAACAAACATAGGTAATTAGCAATAAAGTACAATGTTGGGAACAAGTGTTGTAATCTGCAAACACTTATTCCTAATAAAGTAGAATGTTGGGAACAACTGTCATTAGAGGAAATTTCAACTCAAAATGGGCCTTTTAACCATAATTCAAATTCCATGTCATCATGTGTTAGCCAATGAAATTTATTTAAATTTGAAATACCGTATAGGTCTTAAACAATTTTTTAATATCAATTTGGGAATAGGTATCATAAAAAAAACTACTTTTTTTGTTCGTATTTTCGACATATCTCCCTTTTTTTTACTCAAACATCAATCAGGAGAGCTCCCTAGATGTGAAATTAAATTCAACATCCAACGAGTACCCACTCGACACACTTTTGACGGACCCGCAACCCCCAAAACAAGAAATATCTTATCTTTGATCATCATCACATTTTTTTAGGTATTTCTTGTTTTTGGGGTAGCAGGGTCTGTCAAAAGTATGCCGAGTGGGTACTCGTTGGATGTGAAATTTAATTTTGCATCCAAAAATCTCTCCCAATTGAAATTTGAGTACACTCACAAGGAGATATGTCGAAAATACGAAAAAAAGTAGTTTTTTCTTTTCTTCCTCCAAAATTAATAAATATTATTTCATTGTTTTAACTATTATTTTATTATTTTTCTTAGGAGGCCCATTTTGAGTTGAAATTTCCTCTAATGTGGAACAAAGGACTTTCTAGTATTCGATTTGTTTCCAAGTGGATTGTGCTTGCGCTTAGGGTTTGTGGGGTCTCTTAGATAGCTTGTTTGTTCATAGTTGTTTGGGTTGATGAAGAACACACCGTCAATGTCCCTTCATCAACATCAACTCTCTCCCTGAATGTTCCATCAATGTAAGAAGGTTGGTCATTTCGTTCAGACATGGGCCTCGTTCTTAATTGTGACTTATCTTATCAGAATTTCAAAGATTTTGTTAGACAGTTTGAGTCACAGGGTTTGCTGCAACGTCTTTACTTTGATAATTGTTTTTCATTTCTCTAGGGGAGAATATAGAAAGGAAATGCATATATATAAAGCGTGTTAAATTACTAATGGTGCTCACCTAAACAATTTACACTATTATATTGCATTATAAAAACATGGAACCTATTATGAAGTACATAAATGTAGGGAAAGATAAGACAACAAAGAGATGTCTATATATAGTATAGATGTGAAGATAGACAATGGTCATTGGTTTTGAAATCCAAAAATAGAAAGGAAAGTTTATACATAGAAAGAAATAACTACAAATCATATGTGCAAATAAAAATTTGCATTGTGATGTATAATGTAGTTCCCAAAAAAAGTACTTTATAATGCCTTTGATTTTTTTTTCCAAATGACCCATCCATCAAAGATATGGTCAACAAAATGTAAACTTTGTTCTACAAACTTTCTTTTCTAGTTGCGGCTTTGAATCTCAAGGATCATTGTCTATCTTGAGATCTATAATACATAGACATATTAACTCAATGCCTAAAAGGTATGCCATGGAAAATAAGGTTTGTTGTAACAGTGTAAATAGCTTATATATGAAAAAACTTAAGATTGTTAAATTTCCATAAGAATATTTAAATTGTTTGTATATGTCCAAGCATGCTTATATTTAGGTTGGCTATATGGTAATGATTTGTTTTTTTCTAAGGTGGAATGCCACATAAACCCTTACATAGATGATTGTCAGTTGCACTTAAATGGAGTGGCTATATTTGGAGTTATGTAACAAGAAAAGAAGGTGAAGGTTTCACCTCAAGGGTTTTGCAAAGTTTTCATGCAGAGGACTTTCCAGTATTGGGCTTCTTTCCAAGTGGATTGTGTTTATGCTTAGGTTTTGTGGGGTCTCTAAGGTAGCTTGTTTGTTCATCGACATTAAGGTTGATGAAGAACACACCGCAGATGTCCCTTCATCAACATGAATTCTCTCCCTCAATGCTCCATCAATGCATTGTTGATCTATTAATGCAAGAACATTAGTTGTTTCGTTTAGACATGACCCGTGTTCTTAATTGCGGCTTATCTTATTAGTATTTTCAATCTTACATGCTTAAGGATTAAGTTATACTCTAGCAAAGCATGAATCTTGGAAAGAAGAATACTTGGACATTCTCCAAGAAAACTACGATAAGGGTAGTCAATGTTCTATTTCTATCAAATACATATAAGTTGCTTTTGAAGGAATGTCCTATTGGACAACTTGATAATTATAAGACATTTATTTAAAATTGCATGTATTTTGTTGAGATAAAAGAAGGATGGACAATTTGTGATGCGTTTGAAGGGTTTGATGCGAAAATGCCTTTTTGTGAAATCCAAGTTGGGTGATTTTCAATCATATAGGATTCACAAATGACAAGTCGGGAAATGCATGTTGGAAATGTGTTTTTCTTGTTTTGGTTGGTGTTTTTGAGTGTGGCCTTAAAATTCCCATACTCTGCAAGGTTTGCTTGATAGGCTTATCTGCATGACAACTCGTTCTGATGCACGTTTGCTGCTAAAGTCTTTTTCTGTGCATGTTTGGATTGACAGCCCCATATTTCATATCAGTGTCCTTCAATGAAGTGTTTTTCCATATTTGATTGCAAAAATGGAACATTTGTATTTCTTTGCAATTTGGGCATACTTATTTCGCTGCAAATTTTGATAGGGATTATATTAAATGGGTTTTGATGCAAGCTTATTTTGCAACCTCTGTTGTTGTTTGATGGGAAAGTTTCTCACATTTTTTGGCAGGGGTTTTGTTAATTGGTTTTTAATGCAGCCATATTTGGTAAACTGAGTGTGGATTTCACGTTTTCGGCCTCACGGTCAATCATGCACATGCCTTCATTTTTTTTTAATAGAAACCATGAAGATATTGTATTTGATTAAAAAG
Source organism: Pseudotsuga menziesii (assembly GCA_001517045.1). NCBI lineage: Eukaryota > Viridiplantae > Streptophyta > Pinopsida > Pinales > Pinaceae > Pseudotsuga > Pseudotsuga menziesii. Next base: position 14,367 of record LPNX010084286.1, on the reverse strand, counting down.
GTTGTAGCCCATCCAAGCTTACAAAGGGGGGAGCTCAGTTAAAGAAGGTTGATGACCTCTACCAGTGTTGTCAGCCTTCTTATGAATAGTTTGAGAGGTAAATCCTACTTGCTTCTAGGGATTTTTTGAGAGAAAAACAATCGCTTGCAAGAGTAAATTCTCACGAACTGTGAGCAGAGTAGAATGCAGAAACAAAACATTAATTAGAAGGAGATGTAAAATGCCGCTTAACGAAAGGGTCCAATCGCTTCTGGGATCCCAGAAAAATGTTTGAGGCCACTACCTTTTCCCTACGTTCTTTGTTATTCTTCCTCCATCTAGTGAGGGGAGGAGAAGGGGATGAGAAGTATTTAGGATCAGAGTTTTCGTCCAACCAAGAGGAAGGGACTAAGGATGCCAATCCTGCATGGGTTGAAGTCTCATGGTCTAACACTTGGGGTATCTCTTAGAGACTAAAGGATAAGGTCTTGGAGAATCTTGTTTTGTAGTGAGGGCAATAGGAATTATCTCTAAGGGGCTAGAGGGACCTAGAGGGAACTCGCCCTATGCCGAATCATCCACTGCTTTAGATTCTTGAACTTTGACTTCCTGCAGAACTTCAAAGATGTTTTTGTTTTCCAACAAAGGAGATTCTGCGAGAGGAGGAGTAGGATCTTGAGGTGAGTCCTTATGCTGAGAGTCTTGAGGATCCTTTCGCCGAGGAGGTTGGCATCGATTAATGACCGTATGGAACTCTATTTCTTTATGCGCAGGGGGATTTGTTGATTTCTGTGATTTTGCAAGCTTGGCACAGCTTTTGGCGAAGTGGTCATATACATGACAAAAGTTGCATTTGAATGGAATATGCTCATAATCCAATTCTTAAATGTGACTCCAATATCATAATGTAATCTTTTGTGCCTCTGGAAGCCCTTTTTCTATATTTACCTCTACACAGATGCGAGCACATCTGAACTGACCCCCTTTTGGGTATGCACTATATAGGTAGTGCCCTAGCTTATTACCAATGTTTGCAAGAGTGATTTTCCCCCAAATATGAATTGGAAGGTTAGGTAGTCTTACCCAGTCTGGAGCGGTTGTAATATCTGCTTCTGGGTTAAACCCCAAAGTCCAAGGGACTAAAAATAGCCCTCTCGAGCCCATGAAGAAGGGACCCGATCTAAAGACTAAATCTCTTTCTTATTTATTCATAAACAAAAAAACAAAATACCCCCTACCAGTTGCGAAGAGAGAGACTTGCCCTTGCAAAATAGGGTTCCAATGTTATGAAATCTAGAGTTCCATCACCTTAGGGCTAGGCCACAACCCTGTAAACTTGTCGATGAGGGATTTCTATGAGAGAATGAGCACTTTCTGGCATGGATCCGTAGGAGAGAGATCCAGAGAGGGGAGCTCATCCATATTTTTCATGAACTTGGAGGGGGTCTGAGGCCCAGCCTGAGGAGCGACTGCTTGAACTAGGGCCTTAAAGTCCCGAAGTTGGTCATGAGTCTCCATAACCAGGAAACCATGAGGCCACGGGGAGAAGGTCTGCATCCAACAAACCCACGTTGAAACGATGCGGCAGCAGAAAGCTCTGTTAGGATATTTAGACACTTAGGAGTTAGTTACGATCAACTTGTGTAATATATCCATTAAGTAAAAGTGTGTTTCTTTAGTATGCATTTGTAAATATTCTAATCTGATGGTCACGATATGTTCTAGACATAGAGTAATCTGACGGTTCAACTTCTCTTAGATCATACCTACCATTGATCTGTGGCTTAACACCCGATTGGTCCATGATCTTTATTTAAAGAGAATGGAGGGTCCTTGGCTAGTTGATCGATTATGAGAAGCTCATGTAACTTTCTTTCTTTTGCATAATAAATTGCTCCTAGTAGCTATTTGACTAGGTCGTGGATTGTTTCCCTCTTGAGGGTTTTAACCACATGACAAACATCGGTGTGTTGATATGTGATCTATTTGTGTGAAGCGGTTGCTCAAGGTGTTTGGTATTTTGGGAGTACCTTGTGTACCCAAACATGGTATCAAAGTGTTTATGAAGAGCCGCTTTCGGTTTTGATCAAGATCTGGAATCGGTGTTGCCAAAACTTTGAAAGGGGTTTTGGTTTTGGATTTTTCGTGCATTTTTAGCCTATGGGAGATGTTCCATTGCGTCCGTAGCATCGTTTCCATTGGGAAATAGTTTCCGTTTCATCGAAAACTGTTTTCATTTGTTCCAAAAACACCAATTTCTGCAAATCTGAAGGTATAATGTTACAGTGACGAATTTGTTTTATTTATTTTAAAATCTCTTATGTTTTATCAGTTTTATTATTAGATCTTTACTATTTTAGTCTCGAACTGTTGTCTTCCCTGGCTGCATATGCTATTTTCCGTGCACCTTGCACGATCGCGGCGAATCAGAAACAGTAAGGGAAAAAAAAATTTCTTGTCTTCTCAGCTACGTATGCTCTTTGGCGTCCACCTTGTGCGATCACGACAAATCAGAAACAATGAGAAAACTTAAAAATGTAGACTTTCCGGGTAAGCTAACCAAGTTCTAACCCCATTGGGTCGAAAAAAAAATTATTTTTGTTTTTCGTTTTTTTGTGATTTGAAGAAAAGAAAACGGAGAATGAGAGAGAAGAGTTTTTTTTTTTATTTAAAGGAAAAAACAAAAAAAAACCTTGCTCTTTCCATTCTTTTACGTACCTTTTAAACTTAGCTCACTTGGTCCAAAGTTGCTTTATTCCTTAATAGGTCTTGAGTTCAAGTCTTATTAAGTTATTTTTTAGTGCATGCAATTTCTATTTTCAAGTTACTTTATTGTAAAAGTGCATCTCACATAAATAAAATAAAATAAAATGTGAGTCACTTAAGTCTTTTAATTTATTGCCGCACCATTTAAAAATAACATTATTGTAAAAGTGAACATCACTTATTCTACAAAAGTGATTCACTTAAAAGCAACTTTATTGTAAAGTGGTTGTCAAATGATGATCTTGGGAAGAGGGGGTTCTTTTTTTTAGTTGGTCGAGTTAATATCTGCCATGTCACTATTGGGGACATGTTCAACATTTTCTTGGATCAAGCATAACTTCATCATCTAGAATCAGTTTTCAGTGCCGTTTTTTTTTAAACCGCATATTTTTTCGAGCTCTTTGTATATAGACAGTTAGTTTCAGTTCTTTCAGCCATTAATTTATAGTATGTCTGCCCCTTGTGATATTATACTTACTAGTTCTAACTATTTCTCATGGAAATCTCGTATGGAGGATGTTCTGCGAAGCAAGGAACTTTTCAGGATAACCTCAGCGAAAGAAACAGAACCCACTGATGATGATAAGAAAATTAAATGGGCAAATAGATGTGATGAAGCTCGTGCATTGATTGGGATGTTAATCTTTACTGATTTGTGATTCCACATATCTGGAATTGATGAACCTGATCAAGCTTGAAAAAAGTTGGAATCTGTGTTTGGTAAACATAATAAAATTCGAGGTTATCAACTTGAGAATGAGTTGATTTCCTTGAATCCAAATGATTTTTCATGCATTCAAGACTATTTATCTAAGCATAAAACTCTTCGACTCTTATGTGTAGAATGCAAGATTAAGAAAGAAGACAAACAATGAATTTATCATATTCTTTCCAAACTTGGACCTGCATATTCTTTTTTGTATCTACATTCTACTCCATGAAAAAATCCTTGACTGCAGCTAGCTATCAATAGCCTAGTCTTGAATCCTTTTGTGATTCCTTAATTAGAGAGCAAGATAAGTTCATTCATCTTGGAATAATTAACAATGCAAATACATCTGAGAAAACCTTATTGTCCCAACAGAAAGAAAAGTCCAAACCCCCCAAGAAACAAAATTTTCGCAATAATAAGCTAAACAACATTAAGGGTCTCAAACCCTCTTGGTCAACTCCTTCTTTAAAAAATGACAAAGGATCCAAGCCAAAAGGAAAGAAGACTGAGCATCATTGCAATTTTTGTGGGAAATATAATCATGATGAATCTAAGTGTTTCAAGAAGATGGCAGCCTTGGAAGCACCACATCAACCTAAATTCGTCTTCAGAATCTACCTCTCATGGACATGCACTTTGTGCTTTTGGTTACTCTTATACTGCATCTTCTTCTTCTACTTCAATTGAATGGCTCATTGATTCTAGAGCATCTTATCATATGGCTAAGGATCAAGCCATCTTTTCTACTATGCATATGTAACACCAAGCAAATATTTGTTGGTGATGATATATCTCTAAGTGTTGTAGAATCTGGAACAGTTCCAGTAGAAAATGGTCATTTCAATGATGTACTATGTGTTCCAAAAAATTCCTACAAGTCTATCAAATTACTCATTCATATGAAGGTAAAACTGTGACATTTACACCTCACCAAGTTGTAATCAAGGATTTTAAAAATCCTCAAAATGTCCTTGCTACTGGAACTATTGATGATATTACCAGGTTGTACAAATTTAACAACTTTGGGTCATCACCTTTTCTTTTAGCTTTTGTTGCTCATAGTGATAACTTGAGCAAACTTTGGCATGAGCAATTTGGTCACTTAAATTATCGCTCATTGCAACAACTATGTAAAGACAATATGGTGACTGGTCTTCTGATGGTATCTTGCAAGGATGGTGTTTGTTCCGGTTGTGTACTCAGGAAATATCATCGAGATAGTTTTGACAAATGTGCCTCTTGGCATGCCTCGATTCCCTTGGAACTTGTGCATAGTGACTTGTGTGGCCCTCTTCCATCTGCATCATTTTCTAGTTTCAAATATTTCTTAACTTTCATTGATGACTACTCCAGATGCACTTGGGTTTACTTCCTAAAACTTAAGAGCAAAGTATTTAACATGTTTTTGGCCTACAAATCCCTTGTTGAAAAACAATTTGGTCATCAAATTATTAAGTTAAGATCTGACAATGGAACAGAATATGTTAACAACAAGTTCACTACTTTCTGAACTGTACAAGAAATCCAACAACAACACATTGTTCCATATACACCACAACAAAATGGTGTAGCTGAACGGAAGAACCACACTTTAAAATAAATGGCTAATTGTATGATCCAATCTAAGGGACTAAGTCTTCAATATTGGGCTGAGGCCATAAATTGTGCAAATTACATAGTTAATCGCACACCCACTAAAGTTTTACAAGGTATAACACCGAAAGAAGCATGGAGTAAAATTGAACTAGATGTAAGTCACTTTGGTGTGTTTGGTTGCGAAGCATGGGCTCACATTCCGGATGAAAAACAAAAAGCATTGCAGCCTAAAAGTGAAAAGTGCATATTTGTTGGATATTCAGAAGATGCAAAATTTTATAGACTTCTTCAGCCACATTCTCATGATATAATCATTATAAGAGATGTTAAATTTGATGAAAATATCTTGGCCTGTGAGCCTAACTTGGTGGGTGTGCCATCTTTGGCCTGCGAGCCTGGTTCGACGATTGTGCCTTCTTCTTCTTCCAACTTCCTTGATAGGTTTCCAACTCCAGTTTCTGATGATGACAGTGAGGATGAAAATCCACCTTCGCCTGCTCATGTTCCTCCAATTGCACCAGCACCAATGCTTCCTCGATGGGTCCGTTCAACATGTGAAGCAGCTAGTGATCTTGCCAGTGATCCTAGAGATCAACGTCGAACAGGTTCTCAATTTCAGCGAGCCTCTTCTCTTTTGGCTCAATTTTCTGAAAATCATGATCCAGAAACTTTTGCAGAAGCTTCAGGAAATCTAGATTGGGATGCAGCTATGGATGAAGAATATCGTTCCTTGATGGTGAACGATACTTGGGATCTTGTTCCTCTTCCAAAAGGAAGAAAACTTGTCAGATGTAAATGGGTCTACAGAACTAAGTATGCATCAGATGGAAGTGTTGAAAGACTTAAGGCAAGGTTAGTTGCCAAAGGTTTTTCCCAAGTTGAAGGGATTGACTACAGTGAAACCTTTGCTCCTGTCGTAAAAATGAATTCCTTCCGCCTTGTTCTTTCTCTTGCAGCCTTACATAATTGGGAAGTCCATCAAATGGATGTCAAGTTTGCCTTTTACATGGTGATTTATAGGAGGAAATTCACATGGAACAACCTCTTGGATATGTTCAGTATAACTCTAGCCTTGTCTGTCTCCTTAAGAAATCCTTATATGGCCTTAAGCAAGCTCCTAGAGCTTGGTGTGCCAAAATGGATAGCTTTCTCCTTGACACTGATTTTTCTAGATGCCATTCTGACCCTAAAGTCTATACCAAGAAAGTAGAAAACCATCTCCTCATACTTGTTCTTTATGTTGATGATCTTATCCTTATTGGTAGTGACCCTAAACTTATAACCTATGTGAAATCCAGTCTTAAGCAAAATTTTGAAATGTCAGACTTAGGACATTTGCATTATTTTCTTGGTCTCTAAGTCTTGCAAACCAAAGAAGGAATCTTTCTTTCCCAATCTAAGTATGCTTGTGACCTTCTTTGTCGCTTCCACATGGAAGATTGTAAACCAGCCCCTTCTCCTTTCCAGTCTGGAGTCAAACTTTCTGCCACTTGTACTTCCCCTGAAGTAGATGCCACCTTGTATCGTCAGCTTGTTGGTAGTCTTTTATACTTGACTCAATCCTGTCTTGACCTTTTCTTTGTCATTGGTCGTGTTTCCCGTTATATGCAAACTCCTCATGAAAGTCAATGGAAAGCAACCAAAAGAATACTTCGATATATTCAAGGTACAATTCATTTTGGGATTCATTACAGTACAGGGGGGAACCTTTGTTGGTTGGTTTCACTGATTCAAATTGGGCCGGTGATCCTGATGATCAAAAGTCTACTACAGGTTATGTTTTCAGTCTGGGATCTGGACCTGTCACTTGGGCTTGTAAGAAACAACAAGCTCTTGCTCTTTCTTCAGCAGAAGCAGAATATCGAGTCGCAGTTAATGCCATTCAGGAAGCTTTATGGATTCAACAGATCTTTTCAAAGTTTGGATTTGAGCAGTAGCAGCCTACTCCACTTTGGTGCGACAATCAAAGTGCCATCAAGCTTGCCAAAGATCCAGTTCTACATCAGTGCAGCAAACACATTGAGCTACACATGCACTTCATCAAAAATCTTGTTCATGATTGTGTTATTGAAGTGCTCTATTGCCCTACAGATGATTAAGTTGCAGGCATCTTCACCAAGTCCCTTACAAAAGCGAAGTTTTCTAAACTTCTGTCTATGTTAGGAGTTCAGGATTGTGTCCTTAAGGGGGGATAGGACCTAATGCCTCCTTCCTTCTCCTAATAGTGTCACTTTTGTAAATCCTTCAATCCTATCCCAAGTTGTTCTTAAGGGGGGATGTTAGGATATTTAGACACTTAGGAGTTAGTTAAGATCAACTTGTGTAATATATTCGTTAGGTAAAAGTGTGTTTCTTTATTATGCATTAGCATGCATTTGTAAATATTCTAATTCGACGGTCACTATATGTTCTAGACATAGAGTGATCTGACGGTTCAACTTCTCTTAGATCATACCTACCATTGATTTGTGGCTTAACACCTGATTGGTCCATGATCTCTATTTAAAGAGCATGGAGAGTCCTTGGCTAGTTGATCGATTATGAGAAGCTCGTGTAACTTTCTTTCTTTTGCATAATAAATTGCTTCAAGTAGCTATTTGGCTGGGGTCGTGGACTGTTTCCCTCTTGAGGGTTTTAACCACGTGACAAACAACGGTGTGTTGATCTGTGATATATTTGTGTGAATCGGTTGCTCAAGGTGTTCGGTCTTTTGGGAGTACCCTGTGTAGTTGAACAAGCTCAACACTGAGAGAGCAGGAGTCCAACCTGAACGCGTTGGACAGGAAAGAAACCTTCGAGTTTGATCAGAAGGAGAGGCAGTGTCTAGGGAAACCCTAGCCGCATTTCAAAGAGAGAGACATTCGATCATCGCAAGCATTAACACCCCTTATGCACATGCCTTCATTGATAGCCTCCAGGCTTCAAAATTTGCAAGCCAAGAAATGTTTTTTTAGGAAGATGTCTTGTGTGTTTTGACATGGTTATATGATCTGTCCTTACTACGTAGAACGCATTTGAATGAAATTTCTAAAGAAGGATGGACTTGAAATCAAAGCAGGGTGGGAAAGTGTGGAAATGTCGGATGCTACTCTTCATAAAGCCAATAAGTATTTTGAAGGTACAATATTGTAAATGAGGAAGTTCCTTCAGAAGAAAGAAGCTGCTCCAAATAAGCCCAATAAAGGTCCAACAAACATTGCAACAACAATTGAAGAGTCAACATAAACTATAGGAATAACATATATTCCATAAAGCTATGCAGGTTGGAATGGTAAGATGAATATGGTTTTATTGTTTGTTGATTTACGGTCCATCCTGCACATGTCTAGATTGATATATCAAGGAATGACTTTTGGCCAAATGTTTTAATTTTTTTTGTTGGAGTTTTGTTAATAACTTTTTGATGCAACCTTATTTGGATCTATAAGAAAACTATGATAAGGGCGGCCACGCTTTTTCTCATCCTTAAGACATACCAAATGCTTTGAAGCAAAGTCCCATTGGATAACTTATTGAGTTTAAGATACTTCTTAAACATTGCATTCCTCATTTGAGGTTAAACAATGATGACATACTTGGCTGGAACAATGGATATGAAGTCTCCAAGATTCCTTAGAAGTTTGGCAAGTATCCCATGGATAAATGGCTAATGTTGATTGGTAGGTGTTTTGCTAACTGGATTTTGATGCAATTTTCTTTGGTAACCTGATAGTGAAACTAAGAATGCTTGACAAATTTCTAATCAAATTATGATAAGGGTAGGCACTAGTTTTCTCATGACCAAGACATATCAGATGCTTTGAAGGGAAGTTCTATATTTCTTATTGAGGTTAAACAAGGATGAAACACTTGGATGAAATAATTGAGATAAAGTCTCCAAGATTCTTTGACAGTATGGAGAGTGGCACTTGGGCAGACGTCTCTTGTTTATTTAGCAGTTAACTGAGTTTTGAAGAAACCTTATTTGGTAAAGCAAGTGTGACTTCCCCATTGGACTCAAATAAGAATTGCTGCTAATTTTATTAGTCAAAACATGGCAAGCATGCTGATATTTAGGACTTGCAGTCAACAAAATGTTGGCTTCTTAAGCAAGTAGGTAGGACTTGAAGTTTATTTTTTTATATAGCAGATGGAATATGAACAATTTGCAATGTGCTTGCAAATTGGGAGGTTTGTTTGTTAGCTTGGTTTTGATGCAGGATTACTTTGTGATCTCAGTGTGGCTTTCCTATTTTCCCAAAAACATATTTCATGTTGTTTTAGTGAGTAAAAACATGGCAACCCAGGTGATTTTCAATTTTATAGGCTTCAAGTCTCGTCTTACACACAGCTGGATTGGAAATCCAACAAATAGATTTTATGGTAGATGTATTATGTGTTTTGACATAGTTATATGAGATGTCCTCACTACGCAGAACATATTTGGAAGAAAGTTATAAAGAAGAATGGACTTGAAATCAGAGGAACATGGTTCATAGTCACTCACTCAAATTGCATTTGGACACGTGTCTTGGTGATTGGCGAATGTCGCTTGGAAAATTGTATCACATGTTTAGACAGGCGTTTTGTTAACTCCAGTAAATAAGCAGGATTCTTACCTTTGTTTACTACTTGAGGGTTTGTCCTACGCATGTTTGGGCAGTTGGATAGGTGTATTGCGTGTTTTGACAGGGGTTTTGTTAATTGCGTTTTGATGCCTTCTTATTACCTCCATTTTCTTCTTGAGAGTCTGTCATGCATGTGTTTGGGAAGTTGGACATGTGTCTCACGTGGTTTGATAGGGGTTGCTGCTAATTTCATTAGTCAAAACATGACAAGCACGTTGATATTTAGGACTTGAAGTCAACAAATTGTTGACTTCCTAAGAAAGTAGCTAGGACTTGAATAGTTAAAAAAAAATATAGCACATGCAATATGAACAATTTGCAATGTAAATGCAAATTGAGAGATTTGTTTGTTAATTGGGTTTTGATGCAACATTACTTTGTGATATCAGTGAGGCTTTCCTATTTTTCCAAAAAAAAAATCTTGCTAATTTCATTAGTCAACACATGGAAATCATGCTGATATTTAGGCATGTATAAAGCTAGATTGACAATCAGACATGCATAAAGCTAGATTGACAACCCTATCTGATATCAACTTGTTTTGATGCACAACTGATGCAATTCTATGATTGACAAAATGGGTTGCATGGATGGAGCATGTTTTGGATGCAGAATCAACTTTTGCAGACTAAGTGTTTGCTAATGAAAACGAACATTGTCGGCAAGGTGATAGAACACAATTTTAAGTGCAATAATGTTTACAAATATGCTGCTAATTTCATTAGTCAAAACATGGCAAGCATGTTGAAATTTACTTTTAAAGGTTTCCATAGTTAGGCATGCAGAAATATGGATTGAAAACCTCGTCTCATATCAACTTGTTTTGATGCACGACTGATGCAATTCTATAATTGAGAAAATGGTTTGCATGGATGGAGGATATTTTGGATGCAGAAGTAAGTTTTACAGATCAGGTGTTTGCTAATGAAAATGAACAATGCAAGCAAGATGATAGAACACAATTTGAAGTGCAATAATGTTTAGGGAGACCTTGAAGAAAGGGATGTATGATATTCGGGCAGCGCAAGATGAGTACAAATTGTCCTCTGTTGTAGGGGGTGAATAGAAATCTAATATGGAAATTCATGGATATCCTAACAAGATTAATCAGTCCAATATGTCCTAATTATGCAAAACATTTTTGGAATGAAGTTATGAAGGATAGATTAGCAATCAAAGCAGAGTGGCCAAATATGCATCTTCCCAAGCTAAATCTTAAGTGAGAAAATGCATATTTAAAGGGTACAATTGTTTAAATGAGAAAGTGTCTTCAGAAGTAGACATCTTCTCTAAAGAAAGCAATAAAAGATCCAACAAAAAATACAACAACAATTGAAGAGATTAAGCCAATTATATGATTAATGTATATTCCAGAAAATTAGAGTTTCCACTAAAAGACTTTAAAATCCAACTTTTAGAACTATTCATACCCATTCCAAGACAACATTTATAAATAGTTTGCAAAATGAAACCCTCAATTCGAAAGTAAACATATAGTAATTCACACCAGCAATCATTTCACTATCAAATGTATGCAATATAATGTATATTTGTTTTAAAATAATTACAGAGATTGTATAATTCACAACTGTGCACTCATAATTAAATACTAATATTAAAAACTTCAAGATTAAAATTCCCATTGCAAAAAAAGCTCAATTCAAAGCCACATAAATAGCAAGCAAATGTTTTGCTAGCACAAGGAATGTCGAAAATAGTTAACCAAGGTGAAGTAATACCTGCGAATTTGACCAAGTGGCAAAACCTCTGTTGCAAAACCTTTGGTGTAAATGGATACAAGCAAAAGCAATATAAGAAAACCAAAGCCAAACAATAGCAAATATTGGTTACTCGAGGCTTTGTATAAATGCTGCAAAGCAAAGGTGGTGCATCAGCAAACCCGGTGAACTGAAGATTCTGACAAGATATTCCAAATCCTCATAAGATAAGCCACACTTAAGAAAGAGGCCCATGTGTGAACGAAATGACCAACTTCTTGCATTGATGGAGCATTGAGGGAGAGAATTGATGTCGATGAAGAGACATTGGCGGTGCGTTCTTCATCGACCCGAGCAATGGTGAACAAACAAGCAACCAGAGTGACCCTGCAAACCATGAGCATAAACACATGGAACTTGGATGAAAAGCCCTCGGTGTGAAACCTTCGCAAATATGGGTATGCCCAATTTGCAAAGAAATGAGTATGCCCAATTTGCAAAGATATGAGTATGCCCAATTCTCAGATAAATACAAGTGTTCCATCCGTGCAATCAAAGAAGGAAGAACATTGCAGTGAAGGACACTAACAGGGAAAATAGGGCTGCCAATCCATGCATGCACCAAAAAAACAAAATTGACCACCAAACGTGCATGAAAACAATCTATCAGGAGATAATGCTATACATCCAATCATGCGCAGGACCAACCGTTTAGGGCCACACACAAAACACCAGTCAAAATACGCAATGCGCCTGTCCAAAATCCATTCCCTTGCATGTCAATCTTGAAGCCTGAAATCTATCATTACGGTCGTGCGCAAGACGAACCGTGAAGCAGTAAATGGGAAAACCACACTCAATTTACCAAATATGGCTACATCAAAATCCAGTTAACAGAACCACTGTCAAAACACCTAAGACACCTGTCCAACTGCCTGAGCACGCACACGACGAATGCTCAAGCAACAAATGGAGGTTACGAAATAAGTCTTCTTCAAAACCCAGCTAACAGAACCTCTATCAAAACACACTAGAACCTTTCCAACTTCCCGAACACGCGCATGAGCGACCCTCAAGCAGTAAACGAAGGCATAAGCAGGCATCGAAACCCAGTTAACAGAACTCTTGTCAAAACATGCAATACACCTTTCCAACTGACTAAACATGCATGGGATGAACCCTCAAGCAACAAAGAGAGGTAATAAGTGGGCATCAGAACCTAGTTAACAAAAATCCTGTCAAAACACACAATACAATTGTACAACTAAGCGAACACAAGCAGGACGGACCCTCAAGCAGTAAGTAGAGGTAATAAGAAGGCATCAAACGTAGTAAGAAGAACCCCTATCAAAACACGAAATACACTCGTCCAATTGTCCAAACACACGCAAGACACATGTTCAACCACCATTCGCCAATCACCAAGACACATGTCAGAATCCTACTTGATGGAGCGACAAGGAATCTAAAGACTACCGTCTCTATTGTTAAACGCCTTCAGCGTAATTAATAATCAATTTAAAATAATTTATAAAAATATGAATAATCTTAGTAAGTGAGTTATCGAATGAAATAAAACTAGGTAAGCATGATCAAGATAAAGTAGGTTTATATTTAATATCATTGAGACTTAAATAATATATAATTTACATATTAAATTTTGTGTTTTGGTTTATTAATTTTTAATGAGGATTTTCAATTAAATCACAAATTTATTAAAAAATTATAATTCATAATAATTAACCAATTTGATGACATCATTTTTAATCATGTCACTTACGATTGAGCAATTGGATAAAATATGATTCTATTTTCTTAGGGTGCATATTGTATTGTGAGGTTCTATTATTACAAAAATTACATGAAATTTTAATAGAAAAATGTTTTAGAGATTTTTTTGAAACTTTTTTGGTAATATTTTTCAATTTTGTAATTATAAAATCTTTGATGATTCGTGTAGTGTCACATGGAGGGAATGGTAATTGTATATCAATTACTACGAAATTTATAGATGTATTTTTTTTTATCCTATGCATTTATATGTATTGAATTATATTTATTTATTGGGTTATAATTAAAATTGTTTAGAAAAATAGTAAATACACTAACAAGGCGTATGTTATGCATTTACAAACCACTTATAGAAGGGTGACTTCTTCCAGGGGATTATAGGTCCACATAAATGACTAGGATGACCTGGGTCATTTAAAATAATTTGGATTAATGTTGACTAGGTTGACATGTATACCATAATCTTGAAAAACAATAAAGAGATTGAAAAACAATAAAGAGAGTGCTTAGCCATAAATGATCACATGTGAATATTAGCAGTATTCCGACCTAGTAGCTAAGCCTTAGGTTTGTGCTTTTGCTCATATTGCTTTTTAACAACATTTTTTGTATAAAATTTTTGTTGCATATTAGTCTAAAGTAAATATATTAAAAATGTTTATAAGTTGTGCATTTTCTACTTTCAATAGAAATCATTTGTATAAAGTCATGTATTATCTATTCAAGGTAAAAATCAGTTGTATAGCCCAATCGATATTATTTTGTTGCCACATAATTTTAAATGCATTACAACATCAAGATCATTGCTTAACATGTATGTAACTTTAAACACTAATTTATAATATTATTAATTCTATACATTTTTTAAGCCATCTTTCATTTACAATATTTCATTTCATTTACTCATTATCAATTGTTTTTAACCTGTGGGTCATTCCATACATATTGTTCTATTAATAATCAATTTAAAATAATTTATAACTAGCAATCGCCCCAAAAAGGTGCAATAATACGCCGACAGGTTATTGTTCGAGGATGAAATATTTCAAAGGGGTAAACTAAAATCAAATTTGTGTTTTGGGGAAAAAACCCAAAACTACACATAGACTAAAGTTTTCCAATGGTGTAGAGTTGATCTTCTACCTTGAGCACCATCACAAATAGGGAAGGCCAAGGAAGGGTCAATTTTAAAAATCCC
>LPNX010084256.1:65277-95505 GCA_001517045.1 Pseudotsuga menziesii | reverse complement strand
TATATATATATATATTTTTAAATTATTAATGTAAGATTAAATTATTGGGGATAGACATGAGCCACTTATTTACTTCTTCAAATTTTACAGCCCACATAGCTCATTAAATGCAAAATTTCACACATTAAATGACATCGAAATATTTTTAAAAAAATATCGTTGGGAAGGCAATATAATATTCTACAATTTCTTTTTACTGCAAGTCAAAATTCAGATGGAATATATGCGTTTCAAGGGCTTCTATCTAGAACATGAGTAAAAAATCAGGTTTTCATCACCAAATTTGGCCAAAAAGTGTTACCCACCTTCATGGAATCACCCTTCACTCCCTCTTTTGTATTTATTGATCTCTATGTTCATTGGACAGTGTATAGATTATATTCATTTTCATCCAACCTTGATTTTTCTATTAGAATTTGTATTACTTTATGATTGAATCTCCATCGTTTATAAGTGTTTTTAATCTAAATTTTTTTATATTGTCAAGTACTTTTTATGTTTATAAAATTTTCTTTGTACTGAAATAATGTAAATTTTGTCATTATATTGAGATTTTAATTACATTACTTTTAACATACAATAAAATTTTGATATATTATTACATTTTCAAAAGACATGAATGATAAGTTTTTAACATGTCACCATTGAAATGTTTAGAATATTAGTGAAAAAAGACTTTACCCTTCAAATTTGATCCCTTTGATCCTTGGGTTGGTCATTACATCAATATAAGGCTCTCTATTTTTTAATATCTTTACATTTATATATAATAAATAAATAAGGAACATTATATAACTATTTAAAAATATAAAATAAAAGATAATAAAAAAGATTTAAACATTATTAGAACTATCTTTGATAAGAATTTCTTTGATAGGACTCAAATGTAATTCCAATGCCATTTTATAGGAGTGAAATGAAAATCCAAAGAGTCCAACCTCATTGGAACAAAAACTGTCAAGCTCATACTGTGGCCAAACTGCTTTACTAAAGCCTTTACTTGGAAGTTGGATGCTATTGTGTACAGAGATTCTATTGACTCACTAATACCAGAAAAACATGTTATCTCAATGTGCTTATTGACTCGCTAAAGCAGAACTTGGATGCTCTTGTGTACAAAGGATCTGTTGCTACCTCAAGACTCGAGAGTCGAGAACACTTTACCGATTTTCCATTCTGCTTAACTAAAGCCTATACTTGGAAGTTGGAAGCTTGATGCTATTGTGTACGGGGATTCTATTGTGCATGTGCAGAGCTTGTTTTCATTAATCCATGATTGGATTACTGTTAGATTTTTATTCTATGTTTTTCTGGTTGGGTACAGGGATCAAATTTGAAGGGTAGGGTCCCATTTCACTTTGAAGGGTTGTGAGAAATTGAACCCTTCAACGTTGACATGTAAAAATAAATCATTCTTTTCATTTGAAAATGTAAGTGTACAACAAAATTTTATTATTTATTAAAAACAGTGTATAGAAAAAAAATGACAATAAGAAGAAATCCCGAGTGATTCAACATTTACATGGAATTAGTGAGGTAAACCATGTACTCTCCTGGTCCCTAGAGCATATAGTTTATTGAACTTAGATAAGGGACAATTCTATCCGGCCGATGAAATACTCGGTTGTTAGGTCATTGATAAAATAAGTCATTGGAATTTGGAAGGACCTTTGAATGGAGGATTGATTCACCTTGATGGTGGCTCTATCGGTTAGGTGTGATTGGGCCTACCTAAAAGAAAAACCAGAGAATGTAATACCTAATGCTTTCACGTAGAAATTTTTTTATTAACCCTAAATTCAGCAGTTATTTTTAGAATTGAGCATGTCCTCCCCACATGCTCAAATCAAAGTGATCAAACAAAGGCCCCAATTTTAGGTGGATTATGGATAGTCCCTCCAATGCATATAGAGTTTATACCCCAATTCGAAGTGATCAAACAAAATCCCCAATTTTAGGTGGATTATGGATAGTCCCTCCAATCTATATCGATTTTATCAGCCCTATAGAAAAAGTTAAGTATTTATTAGTCCACTATAAGGAAGAACTTTAAATTCTCCAATAAATATCACTACAAGTTGGGTGTCTAGTTTCTACCGAAGTCAATAAGGAAGACAAATCATAAACACACATTTGGGAGGTTTGCGACAACGACGATGTTGAAATCATATTCTTCGCTAGATCATTGCACTCCCATTCCCTCATTCATGAACGTCCATTGAGGGATTCCCTTGTTTAAATATATTTGTAGACAATTTGTATATAAGATCCCCCTCCCACCTTGAAGAGCCAAGGGCGAATACGACTCATAAAAATAGAAATTGATCATAACTGCATCCTAGAGGAAATGGAAAACCCTCAGGAGAATGAGGTTACTTCCACCCCCAAGATAAGCAAGGACACTTGCGACATTCTAAAATTATTATAACAATGAAGAAACATTATATGTGCGACGGAGATAATACATTGAGAGATTTATCTATTTTTATCTCTAGAACATGTGATTTACCTAAATTGGGACATCACCTCCTGAAACAAATCGTCTACATATATAACATTGTATGTAGAACACTACTTTTATATTAAAGAATATTATATACATGTATATATACTGGAGATATATATATGAGATATGAGTGGAACTTTTAAGTTGCATATAATCATGGAAAGGTACATGGTAATGTAAACCTCCTACAGATATACATTATATGTAGCCCGTACATATAATAGTGCAACTAAATATATATATATATATAATGGTGTCCTATCCATAACTGGGAAATATATATATTATTGAACATATAAATGTCACAGCATTACAAGGTAATGCGAACATACATTATATGAAGAGCTTGCACGAAATAGTGAATCTATATACATAGATATATATATATAATAATGGTTGGAGGCACATAGGCATTTGTGATATATATGTTACGATGTTACAAGGTAAAATGCAAACCACCTGTGTACAGAGATTTTAATGAATTCCCATCGTGTGGTTGGGCAATTTCAATTAGAAATAATCAGCACTCATTATTCATCAAGCGGAACTATGACGACAACTTCTGCCGCTTGCTGTAATGGATAGGTCAGAAGATGCAGAGTATTAGTCCCCAGCAGTGTGGTGAGAAAGATAGCACCCATTATATATATAATTCGCTCTAGTTCCAGGCTAATCCACCACGATGCATTACTTATTACTTCAATAAGGGGTTGGTACGAACCAGGAGATCAGAAGCCAATTCGGCCTGCATACTTAGATTGGGGGAATCTTACATATATATGTATGTGGGATGATTATGATGACATATGAATATATGAAGGGATAGGCTTCTCTATTTAAATAAGGCTACTAGGCTATGACGGAGATGTTTCCAGAGGATCCAGTCTTGGGAACATCATAACTATGAGCAAGCTTGATTCTTAATTTAAATGTACTGATAACACATATAATAGAGGCACGGAGTAAAGCAGGGAGATTTGAATATGAATTGTATCATAAAAAGAACGATAGATTTAGCCCTTTAATAATACCAAAGGACATGGACTATTTTATGGAATAAACCTTTTAATATTGCATAAGGTTATATTTCCTTTTTATGGGGAGAATGAAGACAGAATTAACTCCTTCAACCGAAAACATAAGTTCTTATTCATGCGTTGATTTTGGCGCAACCTAAGGGCAGATTCGGCTTGCAGGAAGCATTTAATGACTACTGACCCTTTGACCGTAGTGACCATTTTAACGCCTGAACGGTCGCCAGGTTTTGATTAGCATCAAATTTTGCCTCACAGGTGCAACGACAATGATATTTTTAGAGAATGTGGTTGAAATAAGGGGAGAGCATGGTCTTCCCCATGAAAGAAGCAATATATTTTATATGAAGGAGGAGGGCACGGAAAAAGAATGCCCAGCTCAACATCTCGTTGAGAATTTTGTTGTGTAAGATGAAGAAACTTAGTGTCGGACAAGGGTTGTTAGTAGGAGTATCTTGCGCATTGCCAAGAGATGAATTTATGATACACCTGAGGCATGAATGCTCGGCTGGGAACAGGACTTCCCCGTAACGATTTCCAGGGGAATAGCGACCGCCTGGAACCTGCGATTTGTGGAAGGTATGACAAAAGTTTCTTTTGACTACGTGTAGTATATATTTATATACAGCAAGCACTGCGTGATTAGTTTTGGGGATCCAATCTTAAAGATATGGGATCCTTTACCTAGAAGATGGCTCGAAACCCTAACGGCTGAACTATTACAGCGTCCCCAAGAAGAGTATAGCGTAGACCTGATTAATACGGCACATCGAATGTGGCCGGCGCCCTGGCTCTAAACAAGTAACATGAAATCCCTTCAGTGTAATACTGATCAGACATTGAGTTTGTCTTATGCCTACAATTTCGATTTATTCTAGCTGTGTATTTGATGTGGTATGGTACAGTAGGTCGATGTCATCCTTTGAGGTTTTATTACAGACCTGGTTAAATCGCATGGTGTCCTTTCTCTTTTGAAACTTCCAGGTCCTTTAATGTTCCTGGTTCTATATTTTCCTTTCCGGTAGAGATAAGATTATGATAATGATGAGATTGAGTTAATATTATTACTTGTTCTTTGCTTGGAAGAGGCATAGCCTTGAAGGAAATATGGTTGCGTAGTTGCCTTGTATACACGCTGCCTTTGCTCACTTTGATCTAGCACATCAGTCAGGAAACCATCTTGGCACATACCCCAGTCTTTCCACCGTTATTTCACTAGATTTGGGTCAGAACTTTCGATGGGCAGTTTTCTTAGAGTTGCATGTTGCCTGAAACCAAGCAATTGTAGGTTATGGTGCTGGGTTTGTGTGGATTGCTGTCTTTCTAAGAGTTGTATTTTTGCCCAAAGAAAGAAAAAACGGATCATGGTGCATTTATGGTGTTTTCGATTTGAGTTTAGCATTCCTTTTATTTTCTGGAGACGCGTTTTGCATGAATTTCAATTCCAGTGCTGAGTTTCGGTCTGAACTCCTTGGTTTAATTTTTGCAAACCTGCATGTGCACTATGCTTCTGGAATGATTGAATTTGACTCCATGGTGTTGCCTTTAAACTGTTGCTTTTATTTTTCTCAGCATTATTCCATGGAATAGATGCGTTTTGGGGTATGGTATGAGTGTTGGGCATATTCATACTTGAGTGTTTTTGTCTTCCTGTTGTGTGGCCGATCTTTCATAGTATTATGAGATCTGCCTTCAGAGCTAGACCTGGAAGGAAATTTGCTATTAGGGGATTTGCAATTGCAGAAAACGCTGGTAGGGTTTTAGATCTGGTAAATATTTTTTGTTTTAAATAAATGAATGGCTGCTAAGGTTTTTGCGATTCCTTATTATTACAGATCTGATAGATTGCCGGAATATAACGTTGATTTCCTGCCATGAATATAGATAGAGAAATGTTTGAATTTCTTGATGGGATTTACGGTTTAATTACTGAACAAATTATAAAGAATGATGGTAAGTGGTGTTTCGAATGTTGTTTAAATATGTTTGAGATGGCACTCACCTGGGTGATAGAATTTTTGTTAAAGGCTGAATTATTGCCTGGGGAATATGCAGATATATATATACATGTGTAAGTATAATAACCCATTTGCCTACTCATGCATGGGAAGGTGAGATCAATTTATATGGGAATGTGAGATGAATTTGTGAGATTCATTACTCTGAATGGATGCTTGAAAATTAATAATTATAATGACTACAGGTATGGTACCTTATATGGTAAAGAGACCAATTGTAGTACTTCTGCTATTATGTTTTGTATTGTACATTGTTAGGATTTCCTTATTCAGTATGAAATGTTGGTTCAAAGGCAAAGTTCCTCATGTGTTCAAGGAACCGTATATGCTGTTGCATGATGTCATAAAGAAAGGCAATTTTCAGTTGCATGTGTCTCTCCGCGAGGAGATTTTGAGGCAAAGGTAAATCGGCCATGGATGCGGTTGTACCATGACAATGTAATTACTCTCTAATAAGCAATAAAAAGAAAACAAATTGGTGGACGTATCCTCATGGATGAGGTGAACCACGTGAATGGTTGTCTTGTCTATGGTTACCTTGATATTGTTTTATGTTTAGTGTATGCTCAATGCTTAACAATGTTTAATGTTGGTTGCATGGGTTATGAGTTACCTTTTGGTAAATATGCAATTTCCAATGTGTGTAAGTTTCTCTGATTTTGTGGCAAGTAGGGTATTTCCCAATTATGTGATTTTCATACTCAAGATTAACATGATGTGTTGTGGATAGTGTACCAGGAAGAATTTTAATTTCCATGTCACCAACTTGCACTGAGGTATACAGGGTTCGTTACAATAATAGGGTGATTCCTTTTAAAGTCCTAATAACCAAGAAATTAAGAACTCAGGTTAATCCTTCATGTACTTGCATAAGACTTAAGGGTGTATCATCTATTTAGTGGCTTAACATGAAGAAAAAAAACTCTACCACCTTTCCGCACATTTTGGCATCAAGGGCAGAGAGGGACACTACATATGGTATCAGAGCAAAGTTAAAACACTCGGACCTGATGGACTCATTGACATACAGGTATGTTGTGAATTATACTATGTGATATTATAATGCATGCTATGAAAGGAAATATTGTTGAACCCTCTGCTCGGATGGTCTGAGCATTATTTGTAATGCATGCACAAAAATATAGAAAAGGGGGTTATTTGTTTAAAGACACTATTAGGCTTGCCGCAACAACTCTAGCAAGATACACTTATGATTGTTGTATACTTATTGATGAGTGAAGTACCAAATGAAAATTATGTTAGTAAGTGCATAACATTAACACAGCAAGAAAAGATATTGAAGAAAAGCCTTAATATGATACACAAGTATATTTTGTCGTAGTCTAACAGGAACATGTTATCTTATAATTTGTTTATGAGGATAAGATGCGACTTATTTTTGTGTAAGAATCTGTAAGCAGATAATACAGGCACGCATGGTTACAAGAAACAACACCACATGAGGACGAGAGGCGAAGATGAAAATATGGAGTCTGTATGATCCCCTGCTTATTATGGAAAGGCTACCAAGATGGTAACATTTGATTTAGTTGTATTGAAATTTCATGGCTTCGGTAATTGTTATGTTAAGAATTCTTTATAAAAGTTTTGGAACATTTCAAGTGTAGTAGCTAATTATAAGACTATATATGCCTTAGCACTAGAACATCAAGTTATGTTGGATGTATATTGTAAGTCACTAAAGATTACAGGGAGCATGGGGAATGTCGAGATACCACACGGATACGCTGATGAGCGAGTAGGCATGAAACATCAAGTATGCCTAGAGATATGAAAGTTGTGTATGAGGAGGAGCTTCTAGGCTCTGGAAGAAGGAATTTGTCAAGTAGAGATTATGATATTTTTTTTATGTTTGAAATGACATTATATGTAACTCACAGAGCATTGGGATTTTTGCAGGTGGTGGAATTGTGGAAGTCCTAGTTGGACCACAATTGATTAATCGAATGTAAGTTAATTAAATTACCTATGAACTTTGGCTAGAGTATAGCCAAAGTGAAACGGTAAAGTATCTTGTGCTTAAAAAGATAAATGTCTCTCATTATATTGCACTAAATATAAAGACTTGTATTGGATGAACAAAAACATCATCAGACCTAACATAAGTGGTTAAAATATGAAATGGAGGAAAGTAGCCCACTTGGAATTACTCATGTTATCAGAATTACATATGTCCCTAGCTTGTCACACATAAATGTGGTGTAAAGATGGAATGTCTCTTCACTATATATATTCCAAAAAACATATGAGTAAAAGACGTCTAAAGTTATTGAGTTGATGAATGTTGCATAACTTTATACACTGACATTGCAGGATATGCCAAAGAACACTAACAGTCGGGATTGACTGGTAGAAAAAGTATTCGCTGTGTTGAATAATGAGGTTAAGGAATGCTGATTGTCGAATGTCAAGGTTTTATGAACCAAGGACTCCATTGGGAATTATGTGGTTTATACTGACATTGCAGGTTTCACCATGATGATGACGAGTGCTACAATCAGCGTGCACTACGATATATAAAAAAAACCTGCCTGCATAAATAAGTTGCGCTTAACTTGCGTAGAAATGTGTAAGGAATTAATTCCTAGATAATTTACAAAGTCATGAGAAGCACCTAGGGGGGTGTGCATTATGATTGGTGAAGTGGAAATCTATACTAAAGAAAAATTTGCATGTTGTGGGAGCACCATGGTGTTAGGCAAGTGATTGCCGCGTGAGCACATCGGTGTTAGACATGTACGCCGCAGGAGCACAATGGTGTTAGGCAAGCGATTGCTGTGTGAGCACCTTGGTGTTAGGCGCATGGTGTGGCAAGAAAATACCTAGGAAAAACTAGACATCTGGAAGACAAGACGCTGTTTGATGTCACTGAGGAGAAAACTTTTGACTTGTGGTCAAAAGAGAGAGTAACCTCAGGAATAAATGTAAGTCCACCCAAAATTTAACTCGAGGGAGAGTTCAAAGTGTTAGGATTATTAATCCTCCCTTTTCCAAATTTGGTCATATGTCTAAATCGGGAGTCATGTCTAAATTGGGAATCCATCCAGTCTATTTATAGTCATTAGCACCATTGGTTCAACTTAACCTAATTGGGGCACATGCTTCAGTTACCAAAGTGTGGGGAACACTAATTGAGGCTCACTGCCACTTATTGCACTTGATTGCATAAGTTTAGGAGCCTCCTAGATCAATCCCTACAATTTAGGAAGCAACTGGGAGTGCCGAAACCAACCAAGGTCAGTTAACTTCAGTTGATGACTAGTCAAGCCAAGTTAGGAGTCAGTTACATTCAGTTCTAGCTCTCTACATTTAGTTAAATAATGTTTTAATTAATTTCACACATGTGGGGCGTTTTTCTCACCTACCACAGTTAGTTAACCATTATTTAATACTAAATGTAATAGTTGGTTGTGTTTTAGAACTCCAATTGTGATTTAGACAAGTCTTGGTTACCTACAGTCAAGTAGAGTCATCAATTCGAACTTCCTCATGTGGATTCGAATTGCTTGTGGCTATTAAAGCCATTTTACATCATTGTAATTATTATCTGGATTACTTTTTTGATTAATAAAAGCATTCACAGCTGCAAGCCTTTTGCACTGTTTCATTCTTCAATGGCTGAGTAAATTGTGAGATCTTCTTTGTGAGTTCTGTGTTTGTCTACAGATCTATATGCTCAAATTTAACACAAAGGATCGCGAAAAAGAAAGATGTGATAGCAGTTTTCCGAGTCACTAAATGGTGACATGTCTTAATACGTAAATGTGAAAGTATGATCAAACTAAATTATGCTGAATTTTTGTGATACATTGATGTTAATAGGATGCAGATCTAAAGTAGTGTTCAAGTTTGGAACATAATGCAGTCCTCATTCTTGTAAATGTTAAAGTATGCAAGATCTGATGAATAGTCTTCGTAGGTCTCACGAAAGAGAGGTTAAGAAACAAAATTGGGTTTTTCCCACAAGAATGTGAAAATAAGCCAAGGAGGCCAGCAAGGTTAGTAATGACAAACAAGTAACACCGAGGATGGTGTTCATTCTAGGGGGAAAGGATGTAAGATCCCCCTCCCACCTTGAAGAGCCAAGGGCGACTATGACTCATAAAAATAGAAATTGATCATAACTGCATCGTAGAGGAAATGGAAAACCCTCAGGAGAATGAGATTACTTCCACCCCCAAGATAAGCAAGGACACTTGCGACATTCTAAAATTATTATAACAATGAAGAAACATTATATGTGCGATGGAGATAATACATTGAGAGATTTATTTTTTTTTATCTCTAGAACATGTGATTTACCTAAATTGGGACATCACCTCGTAAAACAAATCGTCTACATATATAACATTATATGTAGAACACTACTTTTATATTAAAGAATATTATATACATGTATACATACTGGAGATATATATATGAGATATGAATGGAACTTTTAAGTTGCATATAATCATGGAAAGGTACATGGTAATGTAAACCTCCTACAGATATACATTATATGTAGCCCGTACATATAATAGTGCAACTAAATATATATATATATATAATGGTGTCCTATCCATAACTGGGAAATATATATATTATTGAACATATAAATGTCACAGCATTACAAGGTAATGCGAACATACATTATATGAAGAGCTTGCACAAAATAGTGAATCTATATACATATATATATATATATATATATATATATATATATATAATAATGGTTGGAGGCACATAGGCATTTGTGATATATATGTTACGATGTTACAAGGTAAAATGCAAACCACCTGTGTATAGAGATTTTAATGAATTCCCATCATGTGGTTGGGCAATTTCAATTAGAAATAATCAGCACTCATTATTCATAAAGCGGAACTATAACGACAACTTCTGCTGCTTTCTGTAATGGATAGGTCAGAAGACGCAGAGTATTAGTCCCCAGCAGTGTGGTGAGAAAGATAGCACCCATTATATATATAATTCGCTCTTGTTCCAGGCTAATCCACCACGATGCATTACTTATTACTTCAATAAGGGGTTGGTACGAACCAGGAGATCAGAAGCCAATTCGGCCTGCATACTTAGATTGGGGGAATCTTACATATATATGTATGTGGGATGATTATGATGACATATGAATATATGAAGGGATAGGCTTCTCTATTTAAATAAGGCCACTAGGCTGTGACGGAGATGTTTCCAGAGGATCCAGTCTCGGGAACATCATAACTATGAGCAAGCTTGATTCTTAATTTAAATGTACTGATAACACATATAATAGAGGCACGGAGTAAGGCAGGGCAATTTGAATATGAATTGTATCATAAAAAGAACGATAGATTTAGCCCTTTAATAATACCAAAGGACATGGACTATTTTATGGAATAAACCTTTTAATATTGCATAAGGTTATATTTCCTTTTTATGGGGAGAATGAAGACAGAATTAACTCCTTCAACCGAAAACATAAGTTCTTATTCATGCGTTGATTTTGGCGCAACCTAAGGGCAGATTCGGCTTGCAGGAAGGAGTTAATGACTACTGACCCTTTGACCGTAGTGACCATTTTAATGCCTGAACGGTCACCAGGTTTTGATTAGCATCAAATTTTGCCTGACAGGTGCAACGGCAATGATATTTTTAGAGAATGTGGTTGAAATAAGGGGAGAGCATGGTCTTCCCCATGAAAGAAGCAATATATTTTATATGAAGGAGGAGGGCACGGAAAAAGAATGCCCAGCTCGACATCTTGTTGAGAATTTTGTTGTGTAAGATGAAGAAACTTAGTGTCGGACAAGGGTTGTTAGCAGGAGTATCTTGCGCATTGCCAAGAGATGAAGTTATGATACACCTGAGGCATGAATGCTCGGCTGGGAACAAGACTTCCCCGTAACGATTTCCAGGGGAATAGCGACCGCCTGGAACTTGCGATTTGTGGAAGGTATGACAAAAGTTTCTTTTGATTACGTGTAGTATATATTTATATACAGCAAGCACTGCGTGATTAGTTTTGGGGATCCCATCTTAAAGATCTGGGATCGTTTACCTAGAAGATGGCTCGAAACCCTAACGGCTGAACTCTTACAGCGTCCCCAAGAAGAGTATAGCGTAGACCTGATTAATCCGGCACATCGAATGTGGCCGGCGCCCTGGCTCTAAACAAGTAACATGAAATCCCTTCAGTGTAATACTGATCAGACATCGAGTTTGTCTTATGCCTGCGATTTCGATTTATTCTTGCTGTGTATTTGACGTGGTAGGGTACAGTAGGTCGATGTCATCCTTTGAGGTTTTATTACAGACCTGGTTAAATCCCATGGCGTCCTTTCTCTTTTGAAACTCCCAGGTCCTTTAATGTTCCTGGTTCTATATTTTCCTTTCCGGTAGAGATAAGATTATGATAATCATGAGATTGAGTTAATATTATTACTTGTTGTTTGCTTGGAAGAGGCATATCCTTGAAGGAAATATGGTTGCGTAGTTGCCTTGTATACACGCTGCCTTTGCTCACTTTGATCTAGCACATCAGTTAGGAAACCATCTCGGCACATACCCCAATCTTTCCACCGTTATTTCACTAGATTTGGGTCAGAACTTTCGATGGGCAGTTTTCTCAGAGTTGCGTGTTGCCTGAAACCAAGCAATTGTAGGTTATGGTGCTGGGTTTGTGTGGATTGTTGTCTTTCTAAGAGTTGTATTTTTGCCCAAAGAAAGAAAAAACGGATCATGGTGCGTTTATGGTGTTTTCGATTTGGGTTTAGCATTCCTTTTGTTTTCTGGAGATGCGTTTTGCATGAATTTCAATTCCAGTGCTGAGTTTCGGTCTGAACTCCTTGGTTTAATTTTTGCAAATCTGCATGTGCACTATGCTTCTGGAATGATTGAATTTGACTCCATGGTGTTGCCTTTAAACTATTGCTTTTATTTTTCTCAGCGTTATTCCATGGAATAGATGCGTTTTGGGGTATGGTATGAGTGTTGGGCATATTCATACCTGAGTGTTTTTGTCTTCCTGTTGTGTGGCCGATCTTTCATAGTATTATGAGATCTCCCTTCAGAGCTAGACCTGGAAGGAAATTTGTTGTTAGGGGATTTGCGATTGCAGAAAACGCTGGTAGGGTTTTAGATCTGGTAAATATTTTTTGTTTTAAATAAATGAAAAGGCTACTAAGGTTTTTGCGATTCCTTATTATTACAGATCTGAGAGATTGCCGGATTATAACGTTGATTTCCTGCCATGAATATAGATAGAGAAATGTTTGAATTTCTTGATGGGATTTACGGTTTAATTCCTGAACAAATTATAAAGAACGATGGTAAGTGGTGTTTCGAATGTTGTTTAAATATGTTTGAGATGGCACTCACCTGGGTGATAGCATTTTTGTTAAAGGCTGAATTATTGCCTCGGGAATATGCAGATATATATATACATGTGTAAGTATAATAACCCATTTTCCTACTCATGCATGGGAAGGTGAGATCAATTTATATGGGAATGTGAGATGAATTTGTGAGATTCATTACTCTGAATGGATGCTTGAAAATTAATAATTATAATGACTACAGGTATGGTACCTTATATGGTAAAGAGACCAATTGTAGTACTTCTGCTATTATGTTTTGTATTGTACATTGTTAGGATTTCCTTATTCAGTATGAAATGTTGGTTCAAAGCCAAAGTTCCTCATGTGTTCAAGGAACTGTATATGCTGTTGCATGATGTCATAAAGAAAGGCAATTTTCAGTTGCATGTGTCTCTCCGCGAGGAGATTTTGAGGCAAAGGTAAACCGACCATGGATGCGGTTGTACCATGACAATGTAATTACTCTCTAATAAGCAATAAAAAGAAGACAAATTGGTGGACGTAGCCTCGTGGACGAGGTGAACAACGTGAATGGTTGTCTTGTCTTTGGTTACCCTGATATCATTTTATGTTTAGTGTATGCTCAATGCTTAACAATGTTTAATGTTGGTTGCATGGGTTATGAATTACCTTTTGGTAAATATGCAATTTCCAATGTGTGTAAGTTTCTCTGATTTTGTGGCAAGTAGGGTATTTCCCAATTATGTGATTTTCATACTCAAGATTAACATGATGTGTTGTGGATAGTGTACCAGGAAGAATTTTAATTTCCATTTCACCAACTTGCACGGAGGTATACAGGGTTCGTTACAATAATAGGGTGATTCCTTTTAAAGTCTTAATAACCAAGAAATTAAGAACTCAGGTTAATCCTTCATGTACTTGCATAAGAATTAAGGGTGTATCATCTATTTAGTGGCTTAACATGAAGAAAAAAAACTCTACCACCTTTCCGCACATTTTGGCATCAAGGGCAGAGAGGGACACTACATTGTACTTCTTGTTTCCACTATTAGAAGGCTGACAGGAAAACAAAGGGGTCAGAGTCTACAACATTTATAGTGTCGGTTGTTAAAGATTTTATCCTTTCAACTATTGGATTTCATTAAGGAAATTGGAACAATTCAAACACTTACATTCAAATATTGTTCTTTTATTCAACCTAATGTTTACAATTCACAGCAGATAAATAACATTGACACATTTGGAACTCAAATACAAGGCTCTTTCTTCTTGCTCCTCCGCCCAAACGAAGTTGTGGTCCTAGACTATGAAAAGTATACATTATTTTGGTTCTGATTTCATTTAAATACTGGGTTTTTTAAGGTTACATCTATTGAGTATTCGAGACTTAGTCTCGCGGAAATGCAATCGCATAATACATTATAAATTTCAAACAACATTTTAGATGGAGAAATTTTAAACCCTTATATTATAGAATGAGAAGGAACTCCAACAAGAAACACATTTAACTTTTATCCACATATAAAATGTTACACAAGTGTAAAATGCTATACATACCTATAAAATCACGACAACCAAGTCGACGGCTTAGCTCTGCATAAACTTCTGGAGGAAATAGAAAATAGGGAGACATTGAGGCATAGAATTGGAGAGTTGAGAGTCTGAGTCCTGACCTCCGACTGTACTATACTCGTAAACCCAAAATAATGTTTTTTTTCACAGACTTCACCAATATCTTTAAGTTCGGGGAAGCTCAATCCATCCTACCCAACGTTCTACCTTTGCTTCTCTTGCTCCTACCTGTGAAAAAGGTGGAACTTTCGAGTTTCCTACCACATAAGACAACAAGGAATTAGAGTGTGCAACCATTTCCTTCTACAAAAAGACGATTGGAAGCAACGCGATCTCAATTCAACAATATCTCGGTGCTCCTGAGTTTGTTTACCTTGCCCGAGGTAGGCGAATGCATGTTTGTGTATTTCACATGATTACAAAATAAATCATTTTATAATTGCTTCTACAAAACATAGATATATCTGTGCAGGTGAGGAAAAACTGGATATTGTTTTCCTGAGGTTTCCAGAGACTTTCAGAGATCATTCTTCATTATGAGGGTGCTCAGGGCGTAGATCAAAGAGCCCATGGGAGGAAGAAGAAGAAGAAGAAGAGGACTCAAGTCAAAAGGTGAGGTGAGTGAGGAGGGGAGACGTAATAGCGATATTTGTAGGAGAAACCCATTGGTGCTATAATGATGGGAACGAGCCTCTCTAAATCGTACCCATTGTAGACATAGGAAACCCTCATAAACAACTCAGGCGCAAGAGTTACCGTGTAAGCATCCCGACAAATTAAGTAATGATAATATTCAGTTAGGTATATGACAAATTCTTTTGTTTCTTTTAGAGATGACTATATGCATATTGTACAACCATTCTCTCTCAGTGGCTCTCCATTGCAATTGCCTTTGTCTCTACTGCCTAATCCCCTTCCTCCGATGAGACAGGTAGACTAAGCAGCCTAGGTGGACCACGGGAGACTCAGAGTGTTGATTCAAATGATTCTGACCCCAGTAAATGAATGGAAATTGGAATAAATCCTAGAATCCTAGACTAACTAGTATAGGATATGATTCATGAGCACGAAAAAAGGGCGGCGTGATGCTATCCTGCTACCAAAGATCCGTCATCCCAAACTTGTGGTGGCCATAATAGAAATGTCTAGCACCGGGTGAAACCCTAGTCTAGAAACTTACATACCCATTGGACCAGGTTAGGTTCAAATCTAACAAAGATTGCTCAATGCATTGTAAATTGCAACTTGTAAGTTGTAACCCAAAAAACAACACCATTACTTTTTCCTTACGGAGCCTTGACAGTGGAGCGTTATCAAATCAATTCACCATCCATAGATATGACTCATATGAGTACTTAATTTCAAATCATATACTCAAATACTCAAGTGACTTGTAAGTTGTGACATCACGTGACTCGGTGAACAATAAGATGACAGATGGAAAATCGAGTTGGCAAGTGGCATCATCTCATACCAAGATTTAATGAAGATGGTGAATCAGTAATGCATGCTAATGCCATTAAATGCTTTGAAAGTGAACATCGAATCGTGAGTCACAATCCTGACTCACCGACTTGAACTTGGCACTAGGAAGCCTAGTGGCCCACCGTGGTCTGTGTCCATTGGGACTGAGATTCTCATCCATGATCGGACTATTCAAGGGCACTTGGGAAGACTCTGAGTCCCAAATCTCCCATAGTCCACTGAATCCCTGGATAGGCAAATTTTGTAGCTACCCTTCTGTTGCAAATTTACTAAGGATTACTCAATTTCATTATTGAAGTGTTGGGAATGAAACTAAATTTTTTTTTGTATGGTAAAATTCCTTATGGCCTTCTATGACGTTTAAAATGGCCTTTGAAGGGCTCTAAAGGCTACAAAATTGAAGCCTGGTTGGGTATAAGATTATGATTGAGGTTTACTGTTTTGTCGTGTCTAGAAAACAATGCCCTGTCATCATGGACGATTATTATTATTGCTAGCTTTTATGCTTTTTTGGTGGGTGCAAGATTAAGATTGTTTTTGTTCTGTCCTCGTCGATAGCCGAAATGGTAAGAGCTATCCATTGAGCTGCAGAGCATTTAATGCTTTTGCAGCAATGAAATGCAAATCCAAAAAGTCCAACCTCATTGGAACAAAAACTGTCAAGCTCACACTGTGGCCACACTGCTTTACTAAAGCCTTAACATGGAAGTTGGATGCTATTGTGTGGGGAGATTCTATTGACTCACTAATACCAGAAAAGCACGTTATCTCAATCTGCTTATTGACTCACTAAAGCAGAACTTGGATGCTCTTGTGTACGGAGGATCTGTTGCTACCTCAAGACTCGAGAATCGAGAACACTTAACCGATTTGCCAATCTGCTTAACTAAAGCCTATACTTGGAAAGTTCGAAGCTTGATGCTACTGTGTACGGGGATTCTATTGTGCACGTGCAGAGCTTGTTTACATTAATCCATCATTGGATTACTGTTATAGCTTTTTATTCTATGTTTTTCTGGTTGGGTATAAGACTATGATTGAGGTTTACTGTTTTGTCGTATCTAGAAAACAATGCCCTGTCATCATGGACGATTATTATTATTGCTAGCTTTTATGTTTTTTTGGTGGGTGCAAGATTAGGATTGTTTCTGTCCTGTCGTCGTCGATAACGATGGCCGAGATTCCATGACTGGTTTTCTGTCGCTGGGATGCGCGCCGTGGCCGCCTATTTAGCCGTGTGGAATTGGCAATTTGGCAGTTGGAGTAGATGAAATTACACTAGCGTTCAAATTATACCACGACATTGTCGAAGAGCGCTCGTATGGGCAGCATTCAACCAGCTTGCCCGTCCCACAGCGAGCGTGAATTCTTGTTTCAAAAGAAGCTGAGCGAGAGTGACACAGACAATAAGCAATGCAGACTGGAGATCTCCAAGGAGGATGTTGAGCAACGTATTTTAAATTTCTGCACATCTGATGAGAAGAGACAAGTCATGCTTCATCACAAGGGTTTTCTCCTCCCCATATTTGATTGCCAGGAGGGAAGAGAATGGACATTCAGGTTCAAATATGGGCGAAGTAGCGAGACTTATGTGGTTGAGCGTGAATGGATCAACTTTCGCAGACAGAGAGACCTCAAGACTGGTGATATTGTCAAGTTTTGGAGGGACAAGGACAATCGCCGCTTTCTTATCACCTGGGACTACTCTTGAGTTTCTTTCTTTTAATTTTCTTCATGTATGCTTAGCCCATGTTCTGCTTCCATTAATTTGTTTCTTCATGTATGCTTAGCCCATGTTCTGCTTCAATTAATTTGTTTCTTCATGTCTGATTAATTATTAATGTGCTAATGTATTGATGTCCAAAATGAAACGGTAATACTTATATTTCATGTGTGTTAATCCTGGTTTAGGCATATCTGCAGTTCACTTTTCAGAATTCTTCTGTGAACGATTGGCTTCACAATGATGTAAAATTTAGATCTCTTCTGTGAGCTCCAATTTTATTACCACTGTCGGTTACTATCCAGAGATTTCGTATAACTACTCTCGGTTATGTTTGGAGACTAATACGACAGTGTAGTTCGACTCAAAGTTATTGAAAGAAAATATCGAATTTGAATATATAGTAGTGACTATGCATTGGACAGATTTCGTAATATTGAACGTAGTATCAAATATGTATATGTATATGCTGAATCGCCATGTAGGTTCTATGTTCCTACCACTGGTATTTTATCAGAACAAGAGAGTAATGTCACCAACAAAACAGAAGAGAGCAAGTCGAGTATCCACATAACAAAAGAAACGTTTTTTTATCACATCTAAAATGACCCTTCGGGTAACCTCACATGTGTTATTTAAACGATCCTGACTCCCGATTGCTTATTTTATGTCACTTTCGTTGCAAACATAAGCTTTACGTAATAAAGTGAGGGGCATTGCACAATATCCAGAGTGTTTAATATTTTTATGGTACATTATGGGTGGGTTTAATGGTTAAGAGCATGTGTTTCCTCTTAAAAGGTTACAGGTTCAAATCTATAGAGTTTAGTGTATGCACACTTCTGTAGAATTTAGCAGTTAATCATTGAGCAGAGGAATCCTTTGTCACACAAACAAGGGGGTCTCATACACCAAATTGGTGTCTAGTGTATGTACAACTCTGTAGAATTTAGCAGTTAATCATTGCGCAGAGGGGTCCTTTGTCCCACAAACAAGGAGGTCTCATACACCAAATTGGTGTCTAGCTTTGTGATAGACCTTAAAAATAGATTATTATTATTATTATTATTATTTATCCAAACCTGAGTAGGTTGTCTATGTGCTTTGATCGTTATGAGTAATGTTTTTCAATCAATCTATGTTCTTGCGTTTTCTTATCACTAATTTCACAACTACCAAAATTAGGGGTCTCATACACTAAATAAACTTATTTATCCATCAAAATGCTAGCTTCTATCCAGGAGAGCCTCTCTCCATCTCATGAATGCATTCAATGGCTTTTTGGCATATCCTGAGAGAAGCAAAGAGTCTAATAAGTAAATAAGTTTTGTATCATTGATTTTATCTTGTTGGACAATATGAAGGAGAAGGGCTCCAAAAATTTGAAAGCTATGATATGTTAAAATAAATCATTCCTTTCATTTTAAAATACATTGAAAGAAGCAAATTTTCATTATATAATTAAAACAAAATTTAATTAATCTTCAATATAGTGATAAATCCAAAAATTTTAAAGCTATGATATATTTAAAACGATGATATGTTAAAATAAATCATTCCTTTCATTTCAAAATACAATGGAAAAAGCAAATTTTCATTGTATAATTAAAAAGAAATTTATTGATAAAATTTGTATATCTCTATTATATTGTTTTTAATAAGTTATTAATGAAAAAAGTTACATTACATGTGATGTGGAAATAACATTTAAACTTAATTGTAAAATAATTTAAATCTTAATGTTTTATAGTGATTTAAATTTTAAGTTTAAATGTTTTAATGTTTTATAGTGATTTAAATTTTGATAAATATCGTTGATAGAATGTGTGATAGACTCTCTTAAGCTTGTGTCTTTGTTGCTAATGATGATTGATTCTCAACCATCTATAAATTAAAAAAATAGTACAAATCTTCAATTACAAAATTGCACAAATCTTCATTTGCAAAGTTGCAAAATAATGATCAATTTTATTATTGAAAAGCGGATACAAAATTAAAAAAAAATTACATGACAAAACATGATGTGTCCTATAAAAGGTAAAATAGTAAGTGAAGACCTGTTACCACCTAAGATGTACTTAGTGGTTTTTTATCAAGTGAGCCTGGTGAATTAAACAAGGATAACTTGTTCGGACTTCAGAAGACCTTTGGAAGTACTTCTCGGAAGTGCTTGTTGTACTATATCACATGTTCATACCCCATGGGGGAATTGTAATAAATGTTCTAGCATGATAGTGCATGTAAAAGACTCGGTCTCTTAGACTTTATTTGTCAATCTGATCAGCCCAGGGTGTTTTTTCCCTTGGTTATTATTGGTTGTTGAATAAACGACTGATAATTTCTGAGTTTTTCACTCCATACCTCCAAAATTGGGGTGGTCGGCTTGGCATTTATGCCTATTGAGGTTATTAGAGTCTATGTGTCAATGTATAAACATGCTAGACATCATGGTCGAGTCATATGAACATGTCTAAGTCCCCCTAGGTTTTTTCAATTTTTTAGTTTTTTCAGTGTTTTTTATTAAAAATTTAATTTTTCCAAAACTTAGGCTATTTTTAAATAGTTTAATTGAAAAATTGATTTTGTAATTAAAGTGGGTCAAATAATCAGTTTCAGTCATGTAGGTGCTCATTTTCAAGCTAAGAGCACCATGTAAACCCATGGACCCACTATTTCTTAGTTTTGAGTGATTTTTCATCACTGAGGTCAAAAAGACCCAAAAATCAATTATTGATTATTTTAATTAATAAATTGATGAATAATGGAGCAAATCCAAAATCATAAATTAGTGGATTCTCATCCGATTTGATTGAAATCGGTCAGATCTGAACCAGATTGACTGGATCTGACAAATCCTTGATTGAAGGAGGTGATCAAATCAGATCCAGAGTTGATCTTCAGTTGTCTTCATGGGGAATTGTGCCCTCTCTCTCTCCTCCACACGTGTGGACTCTCCTGGATGCT
The DNA here is from genome assembly GCA_001517045.1 of Pseudotsuga menziesii. Classification (NCBI taxonomy): domain Eukaryota; kingdom Viridiplantae; phylum Streptophyta; class Pinopsida; order Pinales; family Pinaceae; genus Pseudotsuga; species Pseudotsuga menziesii. Next base: position 74,863 of record LPNX010084256.1, on the reverse strand, counting down.
CTATGGACTGATGTGTTGGTTTATGGGTTGATGCGTCAGCTCAATCAAGCCCCTGGTTGACAAGTAGGATCAGTTCAACTTCAGATCTGCATTCATTGACTCTCCATCAGCTGAATTGACTCTCCATCAGCTGATTTGATCTGATTCCTTGGGAATTGCGCCCCCTGGGCTGGATGTCCTATTTTTTGTATATATCCAGGCTGCAGCTCCCTCTTCCAAGCTAGTTAGAGTTGGATTGAAGGGCTTGCTATTGTAATATTGTTGTAATCTTTTGATTGTTGAAATAAAGAAGCTTTGGGGGCCAAATGGTGTAATGCTCTCATGTGTGTGGATTAAGCATTGTATTATGGCTACTCATGTTGTCGTCTTTTCTCTCAATTTCTGCATCTGAACCCTATCTGGATTGAACGATTCATCTGAATCAATAGCAGTATAGTTGGGAAAGTAAGGTTACTTGTTTTTCTCATATCTCATAGCATATATGTTAGAATATCTAGATTATACATGTTTAATAAGTTTATTTGCATGTAATTCTTGTCTCTTTCATATATATATATATATCCAGATCTCATGAGGTTTCGTGCAGGATTGTGTGGTTAGCTTTCAAGTAGCAAGGATTGGACGAGCTGTGGATCTAGTTTGAATCCACTGTACATCCAAAAGCTTTGTGAAGGAATTTCCCCTCTATACTCCACTAACAAGTTTCCATCGCAGATCTACTTTAGCAACAGGCACCTCTCTTCTCCTTTTTCTCCTTCAAAAATCTTAAATTTTCTTCAAACTGGTTACTCTTAAGGAATCTTATTGCTCAGATCTATCTCATTAATAAAATTATATATAGATCTAGTTAGTAATATCATTTCCCAAGTTTAGATCTCAATTCCGTTTTGCATACAAAGTCATATTTTAAGAGATCTAGCTAAAATTACCCTCTTTGTGCAAGCATTTAAATGAAAATTTGTAGCTTGATTTTAAGGTAATTTCCTTTGTTGTACTGTAAAATTTCATATTCTGCAATAAAAGTGCACATATTATTGGTTTCCCAAAAGGCAAGCCAAGATCCCAAGGAAATCCTGCTTTCCTTGGTTCCTTTTTTACCTGTTTTAACTAGTTTTAACTTAGTTTTTTTGGTTAAAAGTAAGCTAACCCAAAGGTACTTTCAGAGTTCTTTTGGGAATATTTCATTCTAATATGATTTCTGGTTTTTAGCAGGTGTGACATAAAAGGAAGGAAGCTGTTTTTCAAAAGTGGCCTCAGGATCATTCAAATCCCCCTAGGGGTCTCCCTTTTGACGAAAATCTTTAATTTTCACACTTTTTAAACTCTTGATTTAATTTTGTATAAGAATCAAGAGGCATCATATCAGTTTGCTGATATTGTAACCGTTGGTAATAAAAATAATTTTGAATAGTCTCTTTCAAGCCCATTCCCCATCCCCCGTGAGGAATTTGCATCGGTGTTCATTTTTTTCATTTTTTGTTCATCTCTTTTCAAACTAGTGTAGCTCTAATCTGTAGGGTAGTATACTTTAATTCATTATCAATTTCATATTCCATATTTGATATTTCAAAGTAACTTTAATACTTACCCCACGGGCCTCCTTTTAAGCCGAAAGGTGAAGAAAGGTTCATGGTAATTTAATTAGAAAATTGTGGTTTGCTCATCCTTTTGTGTTTCATTTGCTATTATCTTTTGTTTCAGTAATCGTAATAAAATCAACCCCTCCTTGATTCCTCGATTGAGGTCCACTTGGACCGAAAGAGGTTCTTGGAGGGTTTTCTTTTAAACAAGAACATCCATTTTAAAATTTTCTAAAATTGACAAGACTCAGGTGTGTATGCTCTGCACTTAGGTATGGTTCGTCCGATCAGTCAAGCTGTATCAAAAGCATCTGAGTGACTAATATAATTAGGATTCACTTTCCCAAATTGACAAACCATCAGGTGAAAATCCAACACCTAATTCAAACCATTACAGTGGCAAAATACCCAAAGGAAGCGGGAGCTTCTAAAAAGTGACCTCGGGGCGCCGATCTTTGTCACACCCTAATGGGTGCGTTATGAACAATAGCCCCAGAGACTCCATTCAACCCACATATTCCTTGTAGGTAGCCGTGAAGGTTTAGTTTTGGACATACTCCAAGTACTCTCGGGTATATCTGGAGTCCACCCCTTCGCCTAATTTTAATCAACTCATACTTCACATTAACTTAAAATGTACCAAGAGGCAATTCCAAAACATTCACTCCAAGCACATGCAAGTACATTGATTTTATTTTGACTCCATTCTAAGGAACTGGTTATTTTTCTTGCTATATATATACATTGTGTCTCAGCATTATGCTTTTGTGCACTCATTTTTTTGTATCCTGTCATCTATGGTTGTTTATGGTTAATTTCCAAACTCCTAAGTAACTCATTCAGTTCAACATCACCGTACTAAGTAATTTAGCCTTAGTAACTTAATAGGATCTACCCCCCTTGGCTTCGTTAGGAGTTGAGCCTAAATGGAGGAGTCAAGAACAAGGTGACAGCCTTGACTCGAGACTTTCCCCCAAGGACACATCGAGTGGCTTGAAGATTTCTGCCACGTGACCCAGGTGTGTGAAAGGCAGCAACAAGACCATTGAAGGCTTCAAACTTGAAGCCACTACATTTCAATGGCATTTGTCACTTCCTCGTGTTATTGTTTATTATGTTTATTGCAACTAGTTTTGCAATGCCATTTGTCACCTCCTCAAGTTATTGTTTCTTCTATTTTGCAATCTCGTTTGTCATCTCCTCAAGTTATTGTTTATTATATTTTTTGTGGTGAGTTGACCCACAAAGTATCTTTTTCTCAACATATTGAAAAGTTTCCTTAGAAATACTTATGAGGAAATTTTTTCTCATTACGTCTCTTCGAAAAAAAGCATTCATTGAATCAGGTACAACTTTGGATACCATTAGTATATTATTTAAGTGGGGAAGGGGAGTAATGAGGTCAAAGAGAATATTGGTTATAAATAATTAATAGATGATTTTTATAAAAATTAATAGAAGATTTGTAGTTTTATTTTAGATTTGTACTTATGTAATTTAGAATCGGTGTTCTTACAGAAGGAGTTCCTTAACAATACACCTAATTACAAAGAGTGATTTAACATTACACTCAATCACAAGGAGTGCTTTAATAGTACACCCAATGACCATCTATTTTAAGCTCCATAGAAAATAACAAATTTTCTACTTTATAAAGTACCATAACTAAATTTAAAAAAATTATGGTTGATATATGTAGATCAATGTCATTTTCAACCCTTTTTAAAAATGATGCGGTCAATGAGCGTATATCAACCACTTTATTAAAAATGTGGTTATGCTAGTTAATGATGGCCATGCAAAGGATTGCTAAAATATAATTATTACCATTGTCGTTAAATAGTGAAAACAATTATTTAAATATAGAAAAAAATAAGTAAAAAAATATAGACACATCAATAAAATTTAGATAATCAATATAATAATAAGAATTTCGTTTATTTACATAAACAAGAATAATAAATATACAAATAATAGTTCAACTAATTCAAATAAAGATTTTGTGTTCTAAAGTATTCTTGCAAATGAGTTATTTCTTTCTAAGAGGTTTTTTCATAGAGTTTTTTTTCCAAGGTATTTTTGCAAAGTAGGTTATTTCTTTTCAATGGGTTTTCCAAAGAGTTTTTTTTGCAAAAATGTATTTTTCTTCTTATTTATTTCCAAGAGGTACATTCAAAGATTTTTTTTCCAAGGCACTTTTGCACAAGATTTTGTATTCTAAGGTATTTTTGCATAGGAGTTATATCTTTACAAGGGGTTTCTTCAAAGAGTATTTTTTCCAAAGTATTTTTGCAAAGTGGGTTATTTCTTTGCAATGGGTTTTCCCATAGAATTTTTTTGCAAGGTATTTTTGCAAAGGAGTTTTTTTTTCCAAAATATTTATATACGTTGTTTTTTCAAAAAACGTTTTTTTTTCAAAGAGGTTTTTTTTTCCAATGGTTTTACAAAGAAGATTTCTTTACAAAGTGTTCTTATTTTTTTCTAAGGGTTTTTCCAAAGGAGATTAAACAATCATGGACAATAAGAGAAACCGTAAAAAAAATTGATCATAAGCATGATGACAATGCTAATAGGGAAAAACAAAAACTCAGAAATAGATCTAAAAGAGAAAGGGTTGCAGAAATGAAAGAGAGAATTGAAGATATAAGAACAGATTTACATGACACTGTTGATGAAGTGAAAATTGAAAATAGGGTACAAGAAGAACAAATGGAAGTTGAAGAGATCATTGTTGAATATGTAAATAGTGATTTACATGTTTATGTTGATTAAGTCAATATTGAAGATCAAAATCAAGATCCAGAAATTGGACTTTGTATGTATATATCATGTATTTTCTAAATTCATTTTTTATAATGAATTGTATTTTTGGACATATGTTAAATTAAATTTAACTTGATTTATAGGTACTTTCACCATTTATGATGAAATGTTAGGAGACATTGATTACAACAAATATGGAGAAAAGTTACCCATACATGTTGCACGATATCGTACTACAAAAATTTTATGATGATATTCTCAAGGATTGTTCAATAGAAGGACAAGCGCAAGTTTTGAGATGTTTATTGGTGTCCAAGAAGTTAGAAGGTGCTACGTCATTATTGGGTATTCACAAGGCAACAAAAGAGTCAAAACTAAAACATAATGTGATAGAAAATATAGGTGATGCAATAAAAAAATTTCAAAAATTCAGAAAGAAAGATACGAGTGCTGCACATAGAGAAATTCAGACAACAATTATTTCAGCTAGTACTAGACAAAAACGTTTGACAACAAAACTAGCACAAGCAATCAGGACCTCAAGAAAGACATTATACAAACATAGAAAATTCAAAATGCAAATAGATGAAAATGATGAACTTGCTTGTTGGAAAATTATTTGTAGACAGCCTTACAAAGATAGAATGGGAGAAGGTGTTAAAGATATTGTACAAAAATATTGGTTGGAACATGCTCAAGTTTCATCAAATTCAAGGGATGTGATACAAAAAAGAGTATCACGAAATGTATATTAAAGTCATCCAGAACATATAATGGAAATGACACGAGTACAATTGTTCAATAAATTCAAGGAGGATCATCATGGAATTAATATTTCAATCACTACAATTATGCAACAAAAACCATGGTATGTTAGACCTATTACTATATGTGACACATGTTTTTGTCGTTATTATGTGCAATTTCAATTATATTACGACATGTTTTTTGAATTTGGTAAAATGTTCTGGAAAAAATCACCACCTTCATCCACAATACGTGAATTCATATCTCAAACTCTATGTGAGAGAAATCACGATGAAGTATTTTATAATAAGAAATGTGTCAATGGAAAACATTGTCATGATTGTGGAAATCTTGTTTTATTCCACAATAAATACCCTATCGTTAATGATCAGTTGCTTTCAAATATAACCATTGATTGTAGAAGATATGAATACATCAATTATTTTATAATTTCTAGTGATGAACATTCCAAAAGAATTGATTTGCAAGAAGAAAATATGTGTGATATATTTTCTCAAAAAAATTGAAAGTGAAATTTACAAATACACCAAGCATTCACTCAAAGCACGATGGCAAGACCTTCAATTCAAACATTCTCGTGAAATTTTTCCAGTTGGAACAATTTTGTTTGTGGTTAATTTTGCAGAAAACTACACATTTGCCGCACAAAAAGAGATTCAAACTGAATACTATGATTTTGACCAAGTTTCAATATTTGTCCATGTTCTATATAGACATTCTCAACAAGATGTTGATGGCATTGAAAGCACATGTGATCATTGATATGTAATTAAAGAATATAATTTTTATATCAATGATGATCATACACACGATACACATTTTGTTCAACATTGTATTGAAAATATTTTCTATGATTCACTAAAAAGTCGTAAAGTTAAATTCAATGAACATTGGATATGGTCAGATGGATGTGCAGGACAATTTAAATCTTCACGATCATTTTTTTGGTTATGTCGTCTTCATAAAGCACTGAACATTAAACATCCTTGGAATTTCTTTGAAACTGGACATGGAAAAGGTGAATATGATGGTGTAGGAACATGCGTAAAAAGAGCACTCCAATGATGCAAAATGAACCATTCTTCTAGACAATTCCATTCTGCTTCAAAGGTTGTCCAATGGTGTAAATCACATCTAAGCCATGATTGTAGTCAATAATCAAAATATGTGCGCAGGTATGTACACGATTTTTTTAATTGATATTAATTGTCAATTTTTAAAAATGTATGTACTAACAATGAAATAATTGTACACTAACATTAAAAGTTGTCATTTGTGATTTATCATTTATTGTGTAGGTTTTTTGGCTTGTTGGGGTCCTAGATATAGATAGATCAATACCATACAAGGCTAGCACCATACATGGGACTAGAGAACTTCACTCTATTCAAACAAAATCCTTCCAAAACATGTTTGCATTTGACAATATAAAGTAATCATGTTTTTTTCATATTTGCACTAAAAATGTTGAATCTACAAGAAGTTTGTGAAAACATAATAAACAACTACGTAAAACATTGGAAACACACAGAGATTAACCAAAAGAAAAAATGCCACTAATAGACATAGAAGAATTAGAATCAGAAGAAATAAAAATATCATGTGATGACGATAGAATTTCATATCTTATTAGAGAAGGTAATGATCTTGTTGATTGTGCATTGTTGTCCATCACATTATGTGTATATAGTCAATTTAATTCACTTAAAAACTCTAACGCCAATTGTAATTTGCATAGGAGATGTTTTCGCTGTGATTACACCTTTAGACAACAATGAAAATGTAAAATATTATTTGATGCGATGCAATGAAGGAAAAATAAAATTGTTGGAGGACTGCAATGACAACGGATTTACACACGAGATATGATCCATTATTTTAAAAGGCTATTTTTTGCAGCAGACCCATATGGCTGAAAATTATGTCTACTTTCAGGATGATGAACCTGATGTTATATGTTGTTAGTATAGTCATTTAGTATGTGCATATCAAATAAAATTGGTACAAGTTCCATCGAAAAAAAACTTTAAAAATAGAAAATGAAAACTGTTCAAATATGACCATGAACGGATCATTGAGGACGGCATTCCATTGCGATGTTTTAAACTATATCATTTCTTGTTTTATGTTAAGATTGGATATTATGCTCAAAGACATATTGATGTTTTAGAATTTAGAATAATTGTGTACTTAGTCATTTAGTATGTTACCTTATTAGAATTCAAAATTGAACTTCAATTTATTAAAATTCAGAATCAAGTTGCTAATGTTACCTTCATAATAAAAAAATTTAAAATTCAGAATCAAGTTCCTAATGTTACTTTAGAAGTCATGTATTGAACTTTAATTTATTAGAATTCATAATCAAGTTGCTAATGTTACCTTAGAAGTCATGGATTGAACTTTAATTTATTAGAATTCAGAATCAAGTTTCTAATGTTACCTTAGAAGTCATGGACTGAACTTTAATTTATTAGAATTCATAATCAAGTTGCTAATGTTACCTTAGAAACTTCATGGATTGAAATTTAATTTATTAGAATTCATAATCAAATTGCTAATATTAACTTAGTAATAAAAAAATATTAGAATTCAAAATCAAGTTGCTAATGTTACCTTAGTAATAAAAAATATTAGAATTCATAATCATGGTTTTAATGTTACCTTAGAAACTTCATGGATTGAACTTTAATTTATTAGAATTCAGAATCAAGTTGCTAATGCTACCTTAGAAAATTCATGGATTGAGCTTTAATTTATTAGAATTCATAATCAAGTTGCTAATTTTACCTTAGTAATAAAAAATATTCCATGTGAGGTAGAGACATATTGCCAATGGCAAGTAATAAATTAAAGTTCTATGACGAGAGATAATATTCTAGTTATGAATATGACCATTACCTAAACTTTGATTGTGAATACAAGATGTGAATTAGGAATATTGCACCTATCAAAATTTCTCAACATTCCTACCAAAACTTCCTAGCATTCCTAACATTCTCAATTTCTCAACGCTAAAAATATTTTACATCTACAAACATGCATAAATTTAATAATACATACATTCATATATACATAAATTTAATAATACATACACTCTTATATTTGCACCTATAAAAAATTCCAAACATTCCTAACATTTCCTAACATTCATTCATACATTCATAAATTTGCACCTATCAAAACTTCCTAACATTTCATAACATTCCCCACATTGATTCCTAGCATTTCCCATATTCATTCTTAACATTAGATTGCACCTATCAAAACTTCCTAACATTCTCAACTTCTCAAAAATGAAAATATTTTACATCTACAAACATACATAAATTTAATAATGCATACATTCATATATTTGCACCTATCAAAACTTCCTAGCATTCCTAACATTCATTCCTACATTCATATATTTGCACCTATCAAAAATTCCTAACATTCCTAACCTTTCCTAACATGCATTCCTAACATTCCCCACATTGATTCCTAACATTTCTCATGCTCATTCTTAACATTAACATTCTCCATATTCATTCTTAACATTAGATTGCACCTATCAAAACTTCCTAACATTTCTATCATTCTCAACTTCTCAACACTGAAAATATTTTACATCTACAAATATACATAAATTTAATAATACATATATTCATATATTTTCACGTATCAAAACTTCCTAACATTCTTAACTTTTAAATATACATGTATATAATCCAAAAAACAATATCTAAGATCAATGTACATGTATATAATCCAAAAAAATAACCATGAACATGTGAGTTCAATGTACATGTGTATAATCCAAAAATTAAACTCCTCGATGTCTAAATCAACTATAATATATATATCAACAAAAAACGAACAATATAAACAATTCTCTAAATGGAATTCCACCACTATCCTCCACTTATTCCACCACTATCCTCCACTAGGGTCTTCCCCTCGACTCATAACAATCTGCAACATGTATAAAAATAGATTATGAATATCATAAATTATTTAAACAATTTTAAACTAAAATACATTAAAATATTAAACTAATATATCGAAGAACAATTTAACTTATTAACAAAATTACCTCAAATTCTCTATCATCCAATGGAGTCTTCCCTTTGCCTCTAAAAGGTGGAGGAGACACAAGCAACATGTATAAAAACAATTTATAAATCTTATAAATTATTTAAACTATTTTAAACTAAATTCAAACAAATAAAATATTAAACTTACAATTCCACCACTATCTTCATGTGGAGTCTTCCCTTTACCTCGAAAAGATCAAAGAGACCCAAGCTTCAACATATATAAAAGCAATTTACAAATGTCAAAAATTATTTAAACTATTTAAACTGATATATGAGAGAACAATTCAACTATGAACAAAATTACCTCAGTTCCAATATCCACATCCATCACAGAACCTATATCTTCACCGCCAATTTCAATATGTTCTCTTCCCTTAAAATTTAAATTTTGTTAAT
>LPNX010084256.1:29331-65217 GCA_001517045.1 Pseudotsuga menziesii | reverse complement strand
AAAAAAAAAAAAAAAAAAACCCCATTAATTCACAATAGATGAAAAATCGTCTAAAAAGTTCGAATCTAATGAAACCTCCATGGATAAGTCAAATTAACAATAATATATATAGTTAAATTTAAAAACAAAAATATAAAATATATTTCAAACATAAATATAAATATGTAAGTAATAAATATACCTCTCCAAAATGCTCTTCTACATTTACAACATTTTGACTAGTGGAGACTCTAAAATTATGTTCATTTAACAGTCAACAAAACTGAAACCAGTAAACATTTACGTAACTTATTTATTACTATACATCAAAAAATAATTTATCATACATAGATATAATGTAACAAAAAGTTCAATTCAAAATAAATAAATAAAAGTAAATAGATTGAAAGTACACAAACCTCTTCTATACTTGACGTGTCATTAGATATTCTATCTGAAGCTATATCACGACAAACCTTGGAATAGGCCTTTAGATCTTCAATTCCCATACAATCTAACTCATCATTTGTTTTGTAAACAAAATTTTGTTGAATAGTGGCTCAATCCCTCTCTCGACTCAATCCAACATCAACTCCTACAGATGTTGAAGCTAAGCCTTCAACAACATTATGCCTTGCAGTTGTCCCAACTTGTGATGTCGGATGCATCTTTTATTTGTAAGTCACAAGCCTAGGTGGACGAGATATCTGAGGTGGAGGTCGAAGAATACTCGGATCTCTAAGAGCACCTTTTCGATTGCATATCCTCCCCTTTCCAACTCTATAAAACTCGGAATGAATATCAGTATAGTCTAGCTTTATTCCTAAAAAACATTCGGCATAAAAAAACTTATCAAAATAGTTAGGAACCTCATCGTTCCATGGAAACTAACCATAGGCTACAAGGAACCGATCATATAAAAAATGTGCAAGTTCAGGGTGCTTAAAATATTGTACTTTCAATTCTTTACGCTTTAGGACCTCTTTGAAGTTAAACATTGACTTGCCATTTTCTCTAGTCACTCTCTCCTTCACAACAACCCACTTGTCTGGACCTATCACATGTGCCTTTCTTCTCTGCATCAAGGCAACAAAACTGTCTGTTGTTGGTCCAAGATCCTCATATACCTCAATGAATTTTTGTTTTGATTGCAAAACCATCTCTATACTTTGTTTGTTATCTGGAGCGAGATCCAAACTATAAATATCGTTTTGCATCTTGTCATAGTGAGCCCTACAACTTTCAAGGATCGTTTTTTGAAGACCACTTTCTCATGGAAGCTCCTTTGGTAAATCTGATGGATAGGTCGTAATGGTTGTACAACCCTAAGCTAGTTGGACATATTGCATCTTATCTTGACCTTCGCCACCTTGTGTAGGATGACGAGCCTCTTATGAACTTTGCTCTGCATCCATGTTTATCTCCTGTACAGAAGGTCAAGATCCACGTTCGCCCATAAAGGATAAGAGGGAATCATCTCTACTACTATCACCACATCGATGATCAAATGAATGTGAACTACATAATAAGCTTGAATCCCGAGCTGAAGTTGACAATCCTCAATTATCATTTGGGACACCAACTCTCAAAGAAAGTGATGACCTCGTACGCTTCTGTCTCAAAGGCTGCTATCTTTCCATTTGATATGATATCTACAAGTTTACACAAATATCAACTCATAACATATTCAAATTCTACATGTTAATTAATCAACTTTAAAGACCTAGCTACTAAAAAAAACTAAGTTTTTAATAAGGACCTAAATGTCCATAATATTATCTAATAGTTCTTTAAATGAATATAACTAATTTATTATCTATTTCCATTTGATATGATATCTACAAGTTTACACAAATATCAACTCATAACATATTCAAATTATACATGTTAATTCCTCAACTTCAAAGACCTAGCTACTAAAAAACTAAGTTTTTAATAAGAACCTAGATGTCCATAATATTATCTAATAGTTCTTAAAATGAATATAGCTAATTTATTGTTGGATGTATGAGAAATTAATGTGCCAATCTTTTTGTTTTTGATGTGTTTTTTATTTTTTAAATGAATTGAACCAATATCGTCAAATATTAAGTAAAAGTTACATTTTTTTATGTCAAAGAATCAATTCATGAACATAAATCTTAATTTAAATCCTAAATTATTACATAAATTATATCTACAAATATTTTCATTATTCCATAGAATCATAAAAAAAATGTTATCGATTTGAATTATTACAATAGGAGGCTACAATGTAAGCACTCAAAAATAGAAACAATTAAAATTATACTAGTCATCTTTATCTAGTAAGCCACCTTAATATAAACAAAGCACGAAGTAAGCAATGGTAATCATAGAGCTAATCTTGGAGTAGTAGGATTAAAATTTAGATTTATTTTGTATTAACTACCTGGGACATTATAGGTACACTTATTAGCAATATACATACTTACCATAATAAAAGACATGTTTTAATAAAATAGAGAATAAGAAGCAATGGCAGAATTTAATTCCAAACAAAAAGATGTTGCATTTGGATATAATTAATGCGCTCTGTCCATTTGGATAGAGTTCATGCACTCTGTCCACATGGACAGAGTTCATGCGCTTGCACTTTGCCCACATTGACAGAGTTCATGCACTCTATCCAAACATTAACTATCGAATGATAAATGTCGGTAATAGTAGATACCTTGAAGAAGAAACAAGTAAAAGCATTACTACTTTTGCTTCCTCTAAATTTTATGTGTAGATATTAGTCATGGAGTAATTGGAGTTATAGATTTGATCTGTCATATCTATAACTCCAAATACTATGCGACCCATATCTACAAATAAAGATAAATGAGCATTCTTTATATAAATGACACTTCGACCCATATCTACAAATAAACTCAAACAATGAAGGAAGCAAAACAAACCAACCACCGAAAAAACGAACGATACCTGCCAACAATGTACAAAAAGTTATAGCATGAAAAGTGTAATAATGAGCATTTGCATATTACTTCATATTAATATAGGTTGTACTCAGTTCAGCTTAGAGCTTGGGTGTAAGTATTTTACTTTATATATATTATTTCTATAACCCTTTGTATATGTTAAAGCTTAACCACAAACAGATCTTACTTTTATGAATGCAGAGTTGATCTATGGCTATTTATAGGCTTAATAATTAGATCAATCAGTACAATATCATAATATAATGGTAAGTATAAACTGTAACTAATAAGCATTATACACGTTATTTGTGATTCTTTTATGACATAGATTAATGGGAATGATACTAACCTCGCTGTAATAATAATTGTTATTTGTAATATTTGGTATTTTATATTAGAAATACATAGATCAAACTCATAACTACAAATTAAATACCCTTGTTATGTTTACTATAATAATACATTCCATTGTTTTAATGATTATGGCTATCATGTACATGTGACATAACATGAAACACATAAAACTATAAGTAGCTACACGGACATAAACCAAATTAAACTAAGTTGTAATTATTTACTAACTCCTATAGAACTCTAATGAATGATCTTTTGAATATCTCTTCTGAGGTTATTTTATTACAGTAACTGAAGGCCTAGCTTCTGTAGCCTCATGGAACGAGAATCCAATGGAAGACTACTAAGATCATACAGGGATAGAGTTCATGAAGTCTCTCAATAAGGAAGGTGATGATGTCACCTATGTTTTGTTTGTTACCCTAAGTGACTCTTCATTTTGGAAAAAATATCAAAAGACCAAAATTGACATGAATATATTTAAATGCACACCTATGTCTCCACTTTCCTTCATTCCAACTTGTACCTTGCCAAAATATAACTATAATTGTAACTTTGATATGCAAATACTAAATTATCGTATTTTGACTTTAATATGAAAATATTATAATATTATTACATTCATATCTCAATACATAATTTTTTTTTTATGATTTATATAAAAACAACTAAAAACCCTTACTTTAAGTAAAGTGATCATATACAGAGTTGAAGAACTCCACATGGACTGAGTTGATCCAAATGAAAATCCAAAGAGTCCAACCTCATTGGAACAAAAATTGTCAACCTCATACTGTGGCCAAACTGCTTTACTAAAGCCTTTACTTGGAACTTGGAAGTTGGATGCTCTTGTGTAAGGAGAATCTGTTGCTACATCAAGACTCGAGAATCCAGAACACTTTACCGATTTGCCTATACTTGGAAGTTGGAAGCTTGATGCTACTGTGTACGGGGATTCTATTGTGCAAGTGCAGAGCTTGTTTTCATTAATCCATCATTGGATTACTATTAGCTTTATATTCTATGTTTTTTTGGTTGGGTGTTAGCTTTTTATTCTATGTTTTTCTAGTTGGGTATAAGATTATGATTGAGGTTTACTGTTTGTCGTATCTAGAAAACATTGCCCTTTCATCATGGACGATTACTGTTATTGCTAGCTTTTATGTTTTTTGGTGGGTACAAGATTACGATTGTTTCTATCCTGTCGTCGTCGATAACGATGGCCGAGATTCCATGACTGGTTTTCTGTCACTGGGATGCGCGTCGTGGCCGCCTATTTAGCCGTGTGGGATTGGCAATTTTGTAGTTGGATTGGAGGAAATTACACTATCGTTCAAATTATACCACGAGATTGTCGAAGAGTACTCGTATGGGCAGCTTCCAACCAGCTTGCCCGTCCCATAGCGAGCATGAATTCTGGTTTCAAAAGAAGCTAAGCGAGGATGTTGAGCGACGTATTTTCAATTTCTGCACATCTGATGAGAAGAGACAAGTCATGCTTCATCATAAGAGTCTCCTCCTCCCCATATTTGAGGGAAGAGAATGGACATTGAGGTTCAAATATGGGCCAACTAGCTAGAATTATGTATTGATGTCCAAAATGAAACGGTAATACTTATATTTTAATCCTGGTTTCAACATATCTGCAGTTCACTTTTCATAATTCTTCTGTGAAGGATTGGCTTCACAATGATGTAAAATTTAGATGTCCTATAGACCATGATGTAAAATTTAGATCTCCTGTGAGCTCCAATTTTATCACCACTGTCGGTTACTATCTATAGATTTCATATAACTACTGTCAATTATGTTTGGAGACTAATACGACAGTGTAGTTCGACTCAAAGTTATTGAAAGAAAATATGGAATTTGAATATATAGTAGTGACTATGCATTGGACAGATTTCGTAATATTGAATGTAGTATCAAATATGTATATGTATGTGCTGAGTCCCCATGTAGTTTAATTGTTCCTATCACTAGTATTTTATCAGAACAAGAGAGTAATGTCACCAACAAAAGAGAAGAGAGCAAGTCGAGTATCCACATAATAAAAGAAATGGTTTTTTTATTACATCTAAAAAGACACTTCGGGTAACCTCACATGTGTTATTTAAACGGTCCTGACTCCCCATTGCTTATTTTATGTCACTCTCGTTGCAAACATAAGCTTTACCTAATAAAGTGACGAGCATTGCACAATATCTAGAGTGTTTAATTTTTCATGGTATGTCATGGGTGGGTTTAATGGTTAAGAGTATGGGTTTCCCCTTAAAAGGTTACAGGTTCAAATCCAGAGAGGATAGTGTATGTACACCTCTGTAGACTTTAGCAGTTAATCATTGCACAGAGGGGTCCCTTGTCCCACAAACAAGGTGGTCTTATACACCAAATTGGTGTCTCGCTTGATGATAGACCTTAAAAATAAATTATTATTATTATTATTATTAGATATCCAAACCTAAGTAACGTGTTGTTGTTTCGGGCTGTCTATGTGCTTTCGATTCATTATGAGTAATGTTTTTCGATCAATCTATGTTCTTGCATTTTCTTATCAGTGATTTCGCAACTACCAAAATTTACAAGTAAAGCCTTAGAAGGTTACAGGTTCAAATCTAGAGAGGATAGTGTATGTACACCTCTGTAGACTTTAGGAGTTAATCATTGCACAGAGGGGTCCCTTGTCCCACAAACAAGGTGGTCTTATACACCAAATTGGTGTCTCGCTTGATGATAGACCTTAAAAATAAATTATTATTATTATTATTATTAAATATCCAAACCTAAGTAACGTGTTGTTGTTTCGGGCTGTCTATGTGCTTTGGATTCGTTATGAGTAATGTTTTTCGATCAATCTATGTTCTTGCATTTTCTTATCAGTGATTTCGCAACTACCAAAATTTACAAGTAAAGCATGTAGCTAGAGGTGAGTGACATTTTCCCCTTGTAGAGGGCAATACTATTGTTATTAATGCCGAGAAGTTGTTCGCGTCTGAATGGAACACCATTGATTGTTGTGTGGGTCATTATTACATTAGATGGTCAGCTCAAAGTGAAACTTATTTATCCATCAAAGTGCTAGCTTATGTCGATGAATGTGTGTCGGAGAGCCTATCTCCGTCTCATGAATGCATTCAATGGATTTTTGGCATATCTTGAGAGAAGCAAGGACTCAAGTAAATACATTTTGTATCATTGATTTTACCTTGTTGGACAATATGAAGGAGAAGGGCTCCAAAAATTTGAAAGCTATGATATATTAAAAACAATGACAAGGATATGTTAAAATAAATCATTCCTTTCATTTCAAAAGGAAAAGGAAAAACAAATTTTCATTGTATGGTTAAAAAGAAATTTAATCAATTTTCAATATAGTGATAAAATTTGTATATCTCCACTATATTGCTTTTAATAAGTTACTAATGAAAAAAGCTACATTACATGTAATGTGGTAATAACATTTAAACTTAATTGTAAAATAATTTAAATGTTAATGTTTTATAGTGATTTAAACTTTAAGTTTAAATGTTTTAATATTTTATAGTGATTTAAATTTTGATAAATAATGTTGATAGAATGTGTGATAGACTCTCCTAAGCTTGTGCTTATGTTGCTAATAATGATTGATTCTCAACCATCTATAAATTAAAAAAAATAGTACAAATCTTCGATTACAAAATTGCACAAATATTGACTTGCAAAGTTGCAAAATAATAATCAATTTTATTATTCAAAAGCAGATACAAAATTAAAATTTTCTTTCATGACAAAACATGATGTGTCCTATAAAAGGTAAAATAGTAAGTGAAGATCGTTGAAGGCTTCAAACTTGAAGCCACTACATTGCAATGGCATTTGTCACTCCTCATGTTATTGTTTATTCTATTTATTGCACCTAGTTTTGCAATGCCATTTGTCACCTCCTCAAGTTATTGTTTACTCTATTTATTGCAGCTAGTTATGCAACAACATTTATCACCTCCTCAAAGTTATTGTTTATTCTATTTTTTGTGGCGAGTTGACCCACAAAGTATCTTTTTTCTCAACATATTGAAAAGTTT
This sequence comes from Pseudotsuga menziesii, assembly GCA_001517045.1. NCBI lineage: Eukaryota > Viridiplantae > Streptophyta > Pinopsida > Pinales > Pinaceae > Pseudotsuga > Pseudotsuga menziesii. Next base: position 57,881 of record LPNX010084256.1, on the reverse strand, counting down.
CCTTACAAATATTCATCTTATGAGGACATGTTTTCTCATTACGTCTCTTCGAAAAAAAGCATTCAATGAATCATGTACAACTTTCGATACCATTAGTATATTATTTAAGTGGGGAAGGGGAGTGATGAGGTCAAAGAGAATATTGGTTATAAATAATTAATAGAATATTTGTAGTTTTATTTTAGATTTGTACTTATGTAATTTAGAATCAATGTTCTTACAGAAGGAGCTCCTTAACTATACACCCAATCACAAAGAGTGCCTTAATAGTACACCCAATCACAAGGAGTGCTTTAATAGTACACCCAATGACCACCTATTTTAAGCTCCATAGAAAATAACAAATTTTCTACTTTATAAAGTAGCATATCTAAATTTAAAAAAAGTATGGTTGATATATGTAGATCGATGTCATTTTCAACCCTTTTTAAAAATGATGTGATCGATGAGCGTATAGAAACCACTTTTATTAAAAATGTTGTTATGCTAGTTAATGCTCGCCATGCAAAGGATTGCTAAAATATAATTATTACTATTGTGAGTAAATAATGAAAACAATTATTTAAATATAGAAAAAATAAGATAGATACATCAATAAAATTTAGATAATTAGTATAATAATAAGAATTTCGTTTATTTACATAAATAAGAATAATAAATATACAAATAATAGTTCAACTAAATTTGTTTATACAAAAGTCAATTCATGGCTAACTCATTCGGTTAAGGTGTGGGCATCGTTAGAAAGGCACCCAAGTTCAATTCCCCTTACGGTTGACCTAGTTGGGGGGAGATATTCGAAATCGAATGAGTTGAGGATTGGTGTGACCCATGTCGATTGTAATCCCAGAGTGATTTTGATGGCTTGGATGCCCATGGGTCATGGTTTCTTAGACTAAAGGACACTCATGCAAGTCACTGAGATTCTAGAAAAAAATTATTTATATGAAATAAAATTGCACAAATAAATCAAATCACATAAATAAATATGACATTTGATTTTGCGATGGACTTTTGTTAACCATGGTTTTTGTTGTTGACTTTTCAAAACCAAGTAGATTATTTTAACATGGTTGACTAAGTTTGATCATAGTTAACCATGTGTAACTATTATATGACTACGAAATATTTTTGTGAACCATATTTTACAATGATTGACATTAGTTCATCATGGTTCACCATTTTTATGCCTATAAAACCATCATTGACTATTTTTTGTGCATGGTTGAATTTAATGAACCATGCTTGACTACTGTTTGACTTTGGTTAACAATGATTTATTTAAGTGAAACTTGGTTGTGTATGGTTGAATTTGTTTAATTAACATGGACTATTGTTTAGCATGGTTGAGTATTCATTGTTAACAATGGAATAATTTGTTGCCCATGATTGTTCATGTTAGAATATGTGACACCATATTGACCACGGTTTACTATGGTTTTCAAAGTTGACTTTAGTAAGTTAAAACACGATTGACTATAGTTGAGAATGTTAATACAGGGCCAATTTATTGACTATATTATTTAACAAATGAAACAAAATAAATAAATATCATGTTTGGTTTTATATTTGATTATATTTTTAACAACGACGTATCATAGTTGACTTTGGAACCATTGGATAACCATGGTTGACTATGGTCTTAAAAGTGCTTAGGCTAAGGTTAATTAAGGGCAATAAATGATAGGTGACCAAGGTAGGCTAAAGGCAAACATGGTTGACTTTATCAAAGCATGATTCACTAAGGTAAATGCACATTGTTGAATTTAGTGTACCATGATTGATTACATATTAATTTTGGTGTACCATGGTGTTGAGGCCTCGAAATTCGCAGGCAACAACAACAAGGGATTCTCCCCAGTCAACGTTCCCAACTAGCCTGTGACTGTTGGTGTAGGGAATCTGTCTGGTTTGTGGTCCGGCTACCGCAGGTCAAGTAACAAAAATAAAAGGTTTTACCGGTTGCGGCCCGGTCCACTGTATATATTTTTGTATTTTTAGTTTTAAGTATGACATGCAAATGCCTATCTAAAATGCAGTTTGATTGAGAATGCAAGGAGTGTTCACAATGTGATGCGCAGGCTCTTACCTCTCATCTTAGGCTCTCTTGCATCTAAATCACATACACAACAAGAAATTAAAACTAACTACCTAACCTATCCCTAGGGAGTAAGATTGTCACTTATTAATGAGTAATGTATTTTGTGCATGCATTATAAAAAGAAATCACAGATAGCCAATACTTCTTTCAAACACATGAACATTTAAAGATATTTGAACAACCAGATAGCCAATTGTGTATGAACAACATTCATTACTCATAGTGGAAATTTTCATAAAACAAAGCAGAGATCATTCATACAAGAACATGGGTTCAAAGAGTTAGAACGATCTCACAGTTAATGGACACAAAGCTGAAAACAAAATAGTTCCTCTTCAACAAATCCATAGTATAAAATTTGAACATTCCACCAAGATTTCTCCGACAGGCAAACTGTAATTATTTATTGCAAAAGTAAATTGTTCTTCTTACAATATGTCTTCCAATCTAACTGGGAAAAAGTCTCTTCTCTTATCTAAATCTTCTATATTTATACAAAAAGAACAAGACTGTTGGGCTGCCCACGAATGACTCTTCGGCTTCCCCAACTCTTCACCTCCCATACTTTTCTTTCATTAAGTGCTTATCAAAATTACAATATATTACAATAAAACAAATAAAGTGCTCATGAGGAGGGTCCCGCTTGATTATTCAAAAAGAATTTCCATGTTGAAGCTTCTGAGGAAATACTTTCGAATTCAGAAGGCTCTAGGAAACGAATATTTATTTAGAATTTAGTAGCATGATTTCTTATGACTTCTATTCTGGCTGCGCTCAGGCGAAGTTGGTCTTCTAACAGCTGCACACTAACCGCGGAATGATCTACTTCATTCCTCAGGGTCTGCTCATTTAAAGCTTTAATGTGCTGTATTCTTTGTTCATCTCTTTGATATCTTCTTCACAAAATCTCCAAAAAAAGGCTGTGGTCTGGAAAGGTATCCATTATTTGTTCAACCTCAACCTGGCAGCGATTATAAGTGATCAAAAGTCTCCTAGAGAATTCTGCACAAGCCCCCTTTGTCTTCTTGACAACCTTCTTGAATTCTTTGGCTCTGTTTATGGAAAACTCTAGTAAATCATAGTCTTTCCTTAGGGCTTGTTGATCTTTTGATGGTAGATCTACAGGGGTTTCTCCATTCACTTCTAATCTCACCATCCTTCCTATCAGTACTTCTAATATGTCCTGCGATCTGTACACAAAATATGAAGAAGTTTCCAAAATCTCTTCTAGCTAATTGTCTACCTGCAAGATCTTGCACCTTTCTTCTTTTATGGCCACTTGCAGTTGGTGCATCTTGCTTCTCTGTGCTAGAATGTGCTCCTTGAATGGCTGGAGACTGGCCTGCTATTCCTTGGCCTCTTCTAGGGCTGCTATCAACGAGGTAATCTTTCCTTTGAGCTCTACATTCTGCCACTAAGATTGCTGCTCAGATTCCTCCAAGTTATCCTTCTGCAATTCCAACTCCCCTATCCTGCGTAGCAGCTGCTCCTTTTTTGCCCTCAACGCTTGACATTCTTGTTATACTTTCTCTAGACTTTATTGGGCAGCCTCCATAGATCTCTTCTCTACTTGCAGGAACTGGAGCTCAGCTTTTGAAGACTTTATTTCTCATTGTACGTCTTTAAACTTCCTTTTCAACCTATTATTTTCCTCTCATTCTTTTCTCAGGGTATCTTTGAGCTGGGAAGAGGACTTCTTTGACTGTTCAAGATCAGTCATTATTCGATCTACATTGTCCTCAGAAGAATGGATCAATGCAGCCCCTGCTCTGATAGTGAACCCGGGGTCCTTATCTGTCCGATATACTTCAGTTATATCATTAATCATTTTACTGGACTGCCCCCTAGTTTCGACATTTCTCTTGGTCCACTTTACTATCCTTTTCTTTTCCCTATCATAAAAGATAGTGTTGAAATCTGGTACCTCCTCCCCTTTCTTCTGCTCAAATGGGATTAGCCTAAGGGTGGGGATCATAGCTTGTCCTGGTGTGCTGCCAGCAGTTGCCTTAGGATCTTGAATATTAGGGTTCCCCAAGTCCTGAGCCTGACTATGTGCTGTATCAGAAGTTGATTGCTCTGTCACGGTCTCTGTCAGCTTTAGCTTTTCTTCTTCCTGCTTTTTCAGCTCCTCATCCATCTTTCTTCTCTTTTCCTCTTCTTCTCCTTTGAGCCAGCTTTCGGCCTCTTGTGCTAGTCTCCTAGCATCTTCATTTATTTTTCTAGTTTCTTCCTCCTCTTCCTTTGCTTGCTCATCCCGTCCTTTTCCACCTTTGGTGGTGATTTTCTTCTTAAATCTTCTTCTTAAGGCTGTTATATTTTGTGCACTATGGAAAATGGATTCCTCTCTGTCCCAGTGGCTAGTGTATTCAAAATGTACATTCTCCTCTTTGCAATGCTCTGCTACCTTATTTCGGGAATCATTCCTATGGAAACGCATTTCCCCGAAATGGAATTTCCCCAACTCTTCCATGAATTCATCAGCTTTCTTCACCCTAGTAAAATTGTAGTTTCCCAACCTGAATGGCAAAGGAGGGTAAGCTGCTTTCTTATGTTCAAGCAGAAAGCTACCTATGCCATCTAAAAAGACTTGTCGAACTGCCTCTTTATGGACTATATAGTCAGTGGCATACTTAGGTAGTACTGAGGGTGCTCTAGAGCATCAAAACATTCTAAAATATAGTCCATCCTCAGTCAAGTAATACTTTGCATATTCTTCAATCACCTCCAATGCCTCCTCTGACATGCAGTTGCATTCTTTTAAGAAAATCAGGGTAAACAATGGCATAATGAAGTGCTCACACACTTCCCTATAGTGACTGTGGTATTTGTGGGCCCACAATGGCTTGTATGCTGAGTAGATTGGTGTTCTCTCCCTGTCCGAGATACACCTCATATTGGGGAAAGGTTGGTTGCATAGTATGCAATTGATCAGCATAGAGCTCATGTAGAACTCTGATCTCTTCTGCGACACCCCTACTAATGCTGAAGCAATGCAGGATGAGAGGCTGTTGGACACAATGTTTTTCCAGTTGAACACTGTCCCTTGTGTTGCAACATAGAAAATGATAGGCACCCACTCAAATTTGAGGCTTCTACTGTGGGTCCTCTCGAAAATCCTATTCAGCATCAGGGCAATGAACCTGTAAGGGGTTCTTAGACTTGCAGTGTCATATTCTCCGATCGGCCTAGTTCTAAAGTTCCTGCCAAGCATGAGCATCTTCTTTAGTGTCAACATTCCCAACTAGCCCGTGGCTGTTTGGTGTAGGGAATCTGTCTGGTTTGCATTCCGGCTACCGTAGGTCAAGTAACAAAAATAAAATATTTTACCGGTTGCAGCCCGGTCCACCGTATATATTTTTGTATTTTTAGTTTTAAGTATGACATGCAAATGCCTATCTAAAATGCAGATTGATTGAGAATGCAAGGAGTGTTCACAATGTGATGCGCAGGTTCTTACCTCTCATCTTAGGCTCTCTTGCATCTAAATCACATACAGAACAAGAAATTAAAACTAACTACCTAACCTATCCCTAGGGAGCAAGATTGTCACTTATTAATCAGTAATGTATTTTGTGCATGCATTATAAAAAGAAATCATAGATAGCTGATACTTCTTTCAAACACATGAACATTTAAAGATATTTGAACAACCAGATAGCCAATTGTCTATGAACAACATTCATTACTCATAGTGGAAATTTTCATAAAAAAAACCAGAGATCATTCATACAAGAACATAGGTTCAAAGAGTTAGAACGATCTCACAGTTAATGGACACAAAGCTAAAAATGAAATAGTTCCTCTTCAACAAATCCATAGTATAACATTTGAACATTCCACCAAGCTTTCTCCAACAGGCAAACTATAATTATTTATTCCAAAAGTAAATAGTTCTTCTTACAATATGTCTTCCAATCTAACTGGGAAAAAGTCTCTTCTCTTATCTAAATCTTCTATATTTATACAAAAAGAACAAGACTGTTGGGCTGCCCACGAATGACTCTTCGGCTTCCCCAACTCTTCACCTCCCATACTTTTCTTTCATTAAGTGCTTATCAAAATTACAATATATTACAATAAAACAAATAAAGTGCTCATGAGGAGGGTCCCTCTTGATTATTCAAAAAAAAATTCCATGCTGAAGCTTCTAAGGCAATACTTTCAAATTCAGAAGGCTCTAGGAAACGAATATTTATTTCGAATTTAGCAGCCTGATTTCTTATGAATTCTATTCTGGCTGCGCTCAGGCGAAGTTGGTCTTCTAACAGCTGCACACTAACCGTGGAATGATCTACTTCATTCCTCAGGGTCTGCTCATATAAAGATTTAATGTGATGTATTCTTTGTTCATCTCTTTGATATCTTCTTTGCAAAATCTCCAAAACAGGTTGTGGTCTGGAAAGGTATCCATTATTTGTTCAACGTCAACCTAGCAGCGATTATAAGTGATCAAAATCCTCCTAGAGAATTCTGCACAATCCCCCTTTGTCTTCTTGACAACCTTCTTGAATTCTTTGGCTGTGTTTATGGCAAACTCTAGTAAATCATAGTCTTTCCTTAGGGCTTGTTGATATTTTGATGGTAGATCTGTAGGGGTTTCTCCATTCGCTTCTAATCTCGCCATCCTTCCTGTCAGGAATTCTAATATGTCCTGCGATCTGTACACAAAATATGAAGAGGTTTCCAAAATCTCTTCTAGCTAATTGTCTACCTGCAAGATCTTGCACCTTTCTTCTTTTATGGCCACTTGCACCTGGTGCATCTTGCTTCTCTATGCCAGAATGTGCTCCTTGAATGGCTGGAGACTGGCCTTCTATTCCTTGGCCTCCTCTAGGGCTTTTATCAACGAGATAATCTGTCCTTTGAGCTCTACATTCTGCCCCTAAGATTGCCTCTCAGATTCCTCCAAGTTATCCTTCTGCAATTCCAACTCCCCTATCCTACCTAGAAGCTGCTCCTTTTTTGCCATCAACGCTTGACATTCTTGCTGTACTTTCTCTAGACTTTCTTGGGCAGCCTCCATAGATCTCTTCTCTACTTGCAGGAACTGGAGCTCAGCTTTTGAAGACTTTATTTCTCATTGTACGTCTTCGAACTTCCTTTTCAACCTATTATTTTCCTCTCATTCTTTTCTCAGGGTATCTTTGAGCTGGGAAGAGGACTTCTTTGACTGTTCAAGATCAGTCATTATTCGATCTACATTGTCCTCAGAAGCATGGATCAATGCATCCCCCGCTCTGATAGTGAACCTGGGGTCCTTATCTGTCCGATATACTACAGTTGTATCATTAATCATTTTACTGGACTGCCCCCCAATTTCGACATTTCTCTCGGTCAACTTTACTATCCTTTTCTTTTCCCTATCATAAAAGATAGTGTTGAAATCTGGTACCTCCTCCCCTTTCTTCTACTCAAATGGGATTAGCCTAAGGGTGGGGATCATAGCTTGTCCTGGTGTGCTGCTAGCAGTTGCCTTAGGATCTTGAATATCAGGGTTCCCCAAGTCTTGAGCCTGACTATCTGCTGTATCAGAAGTTGATTGCTCTGTCACTGTCTCTGTTAGCTTTAGCTTTTCTGCTTCCTGCTTTTTCAGCTCCTCATCCATCTTTCTTCTCTTTTCCTCTTCTTCTCCTTTGAGCCAGCTTTCGGCCTCTTGTGCTAGTCTCCTAGCATCTTCACTTCTTTTTCTAGTTTCTTCCTCCTCTGCCTTTGCTTGCTCATCCCATCCTTTTCCACCTTTGGTTGTGATTTTCTTCTTAAATCTTCTTCTTAAGGCTGTTATATTTTGTGCACTATGGAAAATGGATTCCTCTCTGTCCCAATGGCTAGTGTATTCAAAATGTACATTCGCCTCTTTGCAATGCTCTGCTACCTTATTTCGGGAATCATTCCTATGGAAACGCATTTCCCCAAAATGGAATTTCCCCAACTCTTCCATGAATTCATCAACGTTCTTCACCCTAGTAAAATTGTAGCTTCCCAACCTGAATGGCAAAGGAGGGTAAGCTACTTTCTTATGTTCAAGAAGAAAGCTACCTATGCCATCTAAAAAGACTTGTCAAACTGCCTTTTTATGGACTATATAATCAGTGGCATACTTAGACAGTAGTGAGGGTGCTCTAGAGCATCCAAACATTCTGAAATATAATCCATCCTTAGTCAAGTAATACTCTGCATATTCTTCAATCACCTGCAATGCCTCCTCTGACATGCAGTTGCATTCTTTTAAGAAAATCAGGGTATACAATGGCATAATCAAGTGCTCACACACTTCCCTATAGTGACTGTGGTATTTGTGGGCCCACAGTGGCTTATATGCTGAGTAGACTAGTGTTCTCTCCCTGTCCCAGATACACCTCAGATTGGGGAAAGGTTGGTTGCATAGTATGCAATCGATTAACATAGAGCTCACGTAGAACTCTGATCTCTTATGCGACACCCCTGCTAATGCTGAAGCAATGTAGGATGAGAGGTTGTTGGACACAATGTTTTCCCAGTTGAACATTGTCCCCTGTGTTGCAACATAGAAAATGATAGGTACCCACTCCAATTTGAAGCTTCTACAGTGGGTCCTCCCGAAAATCCTGTTCAGCATCAGGGCAATGAACCTGTAAGGGGTTCTTAGACTTGCAGTGTCATATTCTCTGGTCATCCTAGTTCTAAAGTTCCTGCCAAGCATGAGCATCTTCTTTAGTTTCTTGACTAGGTCCATCTTAATTGCCCTCAACCAATCCTTAGTCAAGTACGCCTGTGCTTCTGGTAAGTGGTAGGCCAGTGCCACATACCTAGGGCTATGAGCAACATAACCCTGTTTAGAAAAAATTTCCAAAATCATGGTGGTTACATCTTCCCTGGGAAGAATCCACCTAATCACCTCTAAGCATGGAAAGAGCTCAGGTCTAGTAGCAATTTTCATCAAGGAAGATCTCTCTATATTGGCATAGATGGTTTCTTCTTCAAATCCTATGTCAGGTACTTCTGGACAGGTTATTAATCTGTAAATTCCCCCCCCATTGATATTCAGGTTCTACACCAACTATGCATTTGGTGTCCTCGTAGGTGTATTTGACTCTGGTAACTATTTCGACTTCAGGTTCCTCTTCTACCACAGGGGCCTTCTTCTTTTGATGTTTAGACATCTTGGAATTTGAGGAATTTCCCTGTCATGTACATAAATTGCTTTTAGGTTTTGTTAGGTCATTTCCAGATAACATTCAAAATAGAGGCAATTGTAAAAGCATTTTATGTCATCTATGCTAAACATGAGTGCAGCTATGAAGAATAAACAACAATGCTCAAAAACCAAGTGTTCCTATTTAATCTTCCAAAAAAAACTAAAAGCAGATCTCGCCTGACAATTACAGATTTAACTTAGAAAAGCATGGGTTTTCTAAAACGATGAAAAATCATTTTCCCAACGCTGAATAGAAAACAGCCTCAAAAACCTCCTCTCAGTGCTAAGGATTACAACGGTACGTAGAGAAAACAAAGAGAAAATATGGTGCTTAAAACCAAACTAGCTCAAGTGAGGATGCTGCAAGTGATATCACGCTAGAATATAAGGGGAAGCTACTTGCTGTAAAAACACTCACTTCATGGTATGACTGGGTAATGCAATTCTGAACCTAAAATGGGCCGGGGTTCATACTCGAGCTCGAACAGTCTCATCATAAGCGGGAAGTAAAAAATAACATCGCAGTCCTAGTTCATGAAGACGAGGGCGGCTGAACTATGGAACCAAACTCACGGCCTCCATGGGAAAAAAAACCTTGAAAACACCCCCCCGGGACGGCCACACATAGACTGAGGGAAACTGGTGCAGACAGCGTAACAAATGTCTACACCAGTTTCCCCAGCAATTGAGTGCAATATTCAAACCCTCAATGGCCGTGCGAGTCAACATCAAAAAACTAAGAAACCCCCCCACCAGGCAGCCATACTACTTAACTCGAAAATATATACAGATCGGGATGGGAAAACCTAGAAAACACTAACTACAGAGATAGCCAAAAGTAGTTCGACCAATCAAACGGAATGGTAAAATGGGCATAAGGGCCTACCCGACACTGTGTTGCGCGATTGGTGGAGGAAAATCGGTAAACTTTCTATGACGGAGCCACCTAGGAGCGAAGGTATCGACAGTGAAATTCTTAGTCTGCTCAAGCGAAAACTTCAGCACAAAGAAATCGCCAAAAAACAATAAAATAATAAAAATCCCCAAACCAAACATATATAAGTCGCGGTCAACATGCGATCGACGGGAAAGATAAGGTCATCGGGAGACGAAAAAGCTACGCGATCAACGATCATGTTACTATATCCTCCGCAACGGCGAATGAAGAAAATGTCGGAATGCCCGCAATGGTGTTGGCGGGAGAAACAAATAAACACTCGCATTGGAGCTCGCGAGACTAGGGCTTCGGGTCACAAGATGATTAGAGAGCTACAACAGTGAGCCCTTAAAAGAAACTAGTTCCATAGACCAGCAAAGCGGAGTAAGAATAAACATGTCTCAAGCGAAAAACATCAATCAAGTGGGCAAGATAAATCAAACTATCGGAAAGATAGCGCCTTCTAGAGCTGCAACAACGAAGTTGAAAAAACCAAGGACCGGCAAGCCAAAAACAGCGGGGATCGGAAAAGGATGAAACAACTCTCGGACAACTTCACAGAACCTTTTCCGCAATGGTGGAAGAGGTATAGACAAAGGCTCCGATGGGATTTCAAAACAACTACCGATAAAGAAAACACATTGGAGACCAAATACACTTGACTTCAGACTTGATGTCCGGTTCTTTTCCACGACGGCGGACGCGTGGACGACTGGACTCCCGAGTCAAAAGTCCAAAACACTTCTGATGGCGAGGCAAAATTAATTCAAGCATTAAAACATTGTCTGCATAAAAGTAATCTTTATTCAAACATCGAGCAAAACCAAAACTTGAGCAAAAAGCGAATCAAAGGAGGGTCCCAAAAAATTTTGAATTTTGGGAAAAAAGTTGCAGCTGCAACACATGGATGATTATATTTTTAAATTTGGTGAACTTCTTAAATGATGACTATACTTGATTTTGGTTAAACAAAGTTAACATCAGTGAATCTTAGTTGTGTATGGCTAAATTTTAATATTAATAGTAAAAATAACAATATTAAATGGTTATGATGTTTTACCAATTTCATGAAGCTTTATGTCCCATTGCAACATTTAGAGGGTTGATGTTGCTCATGTGAGAAGACAAAGTAAATATGGTTTTTTTATCGCATCCTTATTTAAATTTATGGTTGATTATGGCTAGTATACCATGGTTAACTTTGCTAGATATCATGGGAAGAAAAAAGTGGTTGACTTTGGTTAACCTTTGTTGAAGTTATTTAATTAAATTTTCATATTTGGTGCATCATCTTTACTTATATTTTTAAATTTGTTGTATAGTTGTCTTTGGATCTATTGGGTAGTCATGGTTGGCTTTGGTTTTAAAAATGTGCTTGACTATGGTATCCAAAAGGTGTTAATTGAAATGTGACCAACGTTGACCATATTATACAACAATTACGATGTTTTAGGAATTTCATGAAATTTTACTTTGTATTGATAGGACTTATGTCACATAGGGACATATAGAAGCTTCTATTTCTTATGTCACAATCAAGCATTAAAAAAGTTTTATGACATTCTTAATTCAAATTTATGGTTGAGTACGACTAGTGTACCATTATTGACTTTTGTGTATCATTGGGAAACAAATGGTTGAGTTTTGTTGATTATATTTTAAAAGTTGGTGTGTCACGGTCAGATTTGTTCTATGGAAACTTTGGAAAGTTCAATTAAATGTATAATTATTTTATTAAGTTTAATTATGAATATTTAACCATTAAGTGATTAAATGTATAAGTTTAAGTAGAAAAATATTGGCAAATTGGTGACTTTATCTAAGCATGGTTGAATTTGGTTAACGATCATTGAATATGATTACACAATGTTGACTTTCTTGACCTTGGTTAAGTTCTGTGGTTGACACTTTTTTAATTTGTTGACCATGGTCGTGCATGTTAGATTATGCTAGATCATTTTTGAATGTTATCGAACATGGTTGACTATGGTTTTCAAAGTTGACTTTAGTTAACCATGTCAGTAACTAAGTAACTATGTTTCAACATGTATGACTAAGTTTGACCATAATTATTAAAACATGATTGACTATAGTTGAGAATGTCAACATGGTGCCATTTTATCGACCATATTATTTAACAATTGAAACAAAATAAATAAATATCATGTTTGGTTTCACATTTGAGTATATTATTAACATTGGTGTATTGTGGTTGAATTTTGAACCATTATGTAATCATGGTTGACTATGGATTTAAAAATGTGTTAGACTAAGGTTGACTAAGGGTGACAAATGATAGTTTTTTAAGATAGACCATATTAAACTGTGGTTGACTTTCGCAAAGCATCGTTCACTAAGGTTTGCACATAATTTGTTGAATTTGGTGTACCAATGACTGATTACATATGTAATTTTGGTGCACCATGGATGAATATATTATTTTTAACCTTGGTGAACTCCTTAAAATATGACCATGCTTGATTTTGGTTAAACAAAGTTAACATTAGTGAACCTTGCTTGTGTATGCTTGACTTTTAATATTAATAATAAAAATAACAATATTAAATGGTTATGACATCTTAGCAATTTAATGAAGGTTTATTTCACATTATCACATTTAGAGGGTTATGTTGCTCATGTCAAAAAGCAATAGTCGATATTGTTTTTATTACATCCTTATTCAAATATATGGTTGATTATGACTAGTGTGCCATGGCTAAGTTTGCTATACCAAGGGAGGAAAAAGTGGTTGACTTTGGATAACCATGGTTGAAATTGGTTGATTAAATTTTAATATTTTTTGTATGAGCCTTGAATATATTTTTAAATTTGGTGTATAGTGGTTGACTTTGAACCCATTGGGTAATAATGGTTGACTTTTATTTTTACTAGTTGACAAAGGGTGCTAAATGAAATGTAACCAAGGTTGACCATAGTAAACCATGGTTATGTTGTTTAATGAATTTCATGAAGGTTTATGTCACATTAATAAGGTTTATGTCACATAACAACATTTAAAACGTGGTTGTGTTGCTTATGTCACAATCCGACCTTAAAAATGGTCTAATCACATGAACTTATTAAAATTTATGGTTGACTATGGCTAGTGCACCATGGTTGACTTTGGTGTACTATAGGAGAAAAACGTGGTTGACTGTTGTTGATTATATTTATTAAGTTGGTGTACGATGGTTGACTTTAGTTACACAATGTTGACTTGGCGACTTTGGTTAAGCATGGTTGGCCTTGGTGTACCATGAATGATTATACATTTAACTTTGGTGTACTATGACTTATTATATATCTAATGATAAATATGGTTCGTATCACATCCTTATTCATGTTTACGTTTTATTATGGCTAGGGATCAATGGTTGACTCTGGTGGTTGACTTTGGTTCATTATAATTTTAACTTTGGTGAGGCATGGACTTGAATTTAGTGTATTATCTTTGATTGCACCGAGAGGCACTCTACAGCCCAGTATGAGGAAGGTATTGTAACGTTTTTCCATATTATGTCGACCAAAATAATATTGCTGAGTATGAGGGAGATGTTGTAATGTTTGTGGAGATCTTGTAATGTTTGTCTATATTATGTCAGCTATTAATATGAGGGAGATCTTGTAACATTTTTCATGATGGAGGTCTTGTAACGTTTGTCCATTTTATGTCGACTAAAAATAATATTGCTATGGAGGAGATGTTGTAATGTTTGTTACTAACAAAATAATAAAAAAAAAAAAAATAATTATTCGCCAAAATAAATTCCGACCACAAAAACAACCTAATATGGTGGAGATGTTGTAATGTTCCCACCTAACAAAACAATAAAAAATAAAAAATTTAATTACCCACAATGTTGGCCTTACACATGGTTTTAAAACCATGTGCAATTCCTCCTAAACAACCCATGATTTTATTGTACATGTTTTATGAGGGCCTTGCAAATGGTTTTACAACCATGTGCAAGGCCTATTAAACAACCCATGGTTTTATGAGGGCCTTGCACATGGTTTTAAAACCATGTAAGGGAGATATGTTGTAATGTTAGTTCCAAACAAAATAAAAAATATTATATGTCGGCCATCAATAATATTAAATATCAATAATAAAAATATTATATGTGGGCCTTAAATAAAAAGATGTGTTTTTATCTTGAATCAAATCAATGGCTATATATAGGACACACCAAAGTTGATAGCTCCTTGAGTGCAACACTTAAGAAGAGGTTTGCACCTAAAGAGATTTGATCCCTCTTGGCGCTTGATAGAGCCTAGGATTTGGATCTATGATGGTTATACTTTTAAATATGGTGTAACGTGGTTGAAATTGGGGACATATGCCATTCATGGTTGACAATGTTGTTAAAAATGGGAATGACTATTGGTTGACTTAGTTGATTATAATTTTAAATTTGACATACCATGGTTGACTTTATTTACACAATATTGACTCTAGGAACTTTTGATTAACATGGATGACTTTGGTTTTAAAAATGTGGGTGAAGGTGGAATACTTTTGATGGCATATATCAAGCACTTTTAAAAGCATGGGTGTTTTTGGTTAACCATGGTTAACTTTTGTGTACCATGAATGATTATATATTTAAAATTGGTGTGCAATGATTGGTTATATATTTAAATTTCATGTGGGATGGTTATACTTTGGTGAACCATGCTTGACTCTAGTGTATAATCGGAGGACAAAGTGGTTGACTTTGCGTAACTAAGGTTGAGCATGTTTGACCAGCATAAATAACATGTTACCAAAATTCGTTAAATCATAGTTAACCAAGTTTCACCATAGCAAGTCATGGTTGGATATTGTTTGTCTATGGTCCACTTTTAGCAAACTTTGGTTGATATTATGAACCATGGTTGAATGATTGACTTTGCTTAACCATGGCTTACTTTAGAGAACACTTGTTGTGTATGGTTGACTTTGGTTAGGTAATAGTAATTCTATTTGACTTATTGACAATGGATGGTGACGGGTGACAAATGATATAGTTCATTATTGTTTAGCCATAACTAGCCTTGTTTTTTGTACTTAACATTAATAGAGGGTGGTTGATTATGTTTGAATATGATTGAATATGCTTAACCATAGTTAACTATCGATAATAGTCGTTTTGCCATGGTTGACAATTATTTGCACATAATTCACTTTTACCAAACCATCGTTACTTAAACTAACCATGGTCGATCATTGCTTGACTTTGGATAAATATGGTTTACATTAGTGAACATTGGTAGTGCATGATTCAATTTGGATCTAGGTAACATTAACAATGTTTGACCATCATTAATAATGGTTGGTGACCATGGAAAATGGAATAACATAGTTTCTAAATTCTATGATTTGGGTTTGAATAGGATGATTTTTTTTGTAGGATTTTGAGAAAATATGGTAAAAAAAGTTTTAAAATAAGGATACAACTATTAAGTTTTCAAATTTTGGGTTCCCTTCGGGCTTTTAAGGGTGTTAAATCCATTTCTACCATCAACATTGAGGTTAAAACATAGTTACATTTTTTATTTTGCAAAATAAAAAACACTAGATTTCGACCATCGAATAGTGTTAGAATTTAAAGGGTCAATGTCATTTTCCATTTTAAACATCAAAATATTTCCATTTCATGAAATTAAAACTCATTAATGAACTGTGAATTTAAGTGCATTTTTATTTTTACATGTCGTGTGTATATATATATAAATTTCAAATATTTTTATTTTTGTCATGGTTTAGCTATCTTTTTTTGTTAGATGAACTTGACTTCGCCATAGTTTTTTGGGCCCATGATATTTAGTGACCCATGATAATGAAAACACTACCAATGGCTAACAAACTGGTTAAATTAGACCGTACTTAGAAGTTTGATGCTATTATGTACTGATATTCCATTTTGCATGTGTAGTGCTTGTTTTCATTCGAGTTGTCTAAATAGGGGATGATTTTCCCAATTTCACGTCGGTTTTTACCAGTTTCTGGCTATAAATCTTCAACAAATTTTCAAAACCCGCAAAAACATTACTAGATCTTACAAAGTGTGGGTTTTTTATTTATGGGCTTAAAATCACCCAACAAATAACAAAAAATATTGATTTTGTATGTTAAGTTCACTGAATTCCAGCAGAAAATTTGACCAAAACACAAAATTGTCTCCTAATTAGACAGTTTTGTTTTCATTTAGTAAGGAAATTATTGTTAACATTTTATTATATGTTTTGTAGGTCGGTGTAATATGATTGATTTTTGTTGTTTTTCGTATCTATAAAACAATGTACATGTTATTATTGTTAGTTTTTTATTCTATGGTGTTTTTGGATGGGTATAAGATTATGATTAAACAATCTAGAGGTTTTTTGTGAAATTAATTATTTAACCATCGTAATTCTCTATTTTCTCGAGACAATTGAAGGAAGGAAATTCAATGTTCTCATGTGAGGGCCCTCTTGCACTTTTGTGAGGAGAAGCGAGGACAGATGATTAAATAAGTTTCACGGTGTTGCCTTGTCTGAATAGCCTCCACACATGCTTGGAAAAAAACTCAATCCAGAGCATGCTTCAGTATGACCTCATGGTAACTCAAACGATCCGATCACGCACATGGGAGTTTGAATGATCCCTCTAGTTGTATAGTTTTTTGTTATAGTTTTATTATAAATTTGAAAATCAACTAAAATTCTATATATTTTCATGTCAATTCTATGTATTTTCCTGTCAATTCAACATTATCATCAAGTGTATTGAGTAGTTTACCAAGCTTACTTTTTTTTGTTGGTTAGTCAGAGGGCTTCGGAAGAGCTAAGTTGTACAACATTTTTTTTAAAGCCCTCATTATCACAACCACACTTAGTTGAGCACTCTAGACTCGCTAAGAGGGTGTGTGGCACCGTCTAGTAACCTCCCAAGGGCTTGGCCATCTTGGTGTTTACCAACAGACTATGCCTAACCATTATGTGAAATACATTTTCATACTTAGTCAATTTTACAACACAGTTGGAAACATACACAAGGAAATATAGATGTTGTGGGTTTCCCAATGCAAAGATCATCTTTTATATTTTCACAAGTCAAACAAATAGAAGCGCCACAAGCCGGCCACTCTCTGGGTGTGCACCCAACCTGGCTATACACACACTTTTACAAAGATGGAAAATGCACAAGGAAACCTCCTCAAGAGCGTCTACCTTGGCTACAAAAATGACTATCACAACCATCACTTACTTCTGCTACTGAGATGCCTTAAAACAGAAAATGTGCCTTGGAGAGAACTTAGCCACATGCCCTAGTTCATCTCAAGACTCTGTAAGAAACGTTCCTGCAGAACCCCTACGTGGATGCCTCAGAAACATACGTACACTTTAACCAAGCACACTATCTACATGAAGTGCACCCTTTTCCTCAGCGAGCTCACTTCACTTGTGCTTACTTGCTTTCCTTTATTGCATTAGCATTTTGTGCCTTTATAGGGGCTCTTGAGTAAAGTAAGTGCTCATGCCATCCCCCAAGTCCACTTCTGCACACAAGTCATTGGGTCCACTTAACCATGTGCTCTGGTTCTACTTACCGATGTGCCCCATGGTCCACTTGCCGAAGCGACCATCAAAATATCCCGTCGCTAAGTCTGTCCCATCCGTGCATGTTCTTGTCATCTAAATTCTAATCACCTATGTGCTTGCTTGAGAGCTCTTGCTGAAGCACTCACCTGTTAGTGCACTCAAACCATTCACACGCTGCAAGGGTCACACACTCGTCCATCACTTGGGCACCCACCATACAAAACACATGACTCCCAAAGAGCACTAAGGAGTGCCCATCCCGAAATGCACTAAGGAGCACCCGTTAACACGGTTCCCATTAACCTTTATTTCCAAGTGCGCTAAGAGCCCATTGTCAAAGTGCTCAACCTCCTGTTTGCTGAAGTAAACTACAAGCTAACACTTATGAGCTCTTTCCTTGGGACCGTGCCACACTTCTGGCGCTCCTTTCCAGTGGTGAGCATGGGTGCTTGCCCCTTGGCCAAGTGAGAATGTCCTTCTTGTCGAATCGTCACACCACCTTTCCCAAGCACACTAACACTTGGAGTGCACTGAAAAACGTGGCCATGACAGCCTCCCCCACTTAAACTGTTGGCCATCCTCGGCAACATCAACTACCACTACCATCCACACCAAACACAATAAATTTCCCATTGTGTCATTATGCTTGTATGCTAGTCTCCATTCCCTTCTTCTTCACATGACCTGGGTGATCAATCTGTTTCATCGTTTTCATCGGTCACTTCCTCTAGTCCTCTCTGGAAAGAATCTTCCACTTGGTAGACTCGGATTGATGAAGACACCACCTTCACCCAAAGTTGGCTTTGTTTCGGGCTATGCCTTCTCCTGAAGCTCCCATAGTATTTCTACCTTCACCAAGGGTAGAGACCGTTCACTGCTGCACTTAGTTAGAAAAAGGGAAGAGATGGAGCATCTCTCCATCCTCTTCCGCATGATGCCGAATTTCCTCCCTTTGGATCAAATACAAAATAAGAGGAATGTTACCTCCAAGAGTTCTGTTCCCTTCATCAAACAGTCATTGTGCTTCTGGGTCACCTTGCCACATGTTTGTTGTAACCGTGTTACAATTAAGCAGCTCTACCATCTCTACCCCATCACTGGCCTATTTGTTCGCACTTGTGCATAACTTGGTGAGTTTTTCTAAACTCATTACGGCCGATTCAACAACCCTTTCCATCACTGCAAGCCACTACTCCAATTGAACAACAGACTCCTTGGAAGCAAGGCACTCCTCCAACAGAGCGACCTCTTCATAGCTAATTCCCTTCTTTCCTTCTAGCGCATCAGGCTTCTCATGATTTCTAGCTTTTTCATCTTGAAACGAAGATGCTAATGCAGTCACCTTTCATTCAGCTACCTCCTTCTTCACAGTTGACACGAAGATGGCCTTCTCCCTCGTAAGAAATGCAAAACTGTTAAGGTTAGGAAGTGGAGCTACCCTCTCCTTTTTCATAAACTCCTATCCAAGTACTTTTTCAAAGTCGTTAAGAGGGACTAATGTGAAGTCACTCACATGAGTCCACTCTCCAATACTTAGAGAAACATGGTGAGCTAGTCCCACCACTCTCCAAACGCCCGAATTTACAACCTTGAACATGTTCTCTTTCTATTAGACTTCCATCCCAAGTTGCTTTGCAACCTCTTTGTTGGCGAAGTTATGTGTTGCACCACTATTAACCAAAGCCAAAATATTGTGTCTGTTTAGCCAAATGGGCAGATACCTCAACTCATTGAAGTCAGGCTCTGCTGTGGCCATTGTTTCCAAGACAACATTAAGCACCTGCATTACTCCAACCGGAGGACCTGTCTGTTCAACCGCAACCATATTTTGTGGAAGCAAAGGACATTCTCTAGCATAATGATCCTTCACATAGATGTAACAAGAGATCAGTTTTCTCTCTTTCTTTTCACCAATACTTTTGGACTTCTCCTCCTCGTGTTTTCCTGCATTATTAGGATTACCCGACTGCTCCTTCTTGAACTTGTCGTGTTGTTTTCTACCACCACCATCTTTGTTGCTCTTGCGTTCTTCCTGCCTATCATTCCAAAAGTTGTGCAACTTTTCTGCAGCAAAAATTTCTTAAGCAAGAGTCTTTACTCCCTGTCGTCGCAAGTCATCTTACGCCCAACCCTAAAGACCCTTCATGAAATGATATAAGTGATCCTCTTCACTGATATCCTTTAGCTCCAGCATCACATCAGTGTAGGGCTTGATATAAGCCGAAATCTTCGCGGTATGCCGGATTTGGATCAACCCGTTCCTTGCAACCCAACCTTGGTTACCAGGCCCAAAATGTGCTTTGAGAGCAACCTTCATTTGCTCCCAACTCTCAATCTTCTTGGTGATCTTCCCTGAAGCTACATCTTCCACACAGTTCCTCTGCCAAAGCTTTGCAGTATCGGTGAGGAACATCACTACAACATTAACCTTAGCTTCATCCGAACTATCATTGATCTGATTAAGGTATTTCTCAATGTCCCAATAGAAGTTCCCAAGCAACTTTGAATCACGAGTGTCGTCAAACAGCTGCGACTCCTTCATTCAAATCTTCATGGTTGTGCCTGTGCTACTTCCATTAGACAACGCACGCTTCAGTACCCCAAATGTATTGTCTTGGTCCTTTATATGAAGCTGAAGCTGCTCAACAACTCCCTCAAGATTCTAGACCCT
Source organism: Pseudotsuga menziesii (assembly GCA_001517045.1). NCBI lineage: Eukaryota > Viridiplantae > Streptophyta > Pinopsida > Pinales > Pinaceae > Pseudotsuga > Pseudotsuga menziesii. The sequence goes on along the minus strand of LPNX010084256.1, from coordinate 37,432 downwards.
AGCTTCTGTGTCTTGCTGGATCGTAGCGTGCAAAACGTCTGTCACCTCCTTGCACTTGTTCACAGCTCCATTATAATTTTTACGCATTCTCTCCATTTCATCAAGAATTGCCGCAGACTTTTCACCATGAGCATACAGAGCCTCACTGAACTGCTCCATGTTCTCCTCAATCGTTGCAAGCCTCCACTTTCCCTTAGCCTTGGGTTCACGTTCTTCATGAATAGATTCCTCCCCATCCAAAGGCACTTTTGCATCAGAGTCAAAAACTGGCTCTGTGTTTCACTTACCCGTCTCTCCCTTTACTTGGTCTAAGTAAAGGATCATGAAAATCGGCTTCTCCGAGCTTCGCTGCTGCACTTTTCACTTCTATCTACCAATATTTCCCTTCTGTTGCTTTGGACAGGTTGCAAATATACCAAAGACACCTTCCATTCAAGCCTCGGTTCCATCTAACTTCTTCACATAGCTTAGAGCATTCCACCAACCGAACTATCTTTTGCCACCTTAGCGACCTTGGTCACCAAGCCACCATCAATAAAACTGGCTCTGGTGCTTCCATTAACCAAGCCAAGCGCTTGCTAAGTGCACTGCTATAACTTCATTTTTTGGGTGCTCTTCTGTTCAATGTGCCAAAACATGCCTTTTGAGCATGCCTCCAATCGAACTGTTCACTAAGAACTACTTCGAGTGCTAAGCATGCTGCTGCAGAGTGCTTTATCAGACGCTCTCACTGACAAGTGCGTGCTGTCAAAATGCTTGTCTCTTGGGTGCTCTGCGGCAGACATGCCTCTGCTGCCTAAGCCCACTTCTACGGTGCGCCATTGTGCCAAGTGCGCTAATTCCTGAGTGCACTTCCAAAAATCATTGCTTGGGCACACCCTTCACTCGGCGTCTCCTACATTTTTTTTCAGGCGCACCAACCCAACCAAGTGTGCTACGTCTAAGCATGCCACCTCTATCGCACCCTCTGTCAATCGCACCAAAGCGCACCTATCCAAGTCTGCAAGCCATGCTACTTGGAATGGCACTACTACAACTAACATTTGTTGGCTCCTCCACGAACCCTGCTCCCAAACATCTATGATACCACTTGTCACAGCCACACTTAGCCAAGCACTCTAGACTCACCAAGAGGGTGTGTATCACCGTCTAGTAACCTCCCAAGGGCTTGGCCATCTTGGTGTTTGCTAACGGACTACGCCTAACCATTATGCAGAATACATTTTCATACCTAGTCAATTTTACAAAACACTTGCAAACAAGCACAAGGAAATATAGATGCTACGGGTTTCCCAATGTAGAGCTCATCTTTTATATTTTCACAAGTAAAACAAATAGAGGCACCACAAGCAGACCACTCTTCGGGTGCGTGCCCAACCTGGCTAATACACGTACTTTTACAAAGTGGAAAACGCACAAGGCAACCTCCTCAAGAGCGCCTACTTTGGTTGCAGAAATGACTGTCACAACCCTCACTCGTTGTCGCTGCCGAGATGTCTTTGAACCGAAAAGGTGCCTTAGAGCAAACTTAGCCACATGCCCTAGTTCGCCTCAAGACTTTTTCAAAAGCGTGCATGCAGAACCCCTATGCGGATGCCTTAGAAAAAGACGTGCGCTTTAGCCAAGCACACTGTCTACATGAACTATGCCCTTTCCCTCAGGGAGCACTTGTGCTTCCTTGCTTGCCTTTCTTACCTTAGCATTTTGTGCCTTTATAGGGGTGCTTGGGTGAAGTGAGCGCTCTTGCTTAGTGCTCATGCCATCCCCCATGTCCATTTCCACATGATAAGTTGTTGGGTCCACTTAACCATGTGCTCCGGGGCCACTTATTGAAGTTCCCCATGGTCCACTTGCTGAAGCACCCATCAAAACCTCCCATCACTAAGTCCATCCCGTCCGCACGTGTGCTCGTCATCTAAACGCTCATCGCCCGCGTGCCTTCCTGGGAGCACCCGGTTAAGCACTCACCTGTCAGCATGCTCAAACCGTCTGCGTGCTGCAAGGGTGGCGTGCCCATCTGTCACTTGGGCTCCCACCATACAAAACAGCCAACTCTCGAAGTGTGCTAAGGAGAGCCCGTCAAAACGGTGCCCGTTAATCTTCATATCCAAGTGCGCTAAGCATCCGCTGTCAAAGCGTTCAAGCACTCGTTTGTTGAAGTGCACTACAATCTAACGCTTGTGAGCGCTTTCCTTGGGAGCATGCCACACTCCCGCCACTCCTTGCCGGTGGTGAGTGTGGGCGCTTACCCCTTGGCTAAGTGAGAACACCCTTCTTGTCGAATCACCATGCAACCTTTCCAAGAACACTAACACTTGGAGTGCGCTGAAAAACGTGACAATGACACTCATGACTACAAAAAGGAAAATCTAAAAGCATGCTTCGAGCCCACTTTTTTGCGCCAATGTGCAAAGGCCTTCTGTGTCACAGCCACACTTCGCAAGCGCTCTTGACTCGCCAAAGGTGGTGTGCGGCACTGCCAGGAAGACACCTTGAGGGATTTCCCGCCCAAGTGCCTAGCCTGCAGACTACGCCTTAACCCTGCGGAAATGATTTTTATGTCTTTTTATCTTTAATTGTTATACTTGTTTACTTAGCCATTAGCCTTGCCGGCACATTCTACACTTAGCCAAAAACAAGAAAAATGTAGCACAAAGTAAAACACAGTACATAGAGAAATATGGTGGGTTTCCCAACCTGGCAGAGCCCTTTAACTTTGTATAAAAACGGAACAGTATTACATAAACGGAGTTTCCCAAGGCAGAGCTCCTGGTGACGCCCAACCTGGCTGCTACACCTAGAAAATACAAGAGTTACAAAATGTAAAAGACTGTCTCTTTGCCAAAGATGCCCAGCCTCCTCTGCCTCTCCTCAACGATGCCGCAGACCTCTGTGTAGTTCTGTTCTGTTCCCTTAGCTTCCAACAGCTTGATCCTCCTTCCTTCGATGATTTGAAATGACTTGCACTTCGTTTACTTATAGCCTTCTAGGTGTCTTGCCCATGTCAACTTGACATCTTGCTTACCGCACAAGTCACCCCTTGCTGGTTCATCAAGTCAACCTCCAAAACACACTTGGCCACTTAACCGTTTCTTAGGTGTCACCGCACCAAGGTTACTTTGACTTAGGCGTTCCCGGGTCCACTTGCCGAAGCCTCTAGAGTGCCGCGTGCACACTTTGCCGGTGTGTCGCGCGCCCCTTTACTTTGACTGAAGCGCCCATCTCTCTGACCGCCGTTCGTCGCTAACCATGCCGTCGCGCGCGCGAGCCCGTCGCCCAACTGCCGTCGTCTGCACGCCCATGGCTTTACTTACCAAAACGCTCTTTTGCCGGAGCGCCCGACTGTCCACACGTCCGTTCGCACACCCGTCTGCATGTCTGTCCGTCCGCACCTCCATCCGCACATAGGGGTCGTCCGCACACTTTGACCACACGCCCACAAGCTTGCAGGTCCATCCACACGCTTAAGGGTCGCGCGCCTCAAAGGTGTCACGCGCCCATCATCAATTTCATCTTTGCCAAGGGGCGCCCGTGCCATCACGTGGGCGCTGACCTTGGGGCGCGCCACATTCCCGACCTTCGTGCCGGTGGTGAATGTGGGCGCTTGCTAACTTAGCCAAGTGAGAGGGCAACTCCATGCTGAACCATCATAACCGCGTCACCTTGCCCAGGTGTGCCACCACTTAGGTGCGCTGAAAAACGTGGCTATGACAGTATCCCCCACTTAAAATTGTTGCCGTCTCGGCAACGTCAACTGCTGTAACCTCTGTGTGAACTCAAGCCACACTGCCGCAACATCTGAACTGTTCATGACTGAACCGCAGTACTGCTTTCTTGACCACTTACTTCCAACCTGTGCTCCATGCCTTCCTTCCTGTTTCCATTTGCTGTACACCTCAAGGACAAACCGGCTAGGTAGCTAATCCAACCGTATGTTCATCACTTAAGACAGACTTCCCCATTCTGGAATCATGTTGCCAGCGTTCTTCTTTTCAGTGTCCGCAAGCCTCCTGCACTTTACCTTGTTTACCTTGGCGAAAAACAGTCTTTTTAGGCCACCTTGCCAAAGGTGCCTAGGGCCTCATCGCCGTCGCCAAAGACGGTGAGCCCAGCCACTGCTAGCTCAAGCAAAAAGATAAGGTCGGTGCCAATGGCCACCGCCGCCCCTATCTTCCAACCCATACTGTCTGAAGTCGACTGCGTCGCTGCTCGCACTAAGCTCTTTCAACCGAGCCCAATACTCTGCAAACCCGACACCATCAGCCGTCCAAGTACTCATATCTGCCGCAAGCTCCGTGCGGTCATCTAAGCCAACCGAAGACACCTTCTTCGTTTGCTGTTCATCTAAGCCAACCGAAGACACCACCTTCGTCTCCTGCGACCTCTTGTTGGCCCGCTTCTTGGCTGCTTTACTTGTCCCTTCAAAGGGCTTGCTTGCCTTATCATCGCACGTCTCAATGTGCTTTGACGTCTCCAAGCATGCCAACACTTTCTGTTCTTGAAGAATGCATAACTCTGCCACAACTTCCTTAGCCATGGTTTCCTTAGCCACTTCTTCTTTTACCGGTTCCAACAACCGCTTGCTTTCCAAATGAGAAAGTACTGCATCAACTTCGATTGGTTGGCAGCCAACCTGCTGCAATTGCTCTCTTGTCAATTCTTTTTCTGGAATGCCTATGGCATGGATGCAAAACGCCACTATGTCCTCCGCATCACGTGGGGGATCAAATTCTCTGGTGCTTTCTCCATCCAAGACTTCTTCCAAAACCTGCGTTTCTGCCGCAACCTGCGTCACCTCTGCAACCTGTGTTTCTGAAACTTGCACTTCTGTTGCAACCTGCGTCTCCTCCGCAACCTGCGTTTCTACTAGAACATGCGCCTTGGCCAACACCTCATCGTGTGACTCTGCATCAAGGTCCTTTTCAACTGAAGTGTCACTGCCCAATCTGCTGCACGACATCTCCAATGTGCCTTCATCAGCAACCTTCGCACATGCTACCGGAAAACCCAACTGTTCCTCTTCATGCTGCCGCAAAGGATCCTCTGAAATGCACAAGGCATCAATCTCCTCACTGATTGAAGCCATACATTTTTCCAATGCTGCTAACCTTCCTCCAGCGGATAGATCAGCCTTTACCTCAATGCTTGGCTTGCTGTTCTTTGCCGAAACCGTCTTCTTCCCTATGCTTTGCTGCGGCAAGTGCTTACACTCACCCGGGTCTTCGAAAACCTGTACCGAAGTCACCCGCGGTTTGTATCCCAACCGGATTTTCTGCATCATAGGTAAGCTTGACGTTCCGTCCTCTCCTAAGAACACCAACCGTCCAGCATGCAGAACTGGCACTGCCTTTTCCAAACGAAGAAAGTCATGTCCCAAGATCAAAGAGTGATCATCCAAGGGAACAACTTTCAAATCCATCTTGTCGTGCCACCTTCCAACTCTAATAGGTGCTGCGCATATCTTCCCTGTCACATCTCTTACCGCAGAGTTCACTGCCTTGAACTTTGCTTGGCAGCTTTTCATGCCGCTATGAAGGGATACCGCAGTCTTCTTGCTCACCAAACTGTGAGATGAACCTGTGTCAACTAATGCAGAAACCTTCAGGCCACTTACCATTTTTTCTACGAAGTCTAGCAACCCTTGCTGCACATTTTGCCAATCTGCGCTATGACCCGTGGCCACTTCGCTAAGTCAAGCTTCAATTGCCTTCACCGTCTCGGAAATCTCATCAGAAGGTGCCTCTTCCAGCACTCTCATTGCTGTCAACCTTGCTATAGAGCCATCTCCCGCAACAACTCCTGCCCTATACGGACAGTTCTTTGCGTAGTGGTTTTGTTCGCAAATAAAACACGCAACCTTCTTCTTTTCTGATTTTTCCGTTTTCTGTTGTCTTGGCCCTCCCTGAGTGCCTTCCAACTTAGCTTTACTTCGAGTAGCCTGTGACCACCGTTCTTCTTGCTCCCTTTCATGTTGAAGCATTTCCTCAAGAACTCGTCCCACTTCTCGAATGCAGCCTGCCGTCTCTCTCAACGCGGCTGAAACTTGTTCACATCCTGCTATGAACGTTTCACTCAGCTTTGCAACTGAATCGGTGGACTGCCCTTCGACCGAAACTCCTGTCATTTCTGCAAGTGGTTTCAACGCTTGCAAAAATTTCTGCACAAGTGTCTCTCTCTTGCCGAAGTCTGCCATCTGACTCGTTCTATTGCTGCGGATCTGTAGACTCAAACTACTGACGAATCCAACCCTGACGTCAAGCCACCTACTTGTCCGTCCAACACTTTTCTAAGTGCTCCAGCTGTCGCACTCCCTGAGCGCACAACTTTTCTGGGTCAATCTGCTGAAACGGGCGCTTGCCAAACGCACCACTTTTGGATCACCTGCGGAACGCACCACCTTGGCACACTTCCGTTTTCCTGAGCGCAATTCAAAAAAATTGGCGCTTTTTGTTTTTCTGCCGAACCGCACCTCCTTGTGCCGCTGCGGCTGTCTGACCGTGCACACTTCCCTGAAACGCACGTTTCTGTCTTTCTGGATCGCTCGTCTTGAGCGCGCAGCTCCTCCTGTGGAGCGCTTATCCCCTGAGCGCCCGGCTCCTCCTGCGGAGCGTGCAACTTCCTGCTGCGGTGCGCACGGTTTTCTGGCCGCGCGTCTTCTGTCTGCGGAGCGCCTGCTCCTGCGGTGCGCACTGCCTGCGGTGCGACCTGTCTACGGTGCGAACGCCCTGCGGTGCGACCTGTCTGTGGTGCGACCTGTCTGCGGTGCGCACTGTCTGAACTGCGAAGCGCTCGCCACCTGCGGACGCCCGTCCTCTCCTGCGGAAGTTCCCCAAAAATTTCCTCGCTGCAACCACCTGTCGCATGAACTTCTCCGAACTGCGGCTCTAACCAAAACTCCTCCGAGTCTTAGCTCTGATACCACCTGTCACAGCCACACTTCGCAAGCGCTCTTGACTCGCCAAAGGTGGTGTGCAGCACTGCCAGGAAGACACCTTGAGGGATTGCCCGCCCAAGTGCCTAGCCTGCAGACTATGCCTTAACCCTGCGGAAACGATTTTTATGTCTTTTTATCTTTAACTGTTATACTTGTTTACTTAGCCATTAGCCTTGCCGGCACATTCCACACTTAGCCAAAAACAGGAAAAATGCAGCACAAAGTAAAACACAGTACACAGAGAAATATGGTGGGTTTCCCAACCTGGCAGAGCCCTTTAACTTTGTATAAAAACGGAACAGTATTACATAAACCGAGTTGCCCAAGGCAGAGCTCCTGGTGCACGCCCAACCTGGCTGCTACACCCTGAAAATACAAGATTTGCAAAATGTAAAAGACTGTCTCTTTGCCAAAGACGCCCAGCCTCCTCTGCCTCTCCTCAACGATGCCGCAGACCTCTGTGTAGTTCTGTTCTGTTCCCTTAGCTTCCAACAGCTTGATCCTCCTTCCTTCGATGATTTGAAATGACTTGCACTTCGTTTACTTATAGCCTTCTAGGTGTCTTGCCCATGTCAACTTGACATCTTGCTTACCGCACAAGTCACCCCTTGCCGGTTCATCAAGTCAACCTCCAAAACACACTTGGCCACTTAACCGTTTCTTAGGTGTCACCGCACCAAGGTTACTTTGACTTAGGCGTTCCCGGGTCCACTTGCCGAAGCCTCTAGAGTGTCGCGCGCACACTTTGCCGGTGTGTCGCGCGCCCCTTTACTTTGACCGAAGCGCCCATCTCTTTGACCGCCATTCGTCGCTAACCGTGTCGTCGCGCGCGCGATCCTGTCACCCAACTGCCGTCGTCTGCACGCCCGTGGCTTTACTTACCAAAATGCTCTTTTGCCGGAGCGCCCGACTGTCCACACGTCCGTTCGCACACCTGTCCGCACGTCTGTCCGTCCGCACCTCCGTCCGCACATAGGGGTCGTCCGCACACTTTGACCGCACGCCCACTGTAACGTCCCTCTTGTAAACCCCTATATATATGTTGTAATTTTTGAATATCCTTGTATTCGTCTTTTGGTGAGGAGCCCAAGTCCAAGGCCCCACCAGTAAGACCTTCTAATAAATACCATCCAAAGTACCTTAGGAGACTTGAGGATGCGACGCAGC
>LPNX010084256.1:6461-27268 GCA_001517045.1 Pseudotsuga menziesii | reverse complement strand
CAAGTTGGTAGAGTAGTTTGAGTTTTCCCACGACGGTAGAGGCAAAGAAAAGTATTTTTGAGTTGTTGTTATAAGGAAATTCCAATCAGTTAAAAAGACTGAATGTTGTCCATATTGTAAACAGACTATACAACGCTCACGTGTTTGAATCTTCCTCACAATTTCCGTGACATCCGAGAATCAGTAAAGATAGCCAAACAGCCCCGGAACAGCTTGTATTTGAACTAACTTGAAGAAAAAGGTTTTGCAGGGATTGTACCTTTTAAAAGAAAACAGTGTGGCAGCCCTAGTCACGAGGTGTATATTCTTTTATATATATATATATATATATATATATATATATATATCCTGGTTTGGGCTTATCTCAGTAGAAGTATATTTTATATCCTGGTATAGGCTTATCCCAGGAAATAGAGTGGTGTGGCTAATGTTAATTTAATGCTTATAGTTGTTTATTGCGTATTGTAAGATGTTCATAACTGTGGAAAGTTTGCAGGGATTTGATCTTGGATTTTAGCTGCCCTTCGCATGTTAAGGGAGCCATGCTTTACTTGCCTTTAGTCTTATTCTCATGTTAGAGACTTATGTATGGACAAGCATATATTTGTTACCTGGACAAACTTATAATGGAGGCTGTGCCTACTCTAGTAGTTCCTTCCAGGGATGATTTTATTGATGTGGGCCTTAGGATGAGGTTACCTATTATTGTACGAGGAGCTGATACACTTTACTCGTGATGTAGGTTGTAAACCTTGAATGGTGAATTTTATGAATAAAGAGGTAAGCCTAACTTTTGGTGGACGTAGCCTCGGGGATGAGGTGAACCACGTACTTCAGTGTCTTTTCCATGGTTATGCTTCATGATGTTTTATTATTGTCTCTCTGTGTTGTGTCTAGATGATTTATTTACCTCAGCAGATGATTTATTTACCTCAGGACATACGATCATGTTGTAAAAGTTAATCGAAGTATGCATAGGAATTCATGTATCAGGGCACTATGATGAGGCAAGATGGTGGTTAAGGATAATATTTTTGGGAAGTTTACATTAAAGAAAATTGTTGAATGATTGTTTCACAATGCATGTGGTCTGACATAACCAAATTTGATTGGACATCTTTTATATAAAGTGCCATCTAAATCTCCAGCTAACAAATTGACTAGTTTTGTAGTAGCATCAAAACTAAACATCTACTTTTTCCACACTAGAGGCATTGAGGTATATGGTGGATGCTACACCCACACTTAGGATCGCGCGCCAGTTTTGCCGAACGTGTTCACAAGCTTGCAGGTCCATCCGCACGCTCAAGGGTCGTACGCCTCAAAGGTGTCACCCGCCCATCATCAATGTCATCTTTGCCAAGGGGCGCCCATGCCATCACGTGGGCGCTGACCTTGGGGCGCGCCACATTCCCGACCTCCGTGCCGGTGGTGAATGTGGGCGCTTGCTAACTTAGCCAAGTGAGAGGGCAACTCCATGCTGAACCATCATAACCGCGTCACCTTGCCCAGGTGTGCCACCACTTAGGTGTGCTGAAAAACGTGGCTATGACATTCTGTCCTTTCATTGTTGATGACAACGGCCGTGATTCCATGACAATGATTTTCTGTCTCTGTGGCATCCTATTTAACTGTGTGGGATTGGCAGTTGGAGTGAGCCGTTGGAGTGGAGGAAATTATCAAATTATATCGAGATTGTCAAGGAGCATTAGTATGGGAAACTTCCAACTATCTTGGCTGTTGTACAGCATGGGTGATAGTGAATTCTTGTTTAAAAAGACGCTGACTGAGAGTGACATGGAAACTAAGCACTGTAGACAAGAGATCCCCAAGGAGGATGTCGTGGGACGTATTTTCAGTTTCTGTACATCTGATCAGAAGAGACAAGTCATGCTTCATCATAAGGGTCTCCTCCTCCCCATATTTGAATGCGAGGAGCGAAGATAATGGGTATTCAGGTTCAAATATGTTCAAAGTAGCGAGACTTATGTGTTTGAGCGTGAATGGACCAACTTTATCATATGGAGAGAGCTCAAGACCGACGATATTGTTAAGTTTTGGAGGGACAATGCTAACCGCTTCTTTCTTATCACCTGCTACTCCACACCTAAAATTTCTTCTTGAGCTTCTTTCTTTCAATTTTCTTCATGTCTTCTTAGCCCATGTTCTGCTTCCTTTAAGATTTTCTTCATGCAATTTGATTAATTATTAATCTGTTACTATCCAAAATGAAATGACAATACATATATCTCATCTGTGTTTAACCTTGTTTTAGCATATCTGTAGTTCAATTTTCATAATTCTTTTGTCAAGGCTTGGCTTCACAATGATGTAATTTTCACTCCTATAGACCATGATGTAAAATTTAGATCTCTTCTTTGAGCTCCAATTCTATGACCACCATCTGTTAGTATCCAGAGATTTCATATGACTATTGTTTGTTATGTTTGGAGACCAATACGACAGTCTAGTTTGACCCAAATTTTATGCAAACAAATATGGAATTTGAATATAGTAGTGACTATGCATGGGACATATTTCATAATATTGAACGTGGTATTAAATATGTAGGTATAATTGTTGTGAATTTTGTGTGTGTTAGATTTCCATGTATGTTTTATGTTCCTATCACTGGTGTTTCATTAGAACAAGAGAGTAATGTCATCCAGAAAAGAAAGCAAGTAGATTATCTGCATAATAAAATTAATGTGAAAAGGTACGCAATAGGGGAAATATAAAAAGTAAAGTAGGGTGAGGAAAGGTTACAAGTAGATTCTTGTAATGAAATTGGATGTGGACCTAAAGTGAAAAAGAAAGAAAGGGACTTATTGGATTAAAATATGAAAGTTTGTAAATTCATGGCTTGGTACTCTATGATTCCAGTGAAAAAGAAAGAAAGGAACCTATTGGATTAAAATATAAAAGTTTGTAAATGCATGGCTTGGTACTCTATGATTTCACCTTTCCTGTCTCTAAGACAAAGGTATCTAACAAGCACATAAATAATTCTTAATTTTAAGAAATAAGAACTTCATAACGTTGTCCTATTTTCAAAATGTTATTTAGCCTTAAGTATTAAAGGATGGATGGATAATTAAGTGGTCTTTGTGGATGAGAAATTAAGTGGCCTTTGGAACTAATATGTGAATCAATAGAAGAGCATTGCCAATAGCCAATGTATAGAATTTTTCATATTGAGCAATAAAGTGTGAAAGTGATTGCTATAAATCTAATGGTTTCCAAAACGTGTGTAAAAATCAATAAATATGATGGTAAAAATTCTTAAAGATATTAATAACAGCTTGAGAAAAACATGTTAGCAAAAGTTATGCTAAAATCAATTTCAAGTGAGAAACTTTTGTATAGTGAGACAAGGAGCATTGTAAATAGGAAAAGGATGAGTCTGAGTAATATGGAATATAGATAAACACTATATTATTCAACAAAGATACAAAAAGATTTTACAAATATATGTTGGTCAAAATATAAAAGTTACCTAGAAAAAGTTAAAAGGTCAATGATGTAAAAGAACAATGTGAACATTAAATAACATTCTCTTCGTGCTAAAGAAAAGGAGAACGCAGAAAAAAATAAGAGATTAAAAAGTCAACGATGTGAAAGAAACAATGTGAACAATAAATAACAATGTCTTGGTGCTGAAGAAAATGAGAATACAGAAAAAAACTAAGGTAATCAAAACATGAAAACATAAAGCATTAGGTTGGGCGATTAGGATCCACCTCTTGTGTGATCAATAGAAAACAATAAAAGACTATAACCATGACTTGATTTTTAAGGAAGGTTTAAAATAATAAAAAATAAAGAAAGTAGATGTGATAAACCAATTAATTTTCCTTTTATTGTAAGGAGTTATGTCACCAAAACGAGTATGCTTCATGGGTAGATTTTATGATGTTATACTGTGTGTTTTTATACATGGCATTGTGTTTTCCTAAAATAATTTATTTTTTCTATAATCACATATATAAATTTAAAAAGCCTAAAACATAAATCTAAAACTTTTTTTTTTTAAGCTCGTACCCACTTTCAAACTAATGACCTTATGTGAGTGCCTTAATAATATACCCATTCACCGTCTATTTTACACGTGGTGGGAAGAACTTAAAATAATATTTAAAAAGAATTATATTTATATATTAAATGTTGATATTTAAATTCACATATTGTGGAACATAAATTCCACATATTAAGTTCCTTTAGGTAGGTAAACACTAATCGCTAATTACAATTATTAACAGTATGCAAAATACTCATGATAAGTAGCTTTTATTTGAAACTAATAAATGGAAGAGACCATCATTAGCCCATGAACTCACTAAAAAAAGAACATAGAGACGCCTAGAAAAAGGTCCAATTTCGGAGAATAAAAGCTTTATTTACAAGAAATTAAAGTTCATGTACAATTATATTTTAGATATAAAATGTATAGGATATAGCTTATGTGTAGATCCATCTACTTTGGAGAAGGCTATAAACTTCATGTCCAATTACTTAATAAACATGGAAGAAAATGTGATGACACACATGGATAGTAACTTCACTCTATAAAGAGAAACATCTTAATTTGTAATTGCATAATATATGTAGAAGCATATTTTTAAATAAACTCCAATTCTTATGAACAACAAAATATAGATATTGTAATGTTGCAATTTCTTCTAAGTTAAAGCTATGCATTTATCCTCTTTTCACTTGAATTTGTGATATGAAAAATAAACCAAAATATTCAAATGTCAAGTTCAAGGCATAGAATGGCACACCATTTTCTAGGAAAACTTAAAAGGAATGAGAGATCACATCATGTTAGCTAGCAATGTATCTCTATATGAAAACTTAAAAGGATGGGAGATCACATCATGTTAGCTAGCAATATGTTTCTAAATGAAAACTTAAAAGAAATGAGAGATCACATCATGTCAGCTAGCAATCTATTTCTATATTTTTTCTTTCCACGGCACATGAAATTTCCACTTCGAGGAATTAAGACTAAATTTTCCCTCTCTTGATGCAACATACAACAAACCTTTTAGATTGTAAGAGTTATATATCATCCTCACTTTGATCAAAGTTCAGCATTACCCCATCCATCAACAACACAATAGGGCATACACCCCATCATGTGGAGGTACATCATGCCCTTGCAATGGATTAAGAATCACTAAATAGGTTTTAGCAAAATAATTATTGTCACTCAAACTTTTACATAAAAATTTAAAACAAATCAAAAAGCGCTATTATTTTTTTTATGTGTCAATATATAAATTAATAATAAAATTATTTTATTAATTATTTTAAATATTTGAATAAAGCAAATTTTACATAAAATGTTTTTAATATAAAAAAAAATTCAATTTGATTATTTCTTTATATAAAAAATTTTATTACTTATTAAATAAATTCAAATTTATTTATAAGAATTATTTTGTAAAATATAGTGTTACAACAACAAAAACATGAAAATAAAAAATATAATACACATAATTTACTTTTCAAAATTTAACTATTTTTTTACAAGGTGAGTTCAAGTTAAAAAAAAAATTAAACTTAAAAACAATTAAGCTTAAAACAACAAAATACTTTATTTATATTCTTAAATTTTGTTTTTTTAAATAAAAATAAAAATAAAAACTTTAATATATATTGAAATGAATAACTATAAATTTCTATATGTCTTTATTCAATGTTTTATTAATATTTTCAAAAGCTTAATTTTCTTTATAGTCAAAACCTTATCACACTAACATTTCAATGAATTATAGATTCTTAATTATTTTTACCTTTTATTAAAATAAATAAATATTAAAAAAATATAAAATAAACATCTTTAATGTATATAATAAATAAATTAATATAAAATTATAAATATATATATTTTTATTAGTTTTTAAAATCAGATATATTAACTTTAAATTAGTTATTAGTAAGCCAAACCAAGAGCTAGCTAGTTTCATAAATATATGCCAATTTAGTCATTCTAAAAGACTTTATGTTTCCTTAGTAAAGTAGGCATCTATTCTTTTCCTCTTGCTCACAATCTAAAGCCGAACAACATTAGAATTATAAATATATGCTTTTACATTGCCCTACATTACACACTATATAACCTAAATATATCTAAAAAAAAATCTTATGAGAAATGCTTAATGGTAATATATTTGACTTCCCTAACCTCTAGTCTTCTTTCTAAATATTCAAAAACTTACCAAAAGAAAAAACATAAAATAGTTGCTTACTATGTCCCTACAAGCCTGGTGTGAACATGAGTCTCATCACAAGGAAACAGTCTCTCCAAACTAGAAGAAAGTATGCTATCTTGGGTTCATCTTGTCATCAACATCAAGCAAAATGTTGTTTGCTTTAATATCTCAATGAAGAATGTGAAGTTGCAAATCCTCATGGAGATAAAGAAGGTCACGACAAGTTTTGATTATGATGTTTATTGTATTTTTGCCAATCAAGAACTTTGTGCCTTTTTAGGTGTGTAGCTATCCATCCATCTAAATGCTAATCTTTCTCCACAAAGCATGGACAATCATTTAAAAATATATCATCCACACAAGGAATAGTTTTGAAAACAAAATCGTGATTACTTACTAAAGAGGGAAGTGTCCATGCTTTTACACTCATAAACAAGTAATCTTTCCAATCTTCCCACGCAACAACCAAGAAACAAACAATCTCTCTAGTCCTTCCACACGCACACCCAAGTTATACGACTTTCTTATTAGTCACACAAAAGAAATTGATAACTTAGCTACAACATAAGAACAAAGAATGTAAGTTCTGTTGAATTCAACTAACAAAATATAAATATATCTAGCCTATTAGAGGAAATTTGGATGAAAAATAGGCCTCCTAAGGAAAAAAATAAAAAATAAAATTGCCATGTAGGCAACTTTTTTATACTATTTCACTTTAATCAAAACTACCCAAGGTTATTTCACTTTTATCAAAGCTACCTTAAATTAATATTTTATATTAAAATCAATTTATAAGAACTAAATTTGTTGTAGTGTTTTCACCCAAAATAATTAAATTAAATTAAATACACAATTCCATTTTATAAGTTATTTGACTTTATGGTGTATAATATTATGATTATAATATGATAATTATAATATAATAGTATTAAATATTATTATTAGTTATGATATTAGTTAAAAGTTATTAGACTCAACTTTTGACGGTTATTATAAAATATTAATATAATATAATATTATTATATATTAGTTATGATATTAGTTAAAATTGTTTATACCCAATTTTTGACTTAAATACATATTATATATTAGTTAAAAGTTATTACACCCAACTTTTAAGAGTTATTATAAAATATTAATTCTAACATAATATCTATTACTATTATATATTATTTATTCTTCACATATTACCTAAAAGATGAAACTTTTCATTCATGGTTATTATAATAATATTAATTATAATATATTATTATTATTATTATTATTATTATTATTATTATTATTATTATATATTATCTATTACTCATGTATTACCTAAAATATGGATGGGTATTTGACTAAGTAATATTTTTGGACCTTGTACGGAGTAATATTTTTCGACGGAGTTAAAATTATTTGACCCATTAATATTTTTGGACCCAGTAATGTTTTTTAACCAAGTTAAAGGTATTGGACCGAGTAATATTATTATATATTAATTATGATATTAATTATTTTACTATTATTTATTACAAATGGGAGAAGTATTACCTAAAATTGGTTATCATATTAATTTCATTTTCAATATCCAAGATAATTTTGGGTAGCTTTGGCAACGGGTAGGAAAATTATATTATTAAAATAATTCACCTATCCCCAATTTTATATTAAAAAAATGTTTAGGACCTATGCGGTATTTCAAATTTAAAGCAATTTCATTGGCTAACACATGATGACATGGAATTTGAATTAGGGTTGAAAGGCCCATTTTTGAGTTGAAATTTCCTCTAATACGGTTTTGTTTAGGAGTTCTCACCCAAGGTTTGGTACAACCTAAGTGGGAATAATGGCTAAAAACATATGTTTCCTCCTAGAAGGTCATAGGTTTAAATCCACATGAGGTAGGGTATGTACACGTCTGTACACTTTAGTAGTCCATAACCTAATATGTTGATTGGACTTTAATAATTTATAACTCGAACCTTAAGGGTTTACATTAACACATTAATTTGTATTATTTATTGTGTGTCTGAGTCTTTAAAAAAAAATTGAGGTAATTAAATAGTTGTACTTGTAACCACACCCAAAACTAAATGCGACCATTCATGCATATACTAGAGAATTAGGAAAAGCATACATTAACATTGGAAAGACCGAACATCCTCCTTAAAAGAGGATGGTATACTATATTCAACCTATTGGTGTGATAGTGAATGGAAGAAGGTTGAATAAGGTTCACTTATAAGCAGTGATGTTATTGGAACAAGAATTTAAAAGCTATCATGTTACTAACACCAGTATCATATTACTGGCATCAACATTTCAAGTTTTCCTTTATTTTTCTAAATAATGGAATTGACTGGCAACAACTTCTCCAAATATAGTTCGTTTTAAAGCATTGATGTCATTGGAACCAACATTTTGAAGTTGCCTTGATTTTTCCAAAGAATGGCTACGACAACTTTTCCTTTTTTGGTGGGATGAACGAGGGTACTTTCTAGAGTAGTTGACTAGTTGTACTTCTAACCCCATAAAAACTATCAAGAAATGCACAAAATATAAGGTAACACCTTACATATTTATCTTATTAAATAAATAAATATATTTTTATACTTGAATTGATGATGTTTACAATGCAATGGTCAAATGTGTTATATGACCATATGTTGAATAGTCGTGTCTTCTCATTAGGAGACACAACATCTTAATAATTATATAATTAATAACTTAAAATAATTTAATAAATTATTTATTAATAAACGTAATATATGTTTGGTATATTACAAGTCATCATGTTCTAGAAAGATTTGTCCATGAATCATCTATGAGCATGCTACAACTAGATTTTTTGACACTAATAATGATGCAATGGTTTAACAGTTCTTGAAATAATTGGTTCCATATTCATCCAAATATTTTCATGCATATGATTCTGTATATAAACGAATAACAACTATATAGAGTATTCTTCTTAGCTTCTAATCTGATGGTGTTCTTTTGATCTTCTAATTTGATGTAGATTGTTTATATTTCTGCATGCTTTGATATGGTTTTCTTATCTGTAGAAGCAACTACTAATAATGAACTTACTTTCTTATCTGATGAGCTTGTCTTTAGTTGCTCCCGAGGAACCTTTTGATATTGAGATTCTAGAACATCTTGAGTTACAGCCATTGGTAGAATGTCCATCTCTTCATTTGTCACAACATCTACTAGGTTTTGTTCTTCTACGTTATCACGATTAAGGTCATCTTTGCTGCTTTTATTTTCAATATTGCATTCTTTTACAGCTTCATTTTTTTCACAATAGTTGTTGATAGTGACTTCACTTTTAACCGTATTTTTTGTTGTATTATTACAATCGACAAAATAGTCATTTTCTTTACAATTGATATTGACATTGTGATTGTCAACGTCATCTTGATATTTCATATCCTTGTCTTTACGCTAGCATATTAATGTTCCTTACTTCCCTACATTGTAATAAGTTTCAACAAAGGTAGGCGAACATATTTTTGACTGAATATTGTATTTAAAGGTTTGTAGTTGGGGTGTCTTTTGTTATCCCTCATGGAATCTCGTGGCTTGGATCTTTTGTGAGGAGGATCTAAGGAGGTGGTCGGTGTGGTTTCCCTTCCTTTCTGGTTGTAGTAGTGACTTTAAAATCTTCCCTATTTGAATATTTAGGTGTCGACATAGTACCTTGTTCCTCTTTACTTGGGAACTTGCGAGTCACGGTTGCTTCTTCTATTGTGAGTGCAGATGCAGTTCCTAGCTCTACTTGACTTGAGAACTCGAGAGTCACAATAGATTCTTACTTTATGGACATAGTCCCTTCTTTTTTCATGAGTGCAAATGTATTTTCCACCTCTACTTGACCTGAGAACTGAGGAGTTGCAATAGCTTCTTGCTTTCCTTTTTTCCTTGTTATTTCTTCTTTTATTTCCAATACGATAATTTTCAAGAACAAAAACATATTATTTATAAGAAATGGTTTGTAAAATATATTGTTACAACAAAAAAAACATGAAAATAAATAGTATAATACACAGAATCTACTCTTCAAAATTCAACTATTCTCTAAAAGGTCAATTCACTTAAAAAAAAAAATTAAACTTAAAAGAATAAAATATTTTATTTATATTCTTAAAATTTGTTTTATTTAAAACAAAAATAAAAACTTTAAAATATATATATTAAAATGAATAACTATAAAGTTCTATATCTCTTTATTCAATGCTTTATTAATATTTTCAAAAGCTTAATTTTCTTTCGCCACGCTATATAGTCAAAAGCTTAATTCTCACACTAAGATTTCAAGGAGTTTTTTTTCCAAAAAAAAATAAAAAATAAAAAAAATCATAAACTTCTATTATATAATAAAAGGTTACATTCTTTAGATGAAACAATATTGTTAAGCATTTTTCATTACTCAAAACATAAATTGTTTTTGAGCACTTCATAGAAGGCTTCATCTAAGAAGATTCATATAAAAACTAGAAAGTTTACATTCTCCATAGCAACAAGTATATCATTCAATGCATTTTGTAAATGCAGAACAAGCCTTTACCATTTGTCTGTAAAAACTCACTGTGATAAACCTTTTAACAAAGGAATACCAAAAAATATCACAATGTTAATGAGATAAAATGAGCCAAAAAACTCCAAGTCTTTACCAAAACCATACTGTCGACTACCTGTCATAATAAAACTATAAACTAATATGGCAGAATGGACTCTAAAATTTCAGAAAGATTATGTTAAAAAATATGCCATAGACCTTCCTGCAAAATAGTGTCAGCTTTAGCTAAATCATCAGCTAAAGCATTTATTTCCCTATAGATATGCTTAAACTCAACAAATTCCAATATCTCAGAATGTTCGATAACTTCATTCAACAAAGGAGAGAGTTGCACATTATGTATTCTATACAACACTAGTGCACAATGAGGAATTAGCTACTACGTGACTAAAAATTCTAGTCACCACAGTTTTTTGAAGTGATTTACTACTAAATATGAGCAATTTTGATTGACCCAACTATAAACGACTAAAATTAATGACTAATTTAGTCACCAATTAACAAATATGACTAGATAATAAGTGATAGAGTTCAAAATGACTAACATAAAAAAACCAATTTAGTCATGGCATAAAACAATGACTATCTAGAAGAATATGTATTAGCCATTTACGTTAGTCATTTTTTATTGTCACTCCAACAATGTAAAATTGCAATTTTGGCGATGAAGTGTTACAATTTACTAAATTTTTTGACACTACAGATATATTCTCTCTAGATCCATTTGTGGTGTTAAAATTTAGTAAATTGTAACATTGTAGATGGATTTGTGTCACAAATGGTAATTGATGAATTAATCCTAATTAACATAACCCATAAGTTAATTTGTGTAGGATAAGTACAAGAACTTGCTAGTCATATTGCTATGTTCAATATCCTTGGCTATTTTGTATACCACCCAAATTAGGCCTAGTTCTATAGTATAATGCTTACTTCGAGGAGGATATGGAAATGTTTGATAAGATATCAATACCTTTTCTATAGTGTTGATCAGCATCCTGGACCACTCTTGCCTCTAGCAGCAGCCTTAGCACCAACTCTTTGGCCTCAGTTTCATTTACGTTGGGCATGTCCATCGGAGGAACAAGGTGGGGGGATTGAGACAGAGTGTCGTCTTATGGCAATTGTGCAAAATAACGAGGCTGTCTAGGGGGTGTTTTGTAATACTATACACAAAAGCTCCCCTCAAGACTGGAAAGATACCAAGAATATCACTATCATTCAGTGCATAAGGGTGGGGAAAAATAAATTTCCATTTTGTTACAAAATACCTCTCATGGAAGGGAAAATTTTTAAAAGCCAATAGGAAACTTATGTAGCATAAATCTATACTTGGTTCAACAATAATATATGAGAAGGAGAAAGATGCTCCTAGGAAACTTAGACCACTGCTGCTAAACTTGTGATTTCTGAAAAAATATCAGTACTACAAGGCTTGCACTTGTTTCTTTCCTTGACTAACTGTGTTTCACAAAATTCATGTGAAGTTGAAGAATACACGAAAATGAAAACCATTATAGGTTCAAGCCTCATTCAATTGTTTGTGGTTTAGCATGGTTTTATAGACTCATTATTATGTTCATCCAGTTTTTCACATGCCATGGATTTTTTTCCATATTAACACTCCTCTTTTAAAAGTCAACATGTACAACAATTACAAAACATAAATAGTTTATAAAGCATTATCTACATAAAAAAAAAACTTTAGTAAATCGTTATCTACATATAAAACTTTGAAAATTAAAAATTGATTTGGAATACAAATTCTTAGATTGATATTATAACATCCTCCCTCAATTTGAAACTAACATTATTCGCAATTTCAATTATACCTTATAAGTCATATTTAACTTAAAGATATGGTTGTTATTATCATTAATGAAGTTATTTTATTGTCATTTTCTAATTGTAGGTTGAAAAAAATTTCCAATAAGTTATCTTATCTAACGAAAAATCTTTCATATATATATATATATTATCCTTAAATTTTCAAGTTTTAAATTTTTTCAGCCTATTTATACTATATTGCATCTTACTCTCACAAAAGTGTTCACCATTTTAATTTCCATTCCAAGGTATTGCTAACAGTCCATACACAATGATGGCCAAAATCATTTCAAGAGACGAGAATTCCACCCAAAATAACCCTAATCAAAATAGTCGAGAGAAAAGAATACCCACTGCAGAGAAACTAGTTTTGGAGCTTATGATTCCTGAGCATAGGGAGAACACTCTCCTTGACCTATCCAAGGTGCTTCACATTCTCTATCTTTTCTATTTTTATTTTGAGACTTTAATTAAATATTTTTCATTAAAACCCATCACTCGGGTTCTTCCTTCAAAACCCTATATAAAGTATTTCCATTGTGAATTTTTGGTTGTAAGATCGATTTCTTTTAGCAATTGTGCAGTTTCTTTTCTTTTCGGTTCCTTCTCTGTATGAGGAGTAATATTTTGGGAATATTAGGGTTAGAAAATTGATTGCCTTTGGCATTTTTTTGAAGATTTTAGGAATTCCAGGGAGCCTCTGTTATGGGGGTTTTAGTAAATTCATTCCTTCACTCAGGGCTTTGGATGTCCTTCCATCGTTTCCTTTTGCATATTATGTTTCCTTGTAGACTAGAGTATAACTTGTTTTGAGAGATTACACTGAGGTTCTATGTCGTTTTTGTTAAAACTTCTTGGTGTATCCTGTTGCCCTTGCTGTGGCTCTGTGTTGGCCTGCATTTATTTTTGGGTTACTTTTGTTGATGGGAGGTAAGTCTTGGAAGCATCGATTTTCTGATTTCGATCTCCAGTGTTGGTGAAGAAAGTTTTTTGAAAAGCGTAGTAGGCTTGAAACAATAAAATCTATCCATTATGGAAGAAGAAACAATTATAATGTCAGCAGTAAAACAACATTTCTAAATCATAGATTTATCTTTTCAATTGACTGTGAAAACATATAATAAAATAAAAGCTATTTTTCGGTACTGATAATTTTTCTTTTTACCAAGTGCCATATTAACGATGTCAATAAGATGTTGACCTAATTAGGTTGGTGGTTAGAAATGCAATCTCAATTGGTGACTTTAGAAGAAACTCTTCAAGAAAAAACAACTAGAATTTCAACAGTAAAACAACATATTGAAACACTAATACATAATATCAGAGTTGCAACGATTTTTCGTTGTTATTTCCACGTTTTTTCGTCTCAATTGCGACAATAATGGTCGCGATGTTTCATGGCACTTATTTCGTGGATCTAACGACGAACTTTATAAGCCGTTGATATAGAGACAAAAAATGGCTACCACATGTATTCTATATGGTGGCCTTGAAAATGATTTTTTTTAATTCATTTTCTAAGTTTCGTCTCTCTATCGGCAAAGTTTTCATCCCTATAATGACGAAAATATGGCAAAAAACTGTTAGGCAAAATTTGGTTTCGACGAAAAACCATGGAACATGTTCAACAAATGTTGTCTCTCTATCGACGAATTTTGGAATTTGAACATAATTTTATTCCACGGATTCGTCGCTCTATCGACAAAGTTCTCATCCCTATAATGATGAAAATATGGCAAAAAACTGCTAGGAAAAAATTTGTTTCCACGCAAAACCATGAAACACTTGTGACGAACTTTTGTCTCTCGATCGATGAATTCTAGAATTTGAACAGAAATTTATTCCACGCAAAACCATGGATAACCAATCACTTTCAACGAAATCTGCAAGTTGAACAGTAATTTTTCCATGAAACGTCTTCTCTATAGCGACGGTATTCTTGGAAAGCCACCCCAGGTTTGAACGGTTTTGCAATACTTGCGATGAAATTTCATCGATATTGATACAAAACCTTAAGGTTTCAAAAAAAATTTAAAAACTATGGAAAGGCATCTTCCTTTCCACAGTTTTGGATCTTCAATAAGTGCTTGTGAAAAAATACATACTATATTTTAAAGACAAAGAAATGGATAAAATATAACACAGGAAAGGTGATTTATAGAAAAGAAATATATCGGGAAAGTAAGATATGGGAAAAAACATATTGAAGTAAAAGGGAAAAAATAAATGGGAAGTTTAGGGGGGAGGTCAAAAAGTGTTAATTGACTCTAAAAAATAAGGCATAATGATTTAAAAAGTACCCAAAGTGGCCCTAAGCACCCTAATTATTGCCTCAAAAACTATTTTCCCATTAGGATGCACAAATTCATAATAATTGGCAAAATACATAATTAGAGGCTAAAGTGGCACCTCTTAGAGCGGATTCTATGACAAGGTAGGATGGTACATATATAAAAATAACATCGATAAAATACATTGTAAGCACCACAGGGATCGTATAAACATTAATTAAATGATATTCTAGGCACCACTAAGAGCTGATTTCTATGGTAAGGTAGGGGGGTACATCTATAAAAAATACCATCAATAAAAGACGTAGGCACCACCAGGCTCAGATCAGCTTATTGTGATTCAAAATTAGGTTAAGCCCACTGGGGCTTAAAGAGCCCACAAAGGCTTGGAAGGATGCCCACAGATATTGGAAGAATCCCGGAGAGGCCTATAGATACCTGCGTAACATTAAAAAAACCCATAAGTTAGAAGTAAAGGAAGCCCATGTTTTGAAGATGAAGGGAGCCCTATCTTTGAAGACCGAGGAAGCCCGCAAGTGTAAATGAAGCCAGAGAAGTTCAAGCCCACAATTTTTGGAAGAGATGAAAATAATAAATTGCTCCTTCTTATGCAACCACCTCAAGCATGGCCAAAATTGGTCAAAGTTAGTACGAAATATGCCCGAAAGAAAAAAAAAAGGTCCCTTGAGCACATGATAGGAAAGAGACATGTTAATCAACAAAAAATTGACAACTTATTTCTATTCGTTTACTATGCATGATCTAATATAACAAAAAAATCATCATAGATCACCTTTTGGCATTGATCAGAAGCAGGTTGCATAGTTGAGCATGCAATTTGTAGCTTAGAAACCATATCATAATTGCTTTGGAAACACTCCTCATGAAATATCATCACTTTCTCTACTACATGTGAAGAGCTACTAGTGATAATTCATCATACTACAAAAACATAAGGTGCATTGAATTCGTCTTTATTGAAAAATAAATAAATAATAAAAAAATAACTCAACCCCTAGGGAAAAAGAGTAGTTGTTCACCTGGAAAATATGTGTAGGATCTTTGTAGTGCCAACTGGTGGTAAGTTGTTTTAATGTTGCTCATTATTGGAAGAGGTGAATATGAAAAGTTGATCCTTCTTATGCAACCACCTCAAGCATGGCCAAAATTGGTCAAGTTAGTATCAAATATGACCATAAGATAAAATTAGTCCCCTAAGCACATGATGGGAAAGAGACATGTTAGTCAACAACAAATTGACAAGTTATTTCTATTATATTACAAGGAATGATCTCATGTAGAAAAAAATTCATCATAAATTACCTTTTGGCATTGAGAAGTAGGTTGCATAGTTGAGCATGCAATTTGTAGTTTAGAAACCATATCATAATTTCCTTGGAGACACTCCTCATGTAATAACATCAATTTATCTGCTACCTTCAAAGATCTAGACATATGAATTTATGGTCCACATATGTGCCATGTAACAACTCAAATTTTATCATCACAGTAATCAGAACATGTAAAATAGTGCAACCAATAACCAATGTTAATCATTTAAAGTGCCATTTAGCATATGATTTCCAAATATGTGTATGTGATAGCATAGATATAAAATGATAACTTAATGAAACTTTAGTTCCAAGCTAACCATAATGTTATTATCATTCACTCAATCCTATATGTAAGCTCTGAAATATAAAATCATCAAGTCCCTTACCATCACCTAACTCTCAATAGCAATAATTAGTACTAAGAAAATCCAAAACAATACTCAGTAAAATAATGTCAGAATTATATCACTGTGCATTCAGAGATGTAAGGTTCGAGATCTCAGTAAAAAACTAGAATTACATTTACCCAGAAAAGTAATGCGAATAGGGAAGAAAACTAATCAAATCAATAAGATATATTTTACAAAATACACCACCATCTAAATAGTTTGAAATACTATCTTGTTTTCTGTTTTCAGTGTGTAGAGAAGGCAGCTAGGGCATACGAGGTCTGAAATACATATTGTAGAATTGTGTTTGACAAAGGAGAGGGCTCGGATTGTGGGAGTAGCAGGTTTGTGTTTTAGGGCTTTAAACATAAATTCTTCTTTTAGGGCTTTCTTTTTTGATAAAATAAAAGTTACAAAAACACATAAAATTAAGTCTAAAACCTAAGAGAAACATAAATAACCTAAGAATAATATTTAAAAGTATACAACTCAGAAAATTTAGTTTTGAAAGATAGATGAACAATTAGGGTTTGAAAAAATGAAATTTCTTAACCTAGGGTTTGATCATGCCGAAATTATAGGAAGAAGGGCCCAAAAAAGCCTAATTTCTTCTATTTTTGTACATTACTAAGAAGCATTTTTGTTTTATGTAGAAGGTTGTCTCCTAGTTTTGATGATGGTCTAAAAGTAGTTATTTACTATTGGTTATATCTCTTGTATATTAATACAATGAAATAGAATTTAAGGATAAAGACAAACACATTAAGGATAAAGAACATGTCAAAACCCTTACCTTATCATTGTCCTTTAGCCATATCCATTCGCCCATACAACTTGATAAGAGTTGTCCATGAGATGCATTTCCATCACCAAGGCCTACATAAATCATGACAGACATAATTTTTATATGAGTAAATAATATATAATCAAATAAACAGTCATTTAAATCCTAATACAAAGTCCTGTATAGACATGCATCTAAAAATTTGCAACCATCTTTAATACATAGTAATAAAAGAGTATTTATACCTTATTTATCTCCTCTTTGTTTCAAGAATAGTTTTATATTCTCTACTGAATAGGGCCAACCACGTGAAGGTGGAAGCTGATATGGCCCCTTCCCCCCCTCACATCGCTCTCAATTCCCCATACCCAATAAATGATGTTGTTTACATAGAAAACATATAAACATTCATGCATAACTAGGCTAGTCATCAAAACATATAAACATAAAAAAACATTGAAGCATAATGAGGTAATTCATATAAACAATGTTTTAGACTAACAACATCAATATACTTCCAAATACAAGTCATATGTTTATACATCTACTTTTTCTTTGATTTCTATTTTTTGGCATTGTAATAACTGACTATAATTGGGATATTATTGTCATGATTTGGTGAAATATCTACAAAGACATGTCTTGCTAGTGTTTGTGTTTCCATGCCCTTATGTATCATACTTCTTGTGCCTCGTTGAGTAGGGTGTGGAGGCAGTTCTGAAGGGGCATGAACTGCAACAACAAAAATGGGCATATCGATATGTTGAAATATTATTGAAATTAATAGTTCATCATTTTGATTAAAATTACAATATTGCTCTTTACCCATCGATGTAGCTGTGACAGCCGGTGTGTTAATTGTTTCTCTACTTGCTAATTCCTCTTGCGGTTCACCCTCTTGAGCTTCACGGTGTTCCATTGAAAGAAGAAAATTTATAAGTATACATCAGGAAATAAATATCTATAATCATAGTAGATATTTATATTTCCAAAGCACACATACCAAAATGGCCACTCTACTCCCCGCTACCATGGGACATGCACACCCCAACATCAGCTGGTACGTGCCGAGTACCACTCGATTCACTGCTGCGGTTGCACTGTTGCTTAAAATAAAACATAAATATTTAGTTATGGGTGATATAATCAATACTGAATAGACTTTAATAGTATACTGCAATGATGTCCTTCTTCATTTTATTTACCTGCATCTACATCATTGGGGAGATTGGAGTCTACCCCAATATTTTCCGATATTCAATGACACTTTTAAAACCATACTTGAAACCAAGCTTTAGGTCTTCCTTGGTGGCAGCATCTTGGAACATATTTCTTTGTAATGCATAACACATATAAAATTTCCAATATCAAAAAGAAATATTTGTTCGCTACTTTCAAATAAATAGTCCCCACAGTTAATCATTTAATTCTTACGATTCGGGCTCTTAGTTTTCTATAGCCACCTTGGCCCAGTCTATGTTGCCCGTGATTTTCCACTCTAGCCTTGGTTTCTTTGTAGGTGTCCGGTAGCCTATATATGAAAATTTTGAAAAACGTTAGATATCAGAATTCTTGCTTAAAACAAAAAAGAAAAAAATAAATGAGCATATTTCCACGGGGTCGTCACCTAAGGACCAATACGATATCACGTCCGTTCATATTGGGAGGGTTAAAATTAAAAAATTAAAAAATAATATATTGGGGGTATATTAGGGGTATTTAGGGTTTTTTTTTTACTATTTAAATACCCAATATGCTGGGGTATTTTTTATTCAACATTTTCACCCGAGCGCTTCACCAGTCCTGCCTCTACCTGCGAGTCCTGCCTCTGCCTGCGATGCCTGTGCGCTTCACCAGTCCTGCCTCTTCCTGCGAGTCCTGCCTCTGCCTGCGATGCCTGTGCGCTTCACCATTCCTGCCTCTGCTAAGAAGCTGTTGCAGAGGGCGTTTATTCACCGTAGCAGCGTTTTTTTGGAGAACGAGGGCGTCTATTCACCGTTTTGTGGCCGTGGGTTTGTGGTGGGTTTCTCTGGTGCTGGAGGAGGCACTTTGGAGAGCGTGGGAGAGCCATTGCATCTCATTCTTGGAGGTACGTTGTAGTGTGTTTTTCCTAAACTCTCCATCCTTACTATCATAGTGATTCAGACTTCTTCGCACCCTCTGAAATGAGGGCTTGATCCGATTTCCCCATCGAAATAACAGCCGCCATATTAGTTTTTACAGGGCCTTTGAGCCATATTATTTTTTACAGTTATGAGGTTTTAGTTTTCTTAGGGCTGAGGTTTATTCGGGCTATTCTATTTAGGGCTATTAGAGTTATACATTTAGATGAGGCTGTGGAAAGCCCATGATGCCTTAGGTGGTGGGGGCATTACGAAGGTAAGGCTACTGCACAGAAGGAGGTGTATTTGGTCAGTCCTTTAGTTCAGCCAGTGCAAGATTAAACAAGATTGAATTTTAGGCAATTGGTCAGACACACTGTGGAAAACAATGGCCTTTTCATTCACAAGTGCGATATACAAATTTCTCTCGATCTGCAAGTGTTCATGATCCACTGTGCAATTGTGGGCTCACCAATGGCCAATGAGCAGGTAAGTGTTAGCAGAGCTTGCTTGCATTTCATTTTGTTTGATAACAAGTTTTCTGTTAAATTGCTGATCAATAAATAATGTCTGGTTTGAAGGAGGTTTCTGTCACCAATGGGTTTGGCTTGAAGCATGTCCCTGTGAGCAATGGGCATGTGAAGGAAGAGGTGAACATGTGCAATCCTATGTTATTGGAATACAACAGTAGCATACGCGGTGTGCTGGCCTACTTGTTTGGCCGAGTATGTCCTGAAAAGAGTATGATTACCATTGGTCACGGATGCCGTCATAGATTCCACCAGAAGCTGCAACTATAACAGCTATGCTCCTTCGTATGGCTTACTCGAAACATGCAGGTATTTCTCTCCTTTCTATTTTAATCCTCCTACATCTTGTGCTGTGGGATTTTTCACCGGTACTCACATGGACATATTGTATAAGCACATCACAGTTCCACTAATTATAAATCTTAATAGAAGCAGAGTATGGAGTCTGGACTACTACTATTGTGCACCATAAACTCATCACACTTGGTACCACTAATGCTAACAGAAACAAAGTATGTATTATAAGTTTTGTGCAGAGGACCACTGTTTAATGCATGTTTTGTACTTTTTTTCTTTTCCTTTTTGTCGCCTAACTTCGATTAAGAGTGTTTATTTAGCCAAATTATTATCGCATCTACTCAGGTGAGACAGACCCGCTAAGGGCTGGTTAAAAGTGTATAATCAGTTAAATTTGCCCAGCATTTGCACCTACCTAGGGAAGAGCCTATTGGAGGCAATTAAGCGCATTTATTCAGACACAGACGACTG